>KV428032.1:0-198324 GCA_001632355.1 Sistotremastrum suecicum HHB10207 ss-3
TTGTTGCATCCCACCAGGGTCGCAAAATGGATATGATAACTCTGGCCAGAGGACCGGCAATCCTGTCTGGGCACTCAATCCCGACAACATCACGAGAACGATCAATGACCTCGTGTTCCTCGCCAACGCGACGCAGGGTATGATAGACATCTTGGAGCTCTTGAACGAGCCCATCGCTTTCCAGTCTGATGCATGGGCCTCCGCCGTTCGCGGGTTCTGGCAGAACGCCTACACCGCTGTACGGAATGCCGTGGGTGGAGGTCTGACGATGATGATTGGCGACGGGTTCCTCGGAGTTGACAGTTGGCAGAATTTTCTGACGTATCCAAGTGCCGAAGGCGTTTTGATGGACGTTGTGAGTAATACTTCTGATTCCTTGCCCAAATGATACAGTACCCTTACTTGAGCCCAGCACCAATATCAGATCTTCAGTGACTTAGAACTCAATCGGACGCAGGACGAACATATACAGGTGCGTTGATTGTTTCCTTTACATGACTGGATCTAAGACCTCCTCTATAAAGTTTGCTTGTTCTCTGATCCCGCAATGGGCCAACTTCTCTTCTGCGAATTTATGGACAATCATGGGCGAATGGTCCGCGGCATCAACAGACTGTGCCTTATGGCTCAACGGAAGGGGCGTGGGATCAAGATGGGACGGTACACTTCAGGGAGATCCGACAACACAGGTACATGGATTGTGCGATGGATTGACTGGGAGCTCGGCGACCTTCTCGAGCGATTATAAGACATTTTTGAGAAAGTTCGTGCTCCTATTCGTGCTCTCCTTCTGACTGACTTATGTTTACCCAACTTCTTAGGTATTGGGAAGTTCAATCAGTGATCGGGGACAGCGTCCAAGGGAACATATGGTGGACATGGAAGGTAAAGTCTTGACGCGACCAAGACCAAACGTCGCTGACGTTACGATTGCAGGCGGAAAATGCCGATGAATGGGATTACTCCAAGGTTAGTAGTGCTTTTGCTGTTCCTGCGTAGCGATATTGACTTGAGATTGTCCGCTAGGGTTTACAAGGGGGCTGGATACCCCAAGATCCAACGGAAAGACTCTACCCCAATATCTGTAATTAAGCGCAATTCCAACCGAAAAAGTAGTTGAAGTCGCGACTCCGTCACTTCTCTTGATCCGATTCGCGGCATTTGCGGAACGTGAGAGCAACCACTGACCGGTATGCTGGAATAACCTACCTATCATCAAACGTTCTGAGATTTGGGCGTGTATCATGTATGACACTACTCAATTTCCGTCTTCTGCCGCTTTGTAGTGTACAAGATGCACTACGGTGCATAATGCTTCTGCCTTTTGTACATTAGAACTAGGGTTCGCTACGGTAACAGACGGTGGCAGAACCGGCGCAAATTAGACTAGACTAGACTAGACGACATGCCTTCAGTTTGAGTATGCAATAATATTAATATTGAGTGAACCAAAATTCTGATTCAGCTTGGGACCGCTATCGAATTTTCCTTGATCTCGATATATCTAAGAAGTTTGTGTCGTATACGTTGTCAAACTGGGTATTGATGCCTCGGCCGTATAACAGAATCTCGAGTTAGCGCTGGTCAATGCAGCTCGCTATCCGACTGCAGAATTTACCCCCTGATGAATCGATCAAATTTCCGACAATTGTTTCGAGGTGCGAGCCTATCTGATTGGATTGGAGATCGAGTATCCATCCTTGAACTTGGATGGCGTTCTAAATCAATGCCTACACGATGCACGCAAACCAAGGGTGATTGAGACAGTCTCTGATGGTAGGCCTTGTCTCGGGGTCATAACTCAACATTGATCGAATCAGCTGCACCAAATCGTCGGCATCTTGTTGAGGGGATTGCGTTCCGGCTGATCGATCCACCCTGATCTCAAGATAGTGCTCTTGAAGCTTTTGCCAGGTAATCGACGACGACACTTGTAAATCATCTTAGGCAGCTGCATCAAAACTCGCGCGGAGAGTCAACGCGGCGTCACAGACCTGATGACGACAATTCATACGGCTTGGTAGGAGAGGCGTTCCACCAATCTATCGGGAGCGGGCCTAAATTGTCGACAGTGGACTTCAATTGCTCTTGAGCGGTTGAACCTGGAACCGCAATCAAGCTGCCAGTAATCATGTAATACAGCTATGGCAGATTTCAATAAGTGTATAATGCCCCTTTCTGAAGACACACCGTGCATCCGAGAGCCCAGATATCACTCGCTGGGCTACACGGCTTCTGGAAGATAATCATATCGGGAGGCATACACATGTTACCTGAATCCGAAAATCGACCAGCACCATTGGCCCGGGTCTGGAAAGCTGTCGAACCTCGTGATCAGCGTTGGCTATCCAAATGATTCACGTGCATACCATCGGCAAAGCAGCTGAGCAAGATACACACGTCCTCAACTCCGACATCGATGAAAAAGGATGGGAGTGCATCCAGCGGATGAGCGGGGGCGCATGCATATTTTGGGTGACGATGTGGCTCTGAAGCCACCCCAGCCATCAGCACCGGCCTGCAGTCTGGCGCGGCCATCCTAGCCCGAAGGGACTTGAACTGGTCAGGCTTGGTCTTTCTCATTTTCAGGAAAAAGGCTTTGTGAGAGATAGCTGAATGATAATCAGCAGATGTGCGAGTGGACATAATACTATGGCACCCGTACCACCGTGCACGTAGCCTAATCTATGGAGGCAGCAGAGAGAGAGCAAGCATTGGTGAGCCATCGTGCGACTGTCCCACAGCCTCCGTACCTCCCGGTGGTCTATCGTCCACATGAGTTCTGACACGAAAACGGTATGGCAACCATTAGGTCCTGTGATTTTGAACTGGTCAAGGATTTTGAGGATGTTCTGACAACCTTGATCTTGAGTCGAGGAAGACGAGGCTGATGCAATGATCTCCAGCTCATTGTCACGATTTCTCAAACGAGAAATGCCGACATCAAGGACAACATAGTGCCTAGAAGAATCAGAACTAGGAATTTGACTGGGAGCCAAGAAGAACATACGCGGTGTCCTCCAAGCATATACCAAGCCACATTGTAGAGTGCCTGTTATGACCCAACTTGTAGATTATACGATATCTCGCCTTAGAATGCTCAGCAGATCGAGGAATGACATCGCCCAAGTGGATCGGATGATAACCCCCCTCCGTGTAATTGGCCAGGTCCTCGGACTCAGCGCATTTGAAGTAAAACTTCTGACCTCGAGTCTCGTTCTTCCAGCAGAGGCAACGCCGAGTGGTCAGCGCGACTGTTGGGGGGACGTGTACTGCTGCAGACGTACCAACATATAAGTAGGATATTGATTGAGTGTCAATGATGGGAAACAGTGCAACCCGGGTGAGACTGGTATTCTACACGATGGAGGATTTCCTTCCAATGGCTTGCAAGGCTTTTAATCAAATCTGAACTGTACCTGGCACCCCAGTGTAGATGTGATATCGATATCAAGGTCACGCTGCGAAGACCACTCGACTTGCGTGCGATGTGGCGATTATCTGTCGCCGGAAGTGAGTTGGTCTTGGCGGTGATGGTGATCACTGGACTGTCACGGATTACTACGCAGAACGTGTGGCTCAAAGGACGCCGCCGTCACTGCGTCGTGGAGTCCGGTGAGCCGGTGGCAGTGGTCCAACTTGAACCTATGCTTGACGGAACCTCGGAAGACGCGCAGGTGACATGTTATGTTATGTTATGGTATGTTATGTAACTCAATTACAGTAAGTAGCACGAAGCCCAAGGGTCTACCTACCTACCTACCTACACGAGTGCGGCAGGCTGTGCTGACACGGAGGCCAGCACGGTCACAGAAAGCACAAGGCTTCAGATCTTCAGAGGGAGTGCTGTCCCAATCTTAACGAATACGGGAATTTCGGGAAAGAGCGAAGGATATGGAATATACACAATATATCGTGAAGTCATCGCTTTTAGTAACTTGGATAATGAAGTGGCGTCTCCGCAGTGAAACCGAGATCTGATTGCAAGTGTGAGAGCCACGAGCGTGCTCTGGGTCTCCAGGATGTACGACCATCTGAAGGCATCTCGGAGCACAAAAGAGCAGTCAAGTCGAATGCAATGACAACACACGAAACGAAATATCGATACAGCAACGGAAAACCTCTGAGATGGGCGTGCCAAACGTAAGAATTTACACCGGAGTGTTCCTGGCTGTGAACTGTCTGAGCCAAGGATGCCTGACGACTTCATCTATGGGCGGACGGCTCTTAGGTTCAAATTGGAGTAGGGCACTTAACATCGAAAAAAGCGCTTGAGTATCCTCTATAACCTGCGCCGAAGGGGGGATTTCTGTGACACTCCGGAACCACGATAACGCAACTCTATCGAGCATATAGCCTTGATCCTTCTGGCCCGCTGTGATCAATTGAGCATCGTCGTCGTCCAGGTTCAACCAGGCTGGCGCATTGTCCAATTGCCATTCTCGAGGTAAGGGCCCAAGAGTAGCGACCATTCGCTTTAATAAATCTTTCTCGTTCAAGATATTCGCGAATAGTGGCCAACGCAGGACAAGCTCAGAAACCTGTATCAGATAAGCATGGGGACACGAAATGCATAGTCCAACGCACTGTGCATCCAAAGGCCCAAATATCGCCTGCTTGACTTAATGGTTGCAGATTTAGGAGCAATTCAGGGGGCTGCAGGTAGAACATTATGTTTGGTTTGGACGGCGCTTCAGGTTCGACGAATGCTAAGGAAATCTTAGTTGCTGGATTTTTGACACTGTGTTTCTTACCTTCACCAAAGTCCATGATGAGCGCGGTTAATCGGTCGACATCGCAGAGAGCCGCCATCCACCCTATTTTGTTATGGGATGAGACTATGTATTTTGGAAGACCTTCGACATTCATTTCCAGGTTCTCGGAGATGACAGGATAACAGAATTGATCGGTCACTGCATCTATGGCTTGCAGAACTTGGAATTCGTCAACCTGGTCGAAGCCGTTCATTCGAAATCCAATATTTCCCACATGAAGGTCTAAACGGTTCGGAAGGCTGTCAGCTTGCATCTATCCGGAAATTAGGTTTCACTCACCCCCGTGAACGATATCACAATTGTGTATATGAGCGAGACCCAGTGCAAGCTCCGCAGTGACTTTACGCACGGGCGGGAGTGAGACTGCCGAGTATCGCATTTCGTTCCAGCCTAGGACGACCTCAGTTACAATGACCTCATGTACACCATTGGGCCCTCTGACTTCGAAATAATCTAGAAGGCGTATGGTATGAGCCCCTTGAGAATCTTCTGTGTTGCGAGATGACAATCGTTTCAAGATAGAAACTTCTTTGTTCTGTCCCGTCAGTCGAGCCGCACTGAATTTGAGAGCAACGCAGCTAAGAGAAAATGGATTCATGGCAGACACATAGAAGTGATAGGGGCAAACTTTTGGACTAGCAAGTCAGACGCCAGCCAGACAGTCGCGGATGCGCCTCGGCCGAGTTTCGCGATGACCTTGTATCGAGGATGTCCGGTGGTAGGGATGGTGGAAAACACATCACCTATAAGCACGGGGTGGAAGCCACCGGGACCGTAGTCAGACGGCTGCTCGGCCATGTCTGTCCACCAGAAATCTGTGACAGGAGCCTCATCCATCTATATAATATAGTATCTGCTTGGGCAGTTGACTTGATGTTCGCCGAGTCGCCAGGCTCTATGATAAACTTGGCTTCAAAGTCGACGAAAAACGAGCTGACGCAGTGTAAGGTCCGTGTTGAGAGAGCTGTTGAGAGTGCGGATATCCGAGTCAGTGAACATTGGTGAGCGATTGCCAGGCCAGCCGCTGCACTGCCACGCCTCGGGCGCTCAGGGTAACTACCTATATATAGTAATTGTACACTCTGGCTCACTTCTTCTACTAATCAGAGTTCATTTCATGCAAAGCTCTTCAGCGCGGTGGGTGAACAGCAAAGATGAAATGGTTAAAGCCCTCTCCTACATGAAGCTATTACGTACGCTTTGTACGCTGTTGTAGAGGTCTTTCCACGAATCAACACCCAAACTGCATCTGACCCCGTTGATCGCAGAAGCATCTCGTTGATGTTCTGTCATTCCTTCGAAGATCTGCGCGGTGGGAACCACTGATAGTATCGGCTCTAAGTCCCGGTAGAATCTACTCGACACGACCAAGGCGTTGGCAGGGTTGACCTTGAACTTTCCCAAGACTTCGAGACACGTGTCCGGGGTAGACTGACAGATCGAATCGCAGAATGCAAAGCCATATCGGCGGCACCATGTTTCGAATGTTTCGGCATCCATATTGCGCAGTGCAATGACCGAGCATCCACTTTGTCGAAGGGAGTTGATGTCCTCTAGCAGTCCATCGCGAGGCGGAGGGCTGCATATAGCATCAACCATACGAACGCACACAGACTCTGGAAGTGGGACTCCCATAACTTGAGCCATCCGCTCAAGAACTTTCTTCGACAATGACCTGGAATCCAGACCAGGCTTTTCTAGAAGCACCAAACCTTCACAATGCATGTACAATTCCAGGAGTTCTTGATCGTCCCGGGGCATTTCGACACTTCTGATCCAGCTCCGTATGGCAGAAATAATGCTGGCGCTACGTGACTAAATGACAGTCAGTACCAGCCAAGTCAAGGGGAGGCCGAGATACTGACTGAAACAGTATCTAATATATCAATGAACAGAAGATTGATATTCTCTCCACGATTAAGAGTCACCGGTTCATGCGATCCGGCATCTGGAGCGATTTGTAGACTGATGTGGAATTCATCATCCCACGACCACAACTCTTCGCTTGGATCCTGGGTTTCTTGTGGCTTATTTTCAAGAGGATACTTGATTGGAAACGACTGCAAGATCAATAGATCTTGTTGAAAGGAGGGTGGGTTTGACTGCTGTGTTGGAACTCGTGGTGTGGACTGTAGATCGATCTAAGTAGAGCACTGAGGAGTAAACAAAGTGAAGTCTCAGGAATACCAACCGATTCCAATTTTCTGGCCCATTCAATGGCGTCCTCAATTCCTTGAATGGCGTAGTTCTCAGTGATTCTGTGTCGAGAGTATGTCAACCAACAAAGATAAAACATCGGATTAGAGAAAAACCTTTTAATGAGCCCCGTTTCCGATTGAACGTTCAACAAAGGGGGATGAATTAGGTCCTCATCGCATATACGTGAATACTCAAAAAGGAAGCTGTCAAAGCATATGCTATTCCCTCGATCGAGAGGGGGCCCCGCACTGAACGAAGACCGGAAGGAGCTGACTTCTTCGCCGTATCTAGCTTTGCGCCGCGCTCTATTCCTGTTCCGGATAGGTGCAAGAGATTCAGCCTTATGATCCAAATAAACGAGCCACAGTAGTTCGTTTAGTACTTCTCCCAGAGGATGTCCTACGCGTGCATCTGAGAACCGGAATCCTTGGATTGCATCGGTTAGCGCGTGGAGGCGGATTGGACCCCTTATCTCAGGAAGAGACAAGAAGGGCTCGTTGATATTTGTGGCACCTGGCGCGGGGTCATAGTCGAGAATGGTGAAATACGACCCATTTGTAGGTTCGACGTTCGTTACTGGAAGGATAAGATCGCATGCCAGCGGTTCATCGTAACCAGGATACGAGAAGACAACTGCAAGGAAAGGAGCGGTAGCCACTGTATCGGCTACTTTAACAGCTTCTTGCGATCTTAACCATTGGACTGACAAGGGGGGCGAGATTCTTGCTTTGACCAGAAAAGCTGGCGGAAAATCATCCGTTGCTGAGGACATTGGGTTCGGATGCGAGGGAGAGTGAGAGTGCGTGTATGCCACGCTGCACGGTGGTCTCGGCGTATCAAGGTGGTAAACCAAATGGTGGTAAATTGTTCCAATTTGTTCGGCGTCGAATCGGGGACCACCCAGTGTGACTCGGACGCGTGTTCGTATCTGTGTTGGGTCAGAATCGACTGGCGAACAGCAATTAGCGAACAAAGGATCGACGAAAAAATCTCTTCAAGTAACCTCAAAGATACCTTCGACGAGGGATATTAATTACAAGTTCTGACAGCGGAGCGGAGCGGTTGGACGGTTGAAGGTGTTGGACAACAAGGACAAACAATTTCCATAACCGTAACACGCGTCGCGTCGCCTCGGCTGTCGCGGTCAATTGCAAGTCGCGTCAATCATGTCATTATCAACCACAGAACCCAACGAAGAATCACAAGAATCGCAAGCATCAACCCTCCTCGACTTCCCCACCAACGACACCCAATCCCAGACCGAGAACATCGCGTCCGTTCTGGCGTCGGTACCTTCGGTCCCTCATCCAATAACACCCCTCCAACACTCATACACATACCACTCACCCACCCCAACAGCCCCAGGACCCTACATCCTAGGTGTAGATGAAGCGGGCCGTGGGCCTGTTTTAGGGCCTATGGTTTATGGAGTTGCTTATTGTCCTGTTGCGTGGAAGGAGGAGTTGGAGGAGTTAGGCTTTGCTGGTGCGTTTTTTTTTTGAGTATAAATTGGTGTTGATCTGATTGACGGCGAAGATTCGAAGACGTTGAATCATGCGGCGAGGGCAGGGCTTTTGGATGTGCTTTCTGGACGGCCTGATCAGCTTGGCTGGTCCGTCCGAGTTCTCGCGTACGTCCCTACTCCCTTGCCCTTCACTCAAACCAAATCCCACCCAATCTGAATCTGAATCTGAATCTAATGAAATACAGCCCCCAAGATATATCCACCAACATGCTCCGCCGTCCCCCCCAAAATCTCAACGAACAATCCCGCGAAGCAACCCTCCACCTAATCAACGCCCTCCTCTCCCGGGGCCTCAAAATCTCCGAAATCTACGTCGACGCCTTAGGTCCCAGCGTTCCGTACCAAGCCTATCTTTCCTCTCTATATCCTACGATGGATATAACAGTTACGCCGAAGGCGGATTCGAAGTATAAGATTGTGGGAGCTGCTAGTGTTGCTGCTAAAGTTACTAGGGATGCGTGGATTGAGGGATGGGGATTTGAAGAAGAATATTTGGATGGGGATTTGGAGGGGGGAGGGGGAGGGAAGAAGTGGGGGGAGAGTCTTGGGAGTGGATATCCGTCGGATCCGAAGACGCAGGCTTGGTTGAAGGATTCTGTCGAGCCGACTTTTGGATATCCTTCGCTGGCGAGATTTTCTTGGGGGACTGTTAGGGTTGCTCTTGATAAGGCTGCACATAAAGTTGAATGGTACGTTGCATCCCCCTTTCGCGTCGTTTGGGACTGATATGTTGATAGGATTGATGATGGGGAGAAAACACTGGTTAATGCATTTCAGACTGCTACAGGGCATGATAAAGGTCGGAGTGCTGTAGCTAGAGATCTTGCGATTCATAGTGTGGATAGTTTATGATTTGATATGACATGAGGCTGAGGCTGAGGGAGAGTCACGGTCGTTTATGAGAGAGTGGTTATCGGGTTACTGGTATTGGGATATATTAATTTACATACTGTAACATCACAGCGTCATCATCTGCATCGCATTCATCAAGAAAAATCAAAGTGTACGACCGCGAGCCCGACCTCCAATTATCACTCCAACCGCCGGTTGGGTACAGGGAACAGACCCACAAGTCCGAAAGATAAAATATACAATCCCGTACCTATACACGAGTGAGGTCAGCTTATCATTCTGCCAGTGGTGAGAAGAAGAAGAAGACGCACTGGCTACAAGACTCTTCGTAATGCCCAATTCAGAAAATTGGGATAACGTGAAAACTAGCAGAAAATATCCGAATACGATTGAGCCAGTTAGGACCTGTAGAATGAGAGTTTGATCAGTGAGAGATCAGTTCCGTATTGGATGGGAAGGGCGGAAGAGGGAAGACGTAATAAGGGTCGAGCAGGGTGCTGGTTCGAGTGCGGAGTGCGGGGAATGTCTTTAGGGAGGGAATAGAATACGAACTGGAACGACTAGCGAAAGTTCGCCTGAGTCTCGCCATTGACGATACTACAAACCGCCACAGAAATTGAGCTAGGGTGAATGGTGAGTAAGGGTGGGAACGCACATTGGGTTGATATCCACGAAACCAAGGTAAAAGCATCAAATAGACAAAGAGTATGAGGGTCAACAACCCAGTCGCTAATGAAAGTCCAGCAGATAATCTTCACGATGATAGTTATCAGATTGACTCGCCGATAGCAGCTCGATCAACGTACCTCGTCCAACCATCTTCATCAAGGAGCAGCCAGATATGTGTCAGGGGTCGGAAAAGCCAGACAGTGACGCTCCCAGGTAACACGAACTTGAGCTGCTTCACTGTGTGCGCAAATGGTCTTGAAGGAGAGGATGAGGCCATGAGCCACAGTCCACTGGCTGGGGATAGGAATTTTTCGATCTAAGCGCAGATTGCAGGGTCGTCGGAGGTTTGCATGTGATTATCGACTTGCACTACAAATCGCTACTAGGAAATGACTATGGTACAACAAAATAGGAACAGTCTAGCAATCATCTGCGAACTCGGTTCAAGATTCCCCTTTCGACTTTCTTCAAGAGAGCCTTGAGATCTCTAGTGGGCAGTGTACAATTCTGCACAAGCCAATCCTCCATCTCGATCCGCAACCCACCGATCTCCTCACAAAGAGGAAGCTTCCCATCCTCCCTCGCACTCCCAGAATTAAGCAGTAAATCGAAGATCCTGTTCCACATCTCCCCCTGCCAATATCGCTTCAAAGGCTGGCCGAGCTTGACTCGTCCAGCGCTGACGACAGTCTCGATATACCTCCCATAAAGCATGCAATAAAAGATGCTCGCAAGTCCCCAATAATCCGTCTGATAATTCCAAGGTCTCGCTTCCCTCACCTCCAGACAATCCCTCACATCAGTCGGCCAATCTCCCATGAATCGTTGAGAGGCAGGGAACATCCTCATATCCACACTTCGGCCAAAATCAATCATCTTAACTCCCTTAGCACTCCATCCATTTCCTCCTGCTGGATCGTACTTCGATTCCCAGATCGTGGGAGCTTCGACTTCGTCCAGCCGAACGAGACAGTTGTCGATCTTGAGATCTCCATGAATCAAGCCGAGTCGATGCATCCCCTCCACGAGACGAAGTAATTCCACCGCGAAGAATATAACCAATACTTCTTCCAATCCAGATCCTCCATGTTGTGCGACACCCGCACTAGCAGCTCCATTGACAACTTCCAATAACGTCCCCTGTTCCGATAATTCAAGAATCAAGAAACTTTCATCTTTGAAAGTATACAATCCATGCGGTTGGATGATAGATTTCCGAAGGGGGGGTGGGAGAGATCGGAGGATGTTGCGGAGGATATAGAATTCCCATACGTTCCGCGGTCGAACGACTTTCAATGCGAATGACTTCTCCTCGAATTCGTCCTCGAGATCTCGATCTTCTTCGTTCGGATCAACTTCTTGAGCCATGAACACAGCTCCGAAACCTCCTTCTCCAATCTTCTCAAAGACGCGATATCCCTGCTCTCCAAGTTTAATCTCCAAGCAATCCGAATCGCCCATCCCAACCGTATAACTTCCCCTCCGGACCTTCTTCGCTGTGAACTTCTGCAACAATTGAAGAAGTTTAGCTTCTTGATGCTTTAGATCGTGGTGCGCGCGATCATTGGGAAGGAGGGAGAGAAGGGTGCCGAGGATCTCGGGGTCGAATGGATTGCATGGGTTGGGCGGTTTGAATTGAGAAGTGACGTTGATTGATTCGCGGAGATTCAGAGGTTCGGGTTTATCAATCGCTTTCGACAGTTCAGCAGCATGCGCAGGAGGATTGACAGGAACAGGCGGAATCGTAAATCCATCCGAGAGTTTGAAAGGCGGCGAAGACCGATTATGAGACGTGAAGATCGACTCGGCACTCGAAGACGATGGCGGCGAGCCTTCTTTCACCAAAACACTATGCCCCAAAAGCGGAGCATGAGCTTCGACCACAAGCCCCTTTTCCCTAGCTTCCTCCTCTCGAAGCTCAGCAGCGAGCTGCTCCGCACTCTCCACCGCATCCATCTGCAAGAACGCTTTATCAGACATCGATAATGTCCCGCTAGGAGTACTGAATGCCCTAATACTAGTCGTGAACTCATTCGTTCGTTCAGTGATGGGAGTCATAACGTTGAATTGACCGAATCGGCCGCCCATAGGCATCCTTCGCAGATGATGCTCGTCTTCGTCTTCTTCGTCTTCGCCGATCTCTTCGGACTCGAATGGATGATCGGACATGGGCGTTTCTGCGTCTTGGAGACGAGCGCGACCGAAAGGTGTGCGAGCGGGAGCAGGGGTGGCGCTTACTCGTGCATCCGAAGCATCGTCGTCCACGAAAGGAACGAAGCTTGCTTTAGTCGCAGCAGGTTTCGAAGGTTCAGCCTCATCGACGAAAGGCATGAACGCAGCTTTCTTCGTCGAAGGCTGCGGAAGTGGAGGTGCAGGTGCAGAATCCACCACCTCTTCCGCATCAGTGAAAATCTTGAACCTAGCGTTCTTTCCACCGTTCCCATTCTCATTCTCGCCTTCCGCAGAAAAAGCAACAGAAGACTTCCTCTTCGATCGACTGAAAACGCTAAAGACATTTTCGTCGTTCTCATCCACTGGACCGGGGACGGAGCCGGATGCAGGACCGAAGACGTCTTCTTCTGCGGAGTCGGAGAGACGAGGTTTGAAGACTGTTGTTGGTGTTGTTGATTCTGCGGGCTTTGTATTCGATGATCCGGGTGGACAGGGGGTGAAAACTTCTTCAGCGGGTTTGAGAGGACGTCGTTTATCTCCGGGCGTTTTCTTCTCTGAGAACGGTATAGGCTACGCATCACACTTAAGTGATCTGAATGCACGTCGAGGATGATTTGTGCTTACCTTTGACTGGAGCTTAGGCTTCGCTACACTGTTCTCGTCTGAGAGAGGCTTGAATACCGATAACGGCGTCTGCTGAGGCGCAGCTTCCGCATCGTCAACGAAGACTTGCATAGGCCCAGGCGTCCGCTCGCTAGTCTTCCGCCCCAACGTCAGCTTCTCCGGAGCAGGCGTCGAAACCTCCTTGATAGAAGCCTCTTTCAACAATCGCGTCTTCTCAGGCGAATT
The DNA here is from genome assembly GCA_001632355.1 of Sistotremastrum suecicum HHB10207 ss-3. Taxonomy (NCBI): domain Eukaryota; kingdom Fungi; phylum Basidiomycota; class Agaricomycetes; order Sistotremastrales; family Sistotremastraceae; genus Sistotremastrum; species Sistotremastrum suecicum. Next base: position 13,042 of record KV428032.1, read on the forward strand.
ATACATATCGAACACGTCCGACAACGCAGCTTTCGTATTGATAGTCACCGTCGGCTCGAAGCCGACATTCTTGCTCGATACTGAAGAACGTCTTGACATTGCCGTTGATTTTTTCTTATGACTTTCATCTTCACCGAAATTGACGGCTATCTTCTTGTTTGATTTATCGACTGGTATGGAGGAGGATGAAGACTGAGGTGCATCCCAGACTTTTCCGAGGATGCCTATACATCGCAGTCGGACTTCTGCGATGCATGATTCTGTGCCGTCGTCTGATAGGAGGAGCGAAAGGTCGCACATCTGCTTTTGTGGTTTCGCAGATACGGTTTGAGAGAGAAGATGCGCATACGGATGCTTCTTCCCTTTTGCATCGGTGGCTGGGAACGTGAAGCGTGTTTTGCCCGCTGAGGAGATTGTCGACGAAGTGGACGATTTGGCGGACTCGGAAAGCGCGCTCGGTTTGGAAGTGGATTGGGGAGGTGGCATAGCGTTCGACTTTGGCTTGAGGTCGACTGCATCCCATTTTCGGAAAGGATCCCGTCGAATTGCTTCTTCCTCAGCTGTAGACTTCTTGACGCTCATCACGTCTTTGTTCTTTGCCGGAGTCATCGGGGCATCAGCAGCCTATGCCAGATCAGATCACCATCTAGAACACACCAAGATCCAAGACTTACATCTTCGTCACGATAAGGAATGATCTTCGGAGTCAAAGGCGTTGGCCCAAGCTTAGACTTCAATATCGTTTCTCCCATCTTCGTCGTCTCTCTAGTATTCTCCTTCACACGCGACTTCCTCGTCCCGAGCTCCTGCCATTCATTTCCATCTGCGGAATGTGGTCCGTCGGTATCGACGAAAGGCTGTATACGTCCATTCGGTCGCGAGCCAGCCGTGAGTGAAAGAGGTGAAGCAGCAGCACCGCTTGCGACTGTTCCAAGTACATTTCGGCGGGAAGTAGATGTGATTATAGTTGTAGAAGATCGTGAGGGAGGGGGTAGAGCTGTAGATGTCATCATGCGCGTTTGGAAGGCTTTGTGGCGGTTCTGAAGTCGTTCTAGAGGACGTGCTTTGCGTGCTATTCCAAGATTATAGATTTCGTCGGCTTCTGGTCGTCTTCAAAATCAACATTCATGAGCTTGAAGAACAGTAAGGCACGGAATGAAGAGCTTACCGTCCCAGATGTTCCAGAAGCAGCGCATACTCTTCATAAAGCAACGAATACCCCGTCCCAACCTCATTGACAACCAACCACTTATAAACAACCTCAGCCCTCTCCACCAACCCCGCAAACATAATCCAAATCTTCAAATACCTCAAATCAGCCTTATACATCTCATCATCCTTAAAAACCCTCGTCGCCTCTTCCAGCAACTCCAAAAGCCCACTCTCAGCACTCTGCCCCTGAGGATAATTCTCCACGGTCCATTGAATGAAGCGATGATAGACGTCCAGAGGATCGTCTTCTTCGAATGCTGTGCTGAGCTCTTGGCGGAATTGGAGGCGGATGGTGTCGCGTTGGGTTGTTAGTTCCTTGCGGGGGGTTGAGAGGACTGTGGCGAGGGATGTGACGCGTCGGCCGGCTGCGAGAGGTTGGATGTTTTCTTTGGCGGCGAGGAGGACGTCGCCGTCGACGATGGGAGGGGTGTCTTGAGGAGAGGCGACGGCAGCCATGGCGCTGTCGGAGTTTGAAAGAAAGCAAAATCAACTTGACGCGTTGTTTGCACGTGCTTGGAAAATCACGTTATCAGTGGCGCCCGTTCTTAATACGGCAATCACCTAGGCGCTCGACGCTTTTGGAGTGGCACAAAGCAGAGGAACGAAGAACTGGACACAGAACAATCCGAGCTAGTAGTAGAAAAATGTACAAAATCGAACTAAAGACTATACAACGCGTGATTCAAACGCGTCCATTACTTTTCACCCATCGACAACACTACTCAATTAACCATCCACCGAAAATCAAATTACTCTCTCATCTCAATCCTAGCTTTTTCCTCATCCCCCGATCCCATAGAATGATGATCATGCCCGTGCATATGATGATGTATCCCACTCGACTTCTTATCCGCATGCGCCTTATGTCCAATCAAGAAATCTCTCTGCGCAGGCGGCAACACTACACCCCACACACCCATCAGCCCCGTTGCCATACCCAGAGGAAAAAAGACGCACCTCGTGCAGAATCCGTCAAAATAAACTCATAGATCAACGCCCCAATCATCGTCGCCGGAATATTAGTAAGCGCAGCAATAGCAGCATAAGCACCCCCCGCTGCCGGTTTTCCCCATATACACAATGCCATCAGGCGGGTGCCGACATCACGAGCAGAGTTTGCCGACACTTTTAATCAAATCAGTCAATCAGTAAGCAGGGGTAAAAGGAAGGAAAAGAAGTGAGGAAGGAAAGAAGGAGGGGTTAATGCGAGACGTGGATTATATAAGCGATCGGGTGACTCACTGTCTCCGGGTGCATATCCCCAGATTGCGGCGGCACTAAATATTGAAGGTTGGGTTAGGATTATGTGGAGGGGAGTGGAAAGGGGGGAGACGGACTATGCGAATGCTACGACCCAGGGAGCCATTGCTGGGGGGCACAAAAATGCAGTAGGGTCCTGAATTGCCCAAATGACGATCCTGAAATGCAATTGGTAAGAAATTGATCCAGGTTGGTCATACAAGAACCGTACGCGAGCATGACATCCTAAGCGTGAGCAGAGACCATCAGACTCAGGAAGATAAGAAGTATGATGGAGGGGGACGTACGATAATAAATTCGTTCACGAGGATATAACCGAGTGATCGTCCCGGCGATTGATACAGAGCGAATATTCCCGCCAAGCCGTTCGGAGTAAAGTTAATTTGGTCGTACGTTCCCTTGGCAATTAATCCGGCTTCGAGTTCCTATCATTCTCAGTCAGCCAAAATAAGCACGGGGTAGATCTCCGAGGGTGAGACTGACGAGGATGAGGTCTCTGTATTGTAGGTAGATGCAGAGGGCTGCGACGAATGATCCTAGGATTTGGGCGAGGATGTATCGGGGGACTTTGCTCCATGGGAAGCCTCGGAATATGGCTTGGGCAATTGTAACGCAGGGATTGAAATGGCCGCCTGAGGTTGGCGAGCAAATGATGATTGCGAGAGCGATTCCGATGGCATAGGCGAAACCAATTTGGAATAATGCTAAATAATGCTGAGTGATGGGTGAACGCCACCGAAGAAATACTCACATCCGACAGTGGGTTGGTCTGTGAGGTTTGCGATGACGAAGGACGCTGTTGAGCCAACACCACACCACACGTAGAACCAGACACCAAGCTGAAACATCGTTGATGCTCAGTGATAAAACTAAATAACAGAATGACGCACGAATTCAGCGGCACACTCGACGAACCAGTGAGCACCACCATGTCTGAGATGCTCCCATCGTTTCCAGACAGCCGGACGATGTACAACATCGCACATATGAATCTGCTCAGGAGCAGTATCGAATAAAGGCGACATGGCGAATGACAGGGAGGGAGGAGAAGGGAGAGTCGAGGAGGTGATAGAGGTGACGAAGGTGAGACAAGGGAAGAGATAAAGAAGGGGAGTCTAGGAAGGCCAAGCAGAGCACGAGGAGCAGATTATAAAGGAGGAGATAGAACGCACAGGCAAGGCGAGCCGTGTACCGCTCTGGACCAAACTGAGACACAGAAGTCATTTGATCAGCAAATCTGGTAATGGACGCGGAGCCGGTGGCTTAGAGAAGATCCCGGCTCAACTTGTTTCTTCCCATCTTCACTTCTTTCCGTCGAATCAGACGGGACTCCCGTTCTTTCCCGTTTTGTATCCCCGCTTTCAAAATAAGATGAAATATTCGAAGATAGCAGCTCTTCATCGTCGTCGTCGTCGTGTTGAGCTCGCACCGATCAGCTCCACTGCGGAACCCGGGGGAGACTTTGCCGCCCAACGCTTCTTTATTGTTCCTGATCGGACCCCGGATTTCCTCTCGTGATCCACAATTCGATCACGAACTCTAATCAACCTAAATCCAACGCACAATATTCACAACCTCCTAACCAAACCTATATTCCCGACCTCTGCCTTCACATTATTTTCTGCAATTTTCCAGAGCTCAGTGAGTGATTCGCTGGACAGTGCGCGCGTCTAGACCTGAAACTCGACGGACACGGGCCTTGGCCCAGTTCACGTTATGCCTCCATAATCGAAGCGTCATACCATGCTTGCACGCTTCCCAACTTCGGCTTCCTCCGTTCTCTCCCTCGGGCCAAATAGGATCTCAAGCATCACCAACACGCCTCCTCTCCCAAAATGTGCACAAGAGATCTAGAAATACAGATACACAGCGATCCTCTCAATTAGACCCCTATCCGCCCTGAAGATTTGCTCAACGTGATTTCGTGAACGGGTAGCGTAGAACCGAGCCCGAGTGTCAGTGGGAAGAATCGATGAGGAGAGGGTGGAGATGCCGGACGTATTCGTACGCTGGTCCAGGTCGCGTGAGACTCGTGAGAAGCCTGAATCTGCATGGAGCATAGTGGTCCTTCATGAGATCTCATACTATACAATCTGATACTTCTTCATTCGCTTAACGTTACAACTTGGCCGAAGCGTCAACCCCAGTCACTTGTACCACTCTATATATATCATCAGCCCATCATGTCCATGCGGTTAGACTGACACCAGTGGAAGTACTCACAATTTACCAGTGTTACCACCCGTGAACAACAGGCCCAGCGATTCAGGGGCTTTGTCGAGCCCTTTTACGATATGGAATTTCCTCTTTAGCTTTCCCTCGCGGATCCACTCTGACATCTCTTTGATGGCCTCTGGGTACCTGTCAGCGTAGTCGAATCTGTCAAGACGAACGTGTCAGCTTTGGAAACGCCCGATGATGCGAGGCATGGCCTACACAATGAATCCCTGCATCTTTGCCCGTTGTGAGATCAGCGTCTGATACGCCGTCAAGCCCTGCGGTTTTTCAGCGTCTGCAATCTAATCAACAAACCATTCCTAAAATCATGAAAGACCGGCTTACTGTACTGAGAAATAGCGCCTTTGCAAATCGCAAACCATCAGTCCCATCACCGCACCAGAAACAAATCGGGACATACCACAAACCACAATCCTCGCATTCTTCTTCAACCTCCCAAGCGCCAAATTCAAAATATCCCCCCCAACATTATCAAAGAAAACATCCAAATATCCCACCGCCTCCCTGAAATCCTTCTTGAACTCCTTACTCTTATAATTCAGTGCACGATCGACGCCTAGTTCTTTTTCGAGCCAGGAGCATTTATCGTCTGATCCTGCTAGGGCGATCACTTTTGCGCCGCGTAGTTTGCCGATTTGACAGACTATTGAACCTGTTGCGCCTGCTGCACCGGAGACGAGGAGGGTTTCGCCGGGTTTGATTTGGCCGACGTCGAGGAGGCCCTGCGGTTCAGTTGTTAGATGGGTTTGGGATGATAGAGGGAGCCGTACGAAATATGCCGTCAAACCTGGTGATCAATTAGCATGGGACCTTGTAGCGAGATTGAGACGTACCTGTGAGACCTAGTACACCTAAGAAATCCAATGTCTGAGCTCCAGATGGAACTCTAAAGAACGCGTCAAATCACGTCTAGCTTGAAACGAACTGAACACACGCACGTCAACTTCTCAACATCCTTTTCTCTCACAACAGCATACTCAGCCCAACCTACACATCAAACCCAATCAACATCGATATCCACTAATCCCTCCTTCCACTTCCGTTCCGTAAAGACGAGAAAGAACTCACCAAAACTCCCACTAACAACATCCCCAACCTTCAACCCGCCCTCCCCCTCCTTCTTTCCCCCAGATAACCCAACAACCCTCCCAATACCCCCAGCTCTCATAGTCTCCCCAATCCCCACAGGCGGAATATAACTCCTAACATCATTCAACCATCCTCTCGCCGCCGGATCCAGTGAAATCCAATCGACAGCTACTAACACTCCGTCTTTTGTAGTGTTGAGCTTTTGGAGAAGAGAGGAGAATGGGGAGGTTTGTTTTTTGAATGTGTCGGGTTGGATGTGGGATTTGGGACGGGAGGCGAGTGTGTAGTGTGTGTATGTTTCAGGGAACGTCATTTCTGCAGAAGAATATTCAATTTTGATATGGATAGGAGAGGCGAGAGAAGTGAGAGGAGGTGAGATACGCTTACCGGTTATTCAGCTCGTCAGGTTTTATAGCAGAAGAGCCCGAGTCGGTCTTGCTTGCTATTTAGGAGATTGCGTCAGGCAGATAATCACATGCAAGCGCTCGTTTCTTGCCATAACCGGCTCGTGGGAACCTTCCGCTATATCTAACCGGCCCATGTCCCTGAGCCGGAATCAAATCACGCTCGAGTTCTACAAAATTTTCTGCTACAATTCTGCTGGATCTGCTACGCTGCTAATACAAGTGGGGATTTATATAATGTTACAACAAGAACAAGAGAGAAAGAGTGTACGTTGCCTCCATAAGGCCTGATAATCGATAATCGAGAATATTAAAAAAACAGATACCAAAGAAAGACTGCAGTCAGATCACAAAAACGCAAACGTAAACCCACAATCATCGTACAACACCTAGGCCTTCAATCTTACACCCCGACTCTCACTCCACGCACCATATTCCCCTTATGCGTGCGCGGATGCGCATGCGCATTTGCATGTCTCCCAGCTCTAGCAGCATGAGTAGCAGCATGCCCATTCCCGTTCCCATAACATCCACCCCTCCCACAACCGCCCTTATAGCTCCTCCCTCCCCCAGCCCCATTCAAAGCACTCTCAACGCCCTTCCACACATCCACCCCCCACTGATCACCTTTCCACACACTCAATCCACCCTCAACCCATTTATTAATCCTCTTATTTATCTTCCGCGCGTTGCCTCGCATTAGATTTTGTCGGAATTCGAGCTCTTTGAGGAGCTTTGAACGGAGGCGAGATCGGGATGATTTGACGGTGTCTGCGAGGCGGTCGATCATTTCGTCGAATGAATCGGAGCTCGACTCGGGATCTGATTCAGATTGGGAGGTCGAATCGGTGGAGAAGGAGGAAGAGGAAGTAGAGGTCTTGTATTCGGAAATGCTAGCTTCCATTCTCAAGCTCAGAGAAGTGGATGTAGCACCCGACCCGGATCCCGAGCTAGAGGACGATGACGCTGCGAGCGATGAACAAGCTCCTCCATGTGCACATCCGCATTCGGGCTCTTGCTCGGCCTGCGGAATATCAACGTACTTCGAAGGCTTCGCGTCGATCAATTTCTTCGGAGCAGGAGCAGCGAGCATCAATGGGTCTTGTTTCTTTCCTTCAACGGGGGCGGGTGCAGCAGCCGGCACAGGGAGAGCAGTAGACTTGTGCTTTCCGGACCCAGGTATGTTGCGATCTTCGGCCGAGGTGATAGTGACAGCGCTGGTCAGGGGAACAGTCCTATCAGGCACCTCTGTCTTCGTGTGCACTCCCATTCCCATATGAGAACTGGGATAATCGAAGAACGTTAGGAATGGATCGACAGTCGTCTTCCATTCCTTGAGTGTACGCTCTAGCTTCCCTTCAAAGAGCGCTTGGTGGAATTCATATGCTTTCTGGCGCGAAGTTGCAAGACTGGGAGTAAGGTAGGTGGATTTGATAGTGTCGAAGGCTTCCGGGCGGAACATGTAGAAGGCAGAGACAAACCAGGTCGCGCTCATTAGAAGAATGACACTGTCGGACAATATCAGTATCAATACTGTGAAGAATCGTTGTTTGAGAAATCAAGACGTACGCTTTAGCGGGCTTCGACAAATTCCAGACGCTCTCCTTGACGAGCTGAATCACCGAATCGGCGACATTCGATTCTTCCTTGTATCCAAAGTCTTTCGACCCCTCCTTCGTCGCCACAAAGACACCGCTCTCATCGAGGGCGCCACCGAGAACGGTGACATCATGATCCTTGAAAGCCTCAACGAAGCCCTTCATCTCCTCATCTCTCCACTCACTCGCCAACCTCGCATAACTCCCCACCCTCCCATCAACAAGCACCATCATATCCTTATCCAACTCCAATCCCTCAATCTGTCCTCTAACAGGATACAAAGTCGTATACCCACTTCGACCGAAACGATCGGGTGAGTATGAGAATGAGGGCGGAGGGACGAACGAAGAGAGGGAAGATGATGGGATGGGATTGCCGGTGGAGGATGTGTCGTCTGCTGTTATGGGGATGTAGAGTGTTCCTGCGGGGAAGGCAGGGATGGAAGGTGTATCGTGGAAAGAAGAGAAGAACAGAACGGCAAGGTGTGGACAGTTCGATGTCTCGGGAATCGCGGAGACCTTCAGCGACGATAAGTAGAATTCACGGAGAGAGAAGGAAGTCAATACCTCTTTGAAGTCATTGGTAACGAGTACTTTACGTCCACCGATGACATAGATCTTCCCACTACCTTCGACATCCCATGTATCCTGAACACCCTTCTCTCCATCTTCGGAATCAATGCACATTGCAAGAGATTCGACGATAGCTTGAACTACAATCCATTTGACGAGAGGCCTCGTCTCATATCCGGACAACGAGATCCTCATTCCGACGTCTTTCGGGATTGGTTTGAGCGCTGCCCGGACACCCTCGACATCTTCGCCCTCATTGGGATGAGCTTCAGTCCTGTTATACGTCGTATAGCTCTTCGTGTCATCATGATGATCGCCCGTGTCAAAGGAGACGTCTCCTCCAGAGAACGATGAGACATAAGGAGAATGAACGGTAGACGTGCTCTCAGAGAGGAGACGAGGTGGACTGTCTACGATTGAGATCACCGAGCCATCAAGTGGCTGATCGTCCGACGTCACTTCGAGTTTAGCATGCTCCGGAATGGCGGAGATAGAGTGACCATGAGAAGAACGTGGAGAGAGCGAGCCTGAGTGCGAGCTCGCAGATCCGATCAACGGATCCGGGAACGCGAGTTTGAACATGAGTTCTCCAGCTTTATCTTCAGAGGACATAGACATGGGCGTCCTATCTGCAAGAGGAGATCCGATAACGGTGCTCGTACGACGAGGCTGGGGAGGAGTCCATTTGACGTTGATCGATTCGGGTGAGAGAGTATGGAATGGATTGATGTTGCTTAGACTTGAAGTAGAAGCTGATAGATCTACTTCAATGTCCGAAGCGAGGTCGTCGTGCTCAATAGAGAGCGTATCGTCCTCTTCGGGAGACATCGGCCGTGTGGCATCCTGATTGTCGTGATCTGCCTCGGGGTCGGTGGGAGTAGTGGGATCGTATATGAAAGGAATAGTAGTGGCAGATGGATCAGCGAGTATCCCGGATACTAGATCTGAAAGCGGTGGCATGACGGCGGCGACCGCAGCATCGATGTCGGTGCCCGGGGTAAGGGGCTGACGCTGATCAACCACATATTCGACTTCATCAGAGCGTTGATTAACACCAGGCCACGAGAACATCTGTTGCCCATCGATCTGTTCACCTTCACTCTCGCCATCGCCGCCGAACTCTGAGCTGGGCGAAGACCAAGTGTCAGTCGGTTCATGCTCAGCATCGACCTCGAGAAACTCAAATGCGCTCGAATCGCTCGTTTCCGAATGAACGGAATGGACAGGAGATGGCGGTCTGAGAGCATCCATGGTGTTCGTCGTTGTCGTAGTACAAGTTACAGTTGATCGATGGTTGGGGAAGGATAAAGGAATGGATGGGTTGTTGATAGGAACAAACACGGAAGAGTCAAGCCCCTTTCTCTTGGGCGTCTATCTGCCTTGATTACAATAAGACATTCAAGGCATGGCAACTATGTTGTAATATTTGTACACTTTTGTTACCAGACTACAGACAGTCGGAAACGTGGAAGTACACGTCGGTTGTCATCGTGTGAGGCGTTGAGCGCAGCTCGAGTTGCACGACCGGACCCTTTAGCGATGACGTCACGTGCCGGAGAGCCCGAAAAGGAAAGAACAGGCGATTTCGCGTTTGAGGGTCTGGTCGTGTTGTCTAGACAAAGTCGAGCAGTCGACCGCCTGAGATGATGAGGAGCTGGACTTTATGCGTCTGTAGCGCGTTGTTCTGGAAAACGATGCTAGGGCCCGGGGCAATGGAAGATAGCGGCGATAAGGAAGTGAGCCAACTCGGAGTCAAAGAGAATATAATTGGCTCGGAAGATTCGGACAGCAATTCATTTTAGAGATGCCACAATAATGGTCCCACTAAGATGAATAGCGTCTGGAGGCAGCTGCGGCGCAATTTGGACCTAGAAGCTGGATGAAGAGACTGCATCGTGGAGATGAGTCCATGTTTTCGGATGTTATGACTGTTATCAGGAAAACAAAGTGCTATACCGGATTTGACAATTCGGCTGCAGAGATAGTGGAGATAGCAAACGCTCTGGAATCGCTTTGGTCGTGCGAGACCGCATCCACTGAGTCGACTACACTCAAATAAGCTCGGCAAGCACTCGGCAAGAGTAAAGAAGGCTCGGCAAAGCTCGCTTCGCAACTGCCAGGCACAATCTAATTTTACTTCCGATTCCGATCCGGCCAACCAAAAAAATGCTTTAATGATAGCACACGCAAGACTCTTATCCACCTGCGCACAGCACTCGTATCGTCACCCCATCACCCAACTTTCCCGAAGCAGCACCTGCATCACTCTCTTTCCCTCATCCATGACTCTCCTCCAGCTCTGAACTTTGCCAGTTTAGAGAGCAACCATGAACTCTACAGGTCCTGTCGACGATAAGGATATCGATCCTAGCCATGGAAACGTAGCAAACTCTAGTGGTACTTTCTCTTTTGGCGTTCGACTTGGTCTGGTTTTCGTCGTGCAAATCGCAAGCATCTCTGCTGTCCTCGTGTCCGGCTTATTATCCTACATCCTCGTACGTCCTTATCTGGCCCAATAGGCCTCGTGTTGAAGAAAATGGTGGCAGTGGCAAGCGATAAAATCTTATCGACGACGACGAACATGGCATTGGCCCTCCCACATCCACATCTACTTCATCTCCCTCCTCTGCTCAGATTTCATCCAAGCCGTCGGTCAGTCTTCCCATCTAGACTCGTCTTCGTGATAGATTTTCCTGATATCAATGATCGTGTGACAGGAGCAATCATGGACACCGCCTGGATTCACGATGCGGTGAGTCATCGCTCGATTATCAAGGTCTATCAAGGTCGATGATGCTGATCATGATGGACTGTAGGGCGTTGTTGAAGGTCCCTTTTGCACCGCTCAGGGTATGATCGAGCAGATAGGCGATGTAGGCGTGGCACTTGCGTGAGTCCCTTTTCTCTATTTTCCTATAGACGCCCAAGGTCTGAGTACCTTTCAGAATTCTCGTACGTCCACAACTTTTATGCGACTTGAACTCAATATCAATTTACTTCTTGATTAGGCTATCGCTGTCAGTACATGGGGTCACATCGTCCTACACTGGACGACAGCTCCCTCTCCCAAGGTGGCCCTGGTCATCGTATCCCTTATATGGTCCTTCGTCATCCTCGTGACGAGTATCAGCCTCGGTGTTCATCGGAATAGAGTGGATCCTTACTATGGCAACACCAAATATTGTACGACATTATTCGCTCTCTAGACTCTAGAAAACTACTGATAATTGATACGTCAAGGGTGTTGGATACGTTCGCCGACCTATTGGAAAGATGGCATCGGTACGTTCCGCAATTCCCTCTAATATATTGGAATTTAATCGTTTTTATGAAGCTCTCGAATATGCCTGGATGTGGATGACGGCTCTCGTCAATATCCTCCTCTATATCCCCGTCACTATCACGCTTCTCAAATCTCGTCGACAAAAGAAAGCGCTCGCATTAGATTCCGTCGTGTATAGAGAGAAAGATCCCCATGAGCGGAGTATCCAAACTATGGCTTTTCAGATGTCTTTGTAAGATCTTCTTCTTCTCCCACTGATTATTACCTGACACTCGACTTTGACAGATACCCAGTAATATACATCATAACCGTAAGTTGATTCCGATTTTTAGCGGAAGCAAATTTGAATCTCATGCTCCCAAGATAACACCAATCTCCATTGCCCGCTTTATCCAATTCGCTCGTCCAAACAATCCCCCTCCGTTCGCCTTCACAACCTTCGCCTCCATCCTCTTCTCCTCCTCAGGGATGTTCAACGTCCTCCTCTTCTCCATCACTCGTCCAGCACTCATACCCGGTCGACCGTTCGGCATCGGACGATCAGCAATAGGCGATAATAAGCGAAGACAAATCACAACTGTCGAAAGTGAGATTGTATGGAGGAGAGGGACGGGGACTGCGTTGAGAAATGCTAATGGGACGATGGGATCAGGGCTGGATATGAATATGACGATGACGATGGGGAGTGACTTCGATGGAGAAGGAGAGCAAGATCGAGATTATGGACTGGAGAATATACCGGAGGTGGTGGTTGAAACTCATTCGACTCATTCGAGGTCTAGATCGAGTCCGACGACGTCGATGACGGACGTGGATGGGATTGAGATGCATGTGGGGAGGAGGGAGAAGGGCAGTGTAAGAGATATGGATGGGGATGGGGAGAGTATGACGACGGGGAATATGTCGTCCACCATTGGGACACATCATTCTCGGTCTCATCTCGTTCGCGTCGAGCATGACCGTGCCGATCACGAGTCTATACGAGAGCGGGAGAAGTATGGGAAGGCGGGTATGGATGAAGGGTATGATCTAAAAGATGAGAGGGACGGGGACGGGGACGAAGTTATGGTTTTCCGCTCGAGGTCTTCTTTGGATTATTCTAATAGCGGTGGAGCGCGTGCTGTTTAGATCTGACCTCCTGGCTGTCTAGATGACTTGAGTTCGATATTTTCTGACTTGCTTGTTTATTAATAGTCTCTCTGTTCTTCGTCTCTCCTTTTATCTCTGACGCTGATATTCGTATTAATTTGGTAATATTCTGTATATATGTATGCTTTTAGGTAGTTCTATTCTCATCAGTTGTGCACCACCGTGTGAGGTTCGTTTTTGTTTCGGAAGTTCCAGCAAGTCAACAAACGCGACATTGACCACCAAAGTGAGGATATTCTCGGCATTCTTTCGGCTATCGGAAGTCCTCCTCCGGCACTTCTGCTATTTTCTTCAGGAATTCGGTACCTTTTCCGTGCCGTTGGGTAAACCTTCCCCTGGATCCAAAACCAAAAGCAGAATGTACAACTTGCCTCATGTTCCCAGCGGCTCTCAGCCCTTCTACCCGCCCCTTCCCGCTCAATTTCTCAACCAGCTCAGTTCACAAACCCACCTGAACCAACTGGCATTTAATGCGATGTCAGGCAGCGCAATCCCTGCAGGGACAAGCCTCCCAAATATTCCTGATTTTCCCGTTGGAATAGTTGGCGACGGAGCTGGTGTACCTGGAGCAGGCGCTTTGCCAGTTTTGAACGTGAACGGTCTGCCTGTGTTAGGAGGGGTGGATGGATTACCGGTCTCTGGTCCTATGCCGCAGGGCCCATTACCACCTCTTGATTTGAATTCGCCGGAAATATTTCGACAAAGCATAGAATTGGCGAAAGAGCAGGTTGCGAGGGTCGAGATGCTGACGAGGAATGTGATCTCTGGAATGTACGTCAGCCGCAGTGTTCTGATGCGATATCCTGAATCTTATTGGTATGCAGCGAGCGGGCCTATGAACCTGGCATACGACCTTCACAGACTGCACGTGAGCTCTTCCACGAGATCTTTCATATTCCTCAACTGATACCACAGTCATGCTGTACGTACAGTGGACTACGCAGAGCTGCAAGTAGCACTGCACACCCTTTCCGATTTCCTCAGACAATCAGGCGTTGGAGCATTGCCTATCGTAACTTCGACCGACGCGATAATGACTCCATCCGTCGAGGAGGCGACCAAGGCGGCACAGGCAGACTACGAACGGAAGCAGAGAATACACGATAATGCTGCTATCGTTGCCGGGTTGTTGGCTTTGAACTCGAATAACTGAGGCTCCTCCACCTCTTGGGTCAATCAGGAGACTCATCTCACCTTGCACCCTCCTTTGACGGACCATGGTCCCGGTCGTCGTCGACCGCAACCCTTGCGCTCTCGATAATCCGGATCCTCCATCTTTTGAATTGCTGGCCGTCGCGTCGCTGGAAAAGATTTTGTTTGCCCCGACACTCGACTTTCGGGAGTCACATCCACTCTCCTAAACTTAGCGACAGCCTCGGTTGTTCTCCGCGAGGCAAAGGATTCTTGTCGCACCAATTGCATCGCTTGCAGTCGATTCCTTTCTGCGAATTTGCCAAGACGAGCGTGCACGGGCGACAGTACTGTAGTACTGACTCGTACAAGTTCGCATGTCCCAGGCAGATGTATGAAACGCAGTGTATTAGCAGGCCGAGGGCCTATAGTAAGTAGTGGAATTATGTGAAAAGTAGATATACGCTGTAGATTATAAAAGCTAATTATAAAAGCTAATAAAACATAAGTAAATGCTGAGCTCGTAGATCCTGTCGTGTATAAGAGTCGTATCCATTAACGTTCATTCGGCGAACGTGTCGGTGAGAAGTGTCAGAAACTTTGAAATATCCAGGTGAACGTATTCACAATCAATGAATGCGTTTTTGTCCCGTTGCTATGAAGGCCGCTCAGCCGGCGCCTAGAAACCTGGCGAAGCATAGACTGAAGACTGACCTTTGCTAGTAAATCATCGATGGTCCAACTCTTTTCCATGAGGACTTTCTCACGGCCTTTATAGTACAACGCGAGAGTGAAGATTCCTGGCTCGTTGCAACTCAAAGTAAAGCTCATGTTGAGTCGCCTGCACAGAAATGGCATTAGCACGATCTCGAATGATTGATCAAGACATACCGCTGTTCTGGTACTCGACTGCTCACGACTAGACCATCCTTCTCCGCTTGCACAAGGGTGAAGACTGATGGTGCAAAAGATGGCTGCCTTTTCTCTTGCAATCTAGCCTTAATCTTGCCCGGACTTAACACACCGATAGGAGAACGGCTGCCCTTGGGCTTGTAACTGCTCAAACGAGCGTTCTTCACATACGTCTTGTACTGCTCCACCTGGGTCTTGAGCCGAGCCGTCGAATTGACGCATGCAATGTAGACAGCTTCGACAGCACGAGCTTGTGAATTGAGAAGATGTAGAGGGTCGCCTAGACGGCGACGCTCTGCGATGATCTCGTCCTGCATTATCTCATAGTCGTCGAATGCTTCAGTGATACCACGGGATTCTAGATCTTCCATGGTCGCTTTTGCGAGCATTCCTAGACGAACGAGTGTAGGGACGTCGGTCTCTACGGCTCTTGAAGCGACTGCTTTACAATCGGCGATAGCGTCGGCGTTGATACGGGGGAAGAAAAGCAATAACTGGATTAAAAGCAGCTTAGTGCGGGTATAGATAGCGCCGGTCGAGGCATATTCATCGACCGAGAACAAGAGTGCTTGATTCTGAAGCGTTGAGTGTGAACGTGGCGCATCTTCTGATCGCATGCCGTATAAATCGAGATCGATGGTTTGAGTATCGGCTGGTCCATCTTGACTTGGAAGGCTGTCTACGAGTAGATCCCGTATGAGTGTTTTAAATGGAGTGTCGAACACGTCCTTCTGGAAGCGAGATGTAGACCATTGGAAGATGAGGAGTTTGCCATCTCACTTACGATTGTGTCATGATGCTGGAAGAATATATTGAAAACGATATGCAAGTCCTTCGAGGCGACCTTCAGCCTCAGAGATTCCCTCGACAACACTTCGTGTCGTTCTATCTAACGACGACTCAGTTGTGCTCTGGTGTCGGAGGACCGAACGGAGAAATACCTCGTATATATCATAAAAGTCGTCCACGCGACACAGTTCATCTAAGAACGCGACAAAGATGGGCCTGATTTCCTCGAAGAATTGATCAGCCGCTGCAGCCAACAGTTCCGGAGAATGCAATCGATTGCCAGCAAGGCATTGAAACATCTTCGCAATCTATAAGACTGTCAGCTTTGAATAGAACTGTGAGGTGGGGGTGGAATTACCAAAATGAGTGTATTCTGTACCCGAGGTGCTGGAGGGCTTTCAATGACAGAGTACGCGTGAGGTGTAACCAAAGCGGGGTTGATGAGCTGCGCAATGAAGAAGCGGCCGAGTAATGGATAAATGGCGTCGTCAGAATATTTCCCAAGTTTACGCTAAAAGACGGTTGATGTTTCTACTCGCGATGATATGAAGTTCGATCTCACCTCGCCTAGACTTCTGAGTTGCTTGCAAATCCATCGGACGCCAAAAGGCACACTTCCAGGATTTGCTATGATAGCCTTTAGGAAGAGCTTGGCAAGTTCTTTCAGGGTGTTCAATCGACCGGCGATGATGGACTGTATTGCTGACTGGTTGTCGACCTCCTCTAAATTGGGACTGATTGAACGAGGGGTACCAAGAGAAGCGTCTGAATGGTCGTTCGTCACGCGTACATTCATTCGTTCGCAGATCTGGCAGACTTGAAGTCATTACCCCAGCTGATTGAATCGACCGGGTCCTACCTTAACAGGATTGATCTCCAGATCAAGGTCTTTGTATCCCAATAGGCTCTGTATTCGTGGCCCAAGAACCCCTTGCAGATAGTCATGACTCGGGCGACGTCGAGTATAAGCGTTCACTAAACGCGACAGAAGCGAAGCACCGAGCAGGAGAGCCTGTGATTCTGTTTCGGCGAAATGAAGCGACATTGCAGACTGCCGAGAACTGTTAAGGCAAGAGATTGACGCCAAGGAAGTGGTGTGCATACCTGAATGAGCAGTAGAAGAACATGGTCCTCGCGCGAATCGTCATGGTTGGGATAGAGGACATTTGAGGCAAGGTGAACAAAGTCATGGCTCTCGGAGAGAGGTATTGAGGGCAGGAGTGATAGTAAGTATCGTGGTTCTGTGTAGATTGCAAAGAACAGAGTGCCATACTGATCCTTCGTCTTCGCAGAGAGTTCATGCTGGAGCAAAGTGAGTGCAGCCCTCCTATAGGAATCTTGACCAACATACTACATCGTCTTTCAAAGCCTTCTTGTTCTGGACTAGAAGAGCCACCCTCGAATCAAGGTGCTGGAGCTCGCGTTCGACGACAGACTTGGTATGCGCCTGAGAACGAATGCGAGTCTTCAAATGACTTATTCTCTTGTAGGCTTATAATAAGAATACGGTCAGACTGCAGCGATACAGACTCCAGATAATCTTTGCATACCAATGATCAGATCCTTGTCAACCTCAGCATCCACGTCGGTAGTCGCAGTATCGATTTGGACGCCCTGCACCCACTGAATAATTCGGGAGTCTTCATTAATCTTATAGGCATGATCCATGGCCGCTCAACGGGTAGGTGGCATCTATAGCCTGGATGGGGCCCATAATGCCGCCCATTGTCTTGTTTCAAGCCCTGGAACCCTAACCCTGCGCGAGAAGCGCTGTCCAGAGTAAGAAATGAAAGAATGACAGCGGCGCCGGCACAGCCCCGACGGCGGCCTCTTCAAGTTCGTGAAATGGGCTGGGCTCAACAAAGCATACAGTACAAAACCCCAGAAATACTATATTCCACAGGTTGAATTAAGTAGCAGAATTGGAGATCGGACGAGAGAGGTAGTAGACATATGTGTGGCAAGAATGAATCGCGAGACCGGGAAATAGAGGAGACGAGAGAGAGAGGGGAAAGGTCGAATCGAAAGAGATAAATAGGACCAAGTGAGAGTACAATCGGAAACAAAATAATACACTCGCTAACAGGTAGAACCATATAATAATCAATCGATCTAGGTATAGAAAGAATCCTCGAAAGAGCCGAATTGAGACAAAGCCTTTTTGTACATGCAAGCAACCTGCGATAGGGTCAGCGAGCAATAGTGAAAGAGGAGGGACGAGGCTCACTATTGCTTCCGTTTAGCGAACACTTTGTTGAGAAGGATCAGGCATTTTGGTACATTCAGTTGGACGTATTCCAGGTCAAGCAAGTGTTTGTTGTCTTTTTGCTAAGGGCCGGTCAAACTCGAATTTAATCTTGAATGCAACAATGACGAACCTTTTCCAGCAAATCATCAATCTTCAAGTCCATCTCCAAGATCGCCTTATCGCGCCCTTTGTAGTGCAATGCAATCAAGAATGTACCAGGAGTGGGCGACGTAATGTTGAAATAAATATTCGCCCGTCTATACATCCGACAAATCAGCACGAGACACATGAAAATTGAAAGAGGTACACACCGGTTCTCGGGAACGTTGCTTTCAACGATGATACCTTCCTTCTCCAGCTGTGCGTGCGTAAAGCGATACGGGCCCAGAACAGTATTCTTCACCGCCTTCTTCTCCTTCCCTCCAACACTCACAACACCAACACCCGTCGAACTTCCCTTCTCCTTCGAAGCCGTCAATCTGACGTTTGCAAGATACGCCTTATACTGCTCGAGTTGCCCTCTCAGGTAGTTGTTGTGATCACAGATATTCTTGAACACAGCTTCAAGACTTCGGGTTTCCAAGATAACCTTCTCCCGAAGATTTCCGAGATGATTTAGTTCTGCAGCGACTTCTTCTTGCATGAGCTTGAAATCGTCTGATCGATCGACAATGTGCAGTTCTTCCAATTCTCGCAACATTTCTTTCACTTTGAGTCCCTTGCGGACAAGCATCGCATCTTTCGTGGTGGCAGCCCTCTCGGCAATCGCTGGGAGGTCGATGGGACGCTTCTCGGCTGCGCCGGGGAGTGAACGAATGAGCTGGACGAAGATGGATTTAGTCTCCATGTAAAGGATGTCATTCTGCGTGACATTGTCCATGAGGGCGGTGGCCACATCCTGAATGGGAGTCTCCCATCGGCTGTAAAGAGGAAGCTCAATAGCGCGATTCTCTTTCCGAGGAACTTGGGCAGGTGCGGGACCTAGTTCATCCGTGAGGACACGGAGGTGATGCTTCTCGTTTGGTGACTGGAAGATTATCAGCTTCTATCTCAGAGTCATGACGCGGAGGACTGACTAGCGTCTCAACGTGTTGGAGGATCAGAGAATGTGTGTTGTAAAGCTCGTTCAATGTGATGTTGATCATCAAATCCTTCTTCGACAGTGCCATGTATTGATCCATCTGTCAAGAGATCAGCACCGAAGAAGCCCGAAGAACGACAAAAGCTCACCTCAAGAGTGTCATAGAAGTCACCGATCTCACAAAGGTTGTTCAAGAAGAGGTTGATCCGCGCTTTGTTATTTTCGACGAACGGGTTAAGAATGATCATGTATGCCTCCTTCGCATAAGAAGGCTTGTTGGCCAAATTCTGCAGCATCTTTGCGATCTGAAGAACATCCTCAATCAACTATGCGAACGCGGAAGATTGGCAATAAGCGTACCAAAGTCAATGTTCGTCGAGGGTGTTTGGCAGGAACACCCTCCACAAGCATGTACGCTTGGGGAGTGACAATGGCAGGATTGATGAAACGAAGGAAGAAGAACCCGCCGATCAAAGAACAAATAGCGTAGTCAGTAGCATCGGGGTATTTTCGCTAAAAGGGTCATTTAGACTCTGGCGCTAATAACGGCAAGACAAGGGAGCAACTCACTCTAGTCAAACTTCTGATTTGTTTGCATATCCACCGAATACCATATGGCACGCTCTCCATGCTCTCAATGATAGTCATCAAGAAACTGTTGGCGATCTCCATGAGCATCGTCAACCGAGGAGCGATGATAGCTTGAACATCCGGATTTGCAGCAGCTTGTTCGGGTGATATTCCACGAGGAAGATTAGGTGGTAGTGTGCCGTTATCTTCTTCGATCTGTGCTATCATTTGCTCATAGACCTAGGAAAAGGGTTCAATAACGATTACGCGAAATGAATTTCTTTAATAGAAACCTTGAGCGGGTTGATCTCGAGATTGAGATCTTTGTGTTCGATAAGACTGTTGATACGATCGGCTAGAACACTCTTCAGATAACTTTGGCCGGGGCCTCGACGGGTATATGTGGTCATCATTCGAGAGACGGGGGTATTGGCGCGTAAAAGGGATCCGAATTCTGTTGTGGTCTCGAATTGTGCTGATAGTACAGACTGGGCATGAATTATCAGACGATTATACGATCGATGGAGAGCTTGATGACTGACTTGGAACATGGTGAGGAGCAAGTGCTCTTCACGACTCTCGTATTGGTTTCCGTAAAGCGTAAACATAACTGTTTGTAGCAGAGTGTCGATCTCTGATAGACTGACGAGTCTGCACAGGGAGGCGATGTGGCGGGGTTCGGATTGGAGGAGGAAGAACAAATTCCCGTATTGCTGCATCTTTCGGTCATCTGGATACTGTCCTTCCGAGGGATCGACCTCCTCCAGATGTCGTTCGACTTCATTTTGCTGGTCGGGAATGAGTAATCACGGTGTAGTCATCACATTAAGATCCCGCACCTCGTCCAAAGCCATCCGGTTCTGGATAAGCAGAGCAATTCGTGAATCGAGGTAACGAACATCGCGTTCAAGGACGAAATTTTTCTTCGACTGCGCCGAAATACGAGACTTCAGATCTCGCAAGCGTTTCTGGGCTAACGAAGGCGATAAGTATCATGAAGCGGTCGCACGACCGGTTGTCTTACCGCGTGCCAAATCATCTTCAACCTCGACATCCTGCTCCGCAGCCATACTGAAGAGCGCGGTTACGCTGTATCGGTTGGTATTGCGATTCGTTGTTCGTTTGGTAGACATGCTGCTCGGCGAAGTAGGCGATTCGACAGAAGAATAGGAAGTCATGGCTGAAAGTAGAGATCAAGGCAAAGTGCTTTTTCTGAGAAGGCGAATCCTGGATGTGCGATTGGAGTCCTCAAGTCTAACCCGCGACCAAAGGTAATAAAGTAATTCAGAAATGGAAAGAAATTAGAGAGAGTGGCTGGAGAAGACGAAATGGGTGGTCGTGTTTTGGATCGTGCGCCAAGTTGGAGACGGGGTTTGGTCGTGTTTGGTACCAACTTCCCGGAGGCCATGCCAACCAACACCGGCTGCGTCCAACACGAAGATCATCATCCCCGTCTCAGATCTGCTGACCCATAATTTCCTAAAAAAATAGCCTGGTGCTCTCTGTTTGTATTTTTCTGCCAAGTGACGAACATCGGAGGTCAGGGATAAAATGCCGCATTTCTATCGTATTTTCGACCCATGCCAAACAGCTGGTTTCGGACAAAAGGCTAGCTCGAAACAATGTGGAGTCTTCTCGATCATGCTTCACCCTCCTAATATGATGCGTCTCCTTTTCTGGAACAACCGCCGGTCTATCGCTTGTTGCTTACACGACAAGGCTCTTTTGACTCGCCGTACGACCACGAAGGTTCGCGCACCGAATCAATCGAACAAGAAGAGGATCTTATTCACAAGTCTCCTCTGATACCGCAATCATGATGTCTTGCAGCAGTCTCTTATCTGGCGCGTCAGCATCTTTTCCCCTGTGAACGACGAAGCTAGCAGACATGCTAACGAAGCTAAAACGGCCTTCTTGCCACGAGATTCCGAATCTTGACCGTCCCAGCGATACGCTTCCGTCGGTCACGCGCATCCAAAACTTCTAAAGGCTCCCTTGCAGACCAGTCCTGATCAAGGATGCCACGTTGCGCATAGACTGTTATGCCAGCGGCGAGTGCGAAACTTTTGTGATGATGATCATTTTTTCGTGCACTATCTCATTGTCCTGCATGGAGATGCGATCTTGTTCTCCTTGTTCTACTTCGGAAGTGATAGCTTTGTTCAATACCATTTTTAGAACATGAATACAATTTTCTAAATTGGATGAGTCCCATGATCCCGCCTAGTGAGCTCGGCAGCGCTCGGCAACGAAATAACGGTCGTCAACTTGAACGTTTGTCGCTGCGGTTTCAGTTGCAAATCCATGGCGTTTTCTGCTCCCGCCCTCTACACCGCCGTCTCCTCCTAAACCTAATTTTGTGTCTATTGTTTTGCTTTCGAGCTTCGTTTCAAGGGAATACCGTCCCTGAGCAATGCGCCTTGTGGCGGGCTGCGCACCTTGGTTTCTCGTACCCCTATATGCTGCTCTCCTTGTGTCGGCGCTGCACCATTACAAACCTCTTGCAATAGCAAGGGACCATGGCTTAACAGAAAAGCCTGCTTGGGCGAACTCGCTGGTGTCTTATGAACCAAGAGCGCTCGCAAATTCCACAAATTCGACAGTTGCGAATCGTGGACTGGCTAGCGCAGTGCCAGTCACATCTGGCCATGGGTGCGTCCTCTCTTTCTTATATTTTTCAAGCGAAATATAATGTCGCGTTCAGTTCATATTTTGTTACGCTGTCCGCTGGTGGTATAAATTTCCAGGTGCGCTACCCCTCCAGTCGTTATGTCTCGTCTAACCATGCATCCTTAGGTCGCACTCGACACTGCTTCGTCAGACCTCTGGATACTCTCCTCAGACTGCAAATCTTCTGCATGCTCACCCCTTCCAAAATATCCACTCTCATTTTCAAGTCCTACATTCGTTCCCATCGACCAAAACAATACCGTCTTCAACATCTCCTTCGCAGACGCTACCTGTATGATCCTTTCATCGGCTATGCGCGCTCAGTATCTCATCAGACTTTCTAGTTGCGTCGGGTTTTGTGGCTCGCGAATCAGTTGATTTGGGCAACATCACAGTTCCGGAGCAAGCCTTAGGTGAGTCCTGCCATAGCTTTCATGTTGACTCTGCTTAAGCAAGTTCCTAAGCATTCATCAATTCAACCAATGTCGCTTTCACAGACCGTATAAGTGGTGTGTTAGGACTAGGATTCCCTCGTCTTTCCGTCATTGGCTCCTCTACTCCCGCCGGTAAGTTACCTCGTTAGTTCTGGCTTCAAACCTGGCCCTTATAAACGCTCAGCACCCCCATTCATTTCAACCATGGTCGAGACTGGGTTACTCGCATATCCCATGTTCGGCTTAAGCCTCACTTACCAAAATAATGGAAGCCTTTCATTAGGTTTGTTCCTCTATTTCTCGAAAATGTCGCTTGCTTATCCATAAAACAGGCGCCATCGATTCTTCCGTCGTGTCGAACCTCTCTGCTATCGAGTGGCATCCCGTGGTACCTTTTGCACCATTCAGTAACACCACTGTTGCCAATTCGTCGATCTACCTTCAATGGGCCCTGGAATTGAGTGATATTTTCGTATGTTCTTTTCGATGTGGCTTCGCCAATTTCTGATGAGGCGAATGTGCATAGGTAAATGGAACAGAGGTCAAACCTTCGCCCACCTACGCGAACATCACTGGTCCCAATTCCATCGCCCTTCTGGATGTGTATGTATTGCTTCTCGCTCCAGTTCCAACCGTGCTCACCCCACTCATGCAGAGGCGCTGACGGGATCTTCGGCCCCTATCAAGACGTATGGATTGTCATGCATTGATTTGATTTGTGTTGATCATGAAGTAGGTCTCCCGGATATTCGACGCTCTTAGTCCCGAAAGTCGACTGGTCGATAGTAAGTCCAGTGCCTTTGTTTATTTACATCATCACCTCAAAATATTCCAGCTGGACGCTGGGCTGTTCCTTGCGATACTTCGCTGCCCATCCAATTCACGTTCGGGTACACTTCGTTCGCGTGTCTGTCTACGCCGTACTGATCGTGTCATAGTGGCCAGAACTTCACTCTAGGGCCAAAAGATTATCTGATAGGGCCGACTTCGACAAGTCCCGATCTCTGCCTCTCTTGGCCGGCGGCTTTGCCATCTTCGGGTGACGGCATTGATTGGCAATTGGGAACGCCATTTCTCAGGACAGTCTATTCTATATTCAGGTAAACAACATCGTCAATCGCATTTAAAGCTGGAGCATTAAGCGTCCTCTAGTTACGGTATTGATACCAAGGAACCGCCTATGATAGGCTTGTATAATCCCAGCATCTCCTCCTCTCTCAACTCCACGAATTCAACATCAATTTTGTCTCCACAATCTTCAATGTCATCTACATCAACTCTCGCATCCTCAACTCTTGCATCTTCATCATCCTCTGCATCCTCATCTACTTCTCCTAGTCCCATCTCATTCACTACCACAATCACCACAACTCTTCCGAACTTCCCCCTCGCAACTCCGGTCCCCACAGCACCCTCCTACATCTTTAATCTCACTGGCCCAACATCTCAAGCGCACCCGACACCCTCTCAGCGCGTTTCCTCAGATTTAGGAGCATCCACATATTCTCCGATTATTATCAATCATAATTTCTCAGCGTTGCCCACCATTGTCCCGTTCGAAACGCTCGTGACGTTGGTCGTCACCGATAGTAGTGGGGTTGTACATACGAGTACTTCGACGAGTAGCGTGGTTCAGAGCTCGGTCGCTCTGGGTCAGCCGCCTGGTGCTAAGTCGAGCGCTGTTTCTGTGTTGAGGTTCAGCAAGGTGGATTGGGCTGCGTGGGTCGTTGTGTGGGTAGGGGTTGGGTTGGGTTGGACTTTGGTGCTTTGATTTCTTGGACTTTTCATCTTGTTCTTGCTTTCGTGTATTCATTTTCGTTTCATATCATCCACAACATTGGCATAGGGATCTACATTCGATTGTTTGCAGTGTGAGTCAATAGATGGAATACAGACTCCCGAAAATTCGGCTTTCGGAGGAGGTGGGATCCCTTGTCTCAGTCTCTGAACCATCTTCCAACACCCCGGGGCCCGGGCCCCTGTTGCGCGACCCACACCAGTCCTGCACCACCCAGGAAATTTTGAACCACCCAGATGGCCTTCAGTGAAGCACTTCAGTGAAGCAACAATCACGAATTGGGGGCTCAAGTCCAAGTTGCTCAAGTCGAGAGTCTACTATTGAAAGACAACTTGAACAAATTGCGAGTCTCCGAGAGGATCAAAATGCCTTTTAATTCCAAGCGACTTTGCGAAACTCCAGCCACGATTGAACCAGAGAGTGAGCCTGGAGCCTCACATTTACCCCGGACCAGTGCGACTGATCAGTTCTGGGGTATCCCGGAATTGGTGGCACTGGTCATGGAATTCGTGTTTCCTCGTCAGAACGATCTTTACTCCTGCTCACTCGTTTCAAAATCAATTTCCTCTATCGCCTTGGATGTACTCTACGGTCGCGGGCTTGACCTTTGGGACTTTCTCCCTTTCTTGGGTTCTGTTGAAGGCGTTGATAGCGACGATGACCCTCACTCGGTACGTGTAGCTATACAAGTTTCGGTTCTATTAACCTCACACTTTTCGCAGCAATTTTGCAACCCACCCTGTCAAGCTGACTGGGACCCCTTTTATCGCTATGCGGTTCGCGCAAAAAGCATCACAATGAAAAATCCTGCCGCCGAACTTTCCAAAGAATCGATCGCAGATTTCTATTTAATCAAACCTCCAGATCTCATTCCATTTCCTCGCCTGCAAAGTCTCAGTTGGCAGGCAGAGTCCATCTTTTGGATGAGATGCATGAACATGTGTCTCCACCGTAATCTGACAAAATTGATCATCCGAGCTCCTCCTATCGCTCTAAAAGGAGTGTTCGATTCAGTAGCGAGTTTGGCCCCGAATCTGCGTACTCTGAAAGTTCGCTTTTCGGTCGAAGACGACGTGTTTGCGCTTCAAGTATTTCACGAGTTCGTCCCAACGCTTTCGCTATTACACAAGCTGCAGTTCCTGGAAATCCCGTCCTTCTTTCTATCCGCTGAAGTGATCAGTATATTGTCATCGAAGACACCTAACCTATCTGCATTACTTGCCAGCGGTTATCGTCAAAGCATTGAGATTGATGACCCACTTGAGAGTCCCAAGGTTTCTTCAACCAACTGTTTCCCATGTTTAACTCAGCTTACGCTTGAGATCGGGTCCCTTTGGCACTTCCCTACATCTCATCTCCGTGCGCCGTTCCTCCAACAACTACATCTCCAGATGTCCTTCTCGACCACAAAAGGGGCGCTCGATCACTGCATTTCTATACTCGTCGAAAATTGTGCGGTGTTGTCGGGGTTATCCATCGCGTTTTTAGATCCCACTGTTCCTCAAACTACCATCCAAGGCCATAGTCCCATAGCGGCTCAATCCTTGAAGGACATCCTCAAACTCCCCTCCCTTCGATATCTCGAGCTTGATGATCTCCGGCCCCCAGACCTGGATGACAATGATCTCATAGGTCTCGCACCGCGTTGTTCATCACTCTTAACTCTCAATATCTGCATCCATGCCCGACATCCCGACACGGGTAGATTTCCTACATTAGCGCCCTTGGTTTCGTTCGCACAGCATTGCCCAGAACTCGTGAACTTTGGCTATTGCATGGACGCCACCAAAGTCCCATCATCCACGTCCATCGATCCTCCCCGCTTCGTCACCTTGAACACCCTTGATATATGTGACAACACGAGAATAAAGGATCCATACCGCGTCGCGGCCTTCCTCATTGGGCTTGTACCTCCCGACGCCGAGTTGCTACTCGAGCCGGTACATTGCTACAGAAAGACAGATGGCACTGATTTGTACACTCAGCACGACCCCTCCTCCAATACGTTGTTGTGGAAGATGGTCGAGAAAATGTTTGTGGCTTTCGAATCGCTTCGAAACCGCGCGGCAGATAGGTCGGAAGAAAACGAGGAAGGAGAAACGTCCTCGAACACTGCCAATGTACCTGAGAGCTGAAGTTGGTTGGGTTGTGTCTGCAAATCTGTATGACATTATTCTGTAATTATGAGGAGACGATTGAAAGTTGTCTTGAATGTCAAGATTTCATGGCACAATACTTGGCGCTCTTGCACTGGTTCTTCAAACATGACCATTGATCTCGCGTCTCTGGCCCTCACTGACTGGAATGTTTGATACCCCTGTGCAAAAACTGAATTGAATGTCGCATCGGTCCTACGTTACAGGCCGGCCATGCATGCAAGACTATGGTCTCAGTAACTACTTCATTGGTCAAGAGAAGGAGCAAAAAATGTCCGTAAGTATGTGAAGTCGAAGTCGAAAAAGAGGCAGCTCGGTGCAAAAAAAGTGCAACTCGAGGGGAAGTATTAGAAGGTCCTATGTTGATTCTTAAAAGCTGTCTTTCAATAAGATGGGTTTCATGTTCAGGCTCGTTTAATACGCTTTGGCTGTGATCGTGGCCGCAGCGGACTAGAATAGGGAGGTCAAAGTGTGAACGTTATGAAGGGCTTCAAGGGCTTACACTGCTGGAGGTGGAGGAAGACTTAGCCGCGGAGCTTGAGGTCGAAGATGATTTGGAGGAGCTGGAACTCAGAGTCGATGTCGACAACAGAGTCGAAGAGGACGACGACGAAGAGCTACTGCTTGTTCCATTCTTGGACTGTGCATCTGCTTTCGCGCTCTTGGAGGCCTGATAAATAGCTCCAACCGACGCAGGCGAAGTCGAGTTATTCCAGTTGCTTCCACCGACGGACACGGAGTGGTTGCCAACTTGAGAGCCGCTGAAGCCTAAGTTGTGGTTGCTTTGGCTTCCATCAGAATTGTACAAGTGGCTGGAGAGAGCGGCGATATTCGAGTCGTAGCCGATTTGGCGACTGGAGTGATGGCGGATGTCTTGGCCGAAGCTGTCGATGCTGGAGGAGAACTGCTCGAGCACGCTGTGACGTTATCAGAATTTTGTCAGTCGTGAAACAAACAACGTTCGTACACAGTTTGCACTTCGACCTCACAAATCTGTTCAATGAGAATCCTGAGTAGGTGTAAGTAGGAATTGTGAGCTAGTATTTCGCAGAGAGCTACATACCTTTTGACCATTTCTCTTATGACGACAAGTTTCTGTTGAATGATCTCAACGTCAATCTGGGTACAGACGACCTGCTCGGATTGTTCGACGAAGATCTGTTGGCTCTGACTTCCATCGAAGTTCGAGACCCCATTGAAGTTATCAAAGTTTGCTAGGGAAGACTTTCCACCGTAATTATTGAAGGAGATGGGAGCCGGTAAGGCCTTGGCATGACGTTTATCTAAATCGGCGGTTAGACGCATATTTATTCGGAAGGAAATGCTTACCAAAGCCATTCCTCCAAGAAATGGGCTTTCCCAAAGCACACGCCGCGAGCGATACTACGCCAACCAAAGAGAAAATCGAAGGAGCAACCATAATATGAGCGAAAAGAAATCGATTAAGGAATGAGTAGTGTTGAAAGTCCTTTCGTGCAACAAACAGGAGAGCCTCGAGAAGAAAAAGACCACGAAAATTCCACCTGGGAAAGCTTCACACAGAAAAGCGGGGCGACCAGGCCGATAACGAAGAAACCGGTGCACTAAAGAAATAGCGTCAGGGACGAAGGCTTTCAGGCATGCCAATGCCAAGAGCAGGGGTGAACTCACCAAACGAGCGGAAAGAGGGGAGGGGATACCTGTGACACAGATTTGGATGGGTTTAAATACATAGGCCAGACTTCGGGGTCGCTGACTCCTTTCGCGTGTAGATGATGGTAACCGGTTGGCAATGCATTGAGGTCGAAGGTATAGCAACGGCGACGTAGAGAAGAGGGACACCGATGTCACCAGTACCGGCGTGTACGGCGTGTTGGGAGAATCGGTATCGGTATCTGTTGCCAGTGCTGGTTCACAACTTGAAGTAAATTTGTCGCCAGAACTCGTGCGGAATTTCCGCAGCCCTTCAACGTTCACAACATTCATAGCTCTTCGAGTTCGCGAGACTCGTGCATGCGTTTCGGCCGTTGGAGACTCAGCATAGAGCCAGGTACCATCAGTATGATTGAGTGCAGGCTAGCGATGAGTTTCGTGATGGCGGGAAGAGTTCGTGCTTCGGGTCTTCGACTCGCCGACGCCACATCAGAATTTCAATTCTCCTGATTGCGAGTTGTATGGCTACCCGAATGCATCGTTATCTCATGAATCCCGTTAACGGAGAGCATGCTTTCAGTCTGCAGATATTAAGTCGCTATGGTCGTCGACGGGTAACAAAGTCAGAGACCCGCTTAAGCGACGAGCGCTTCACAACCTTGGCTTTCGCAGCGACCCTTTTCAAACTCGAACCCTTACTCGAACCCAGTCAACTGGTAAAGAAAGCCAAAAGCTTGGATGCACCTTCTCCAGAGACGACGACGACGAATGGTGTGAGTAATAATAATTGATACATGTCAACCCATCTAGCCTCTGATAATGATAACATAACCCATCAATCACAGTTCGTCCGAACCACCCTTCCCTCGCTTCCTGAAAACATCTGCTATTTCTATTGAAGCCAAATCAGCCACATTCACGCGGTACCAGGTGGGCAGAAGCACCGAGGAAAATATTGAAGGGAGAACTCACTTCGTTTTTGATCCAGTGCTAAGCTGGTTGGCAGCACAACGGTGTATTCAACGAAAAGGTCTCCGTGCATACTGGGGTTCTCGAACCACGGCATGCCTTCTCCCTTAATTATCTGAACGAGACCTGCAACCAATATAATCTCAGTAAATTCATCAATGCACTTACAGCATCGATCTTACCGGGCTGCGTCACGCCGTCTCTTTTTAGCTCAACGATATGTCCATCCAGGTGGGTCAAATTACGCTCGAACCCGAGCAAAGCCTAGAATTGAAGAGGCCAACAATCAGATGATGGATATCGCGAGGGAGGAATCTTATTGACCTCTTCGACTCCAATTGCTTCTCGCCAATACAAACTGCTCTCTTTTCTTCGCCAGCCACCCTTCTGTTTCCCACTGCGCACTCTCAAGACAACATCACCAGGCTCCCAGTCCGGGCTCTCATCACCCTCACCCTCAAACACGACTTCTTGGCCCTCGGGCATGCCGGCGGGTACCTCCAAGGTGTAATGAGCAGTGTGATCGAGGACCTTCTGTCCTCTACAGTGCGGACACGTCTTTTTGATGACGGTTCCTCTTCCACCACACTCGTTACACCTGCCATATAGAGATTAAATGAGAGTTGAGGCGAAAAGGGGTGAAAACGTACGTTTGTTGAGTCTGTAATGTCATGCCACCCCATTGTTGCTTCACCAGCTTAACGCCTGAACCGCCACACCCGCCACACGTGTGAATATCGCCGTCAGACGCTGCGCCTGACCCTCGACAATGGTCGCATAATATCCGTTTCTTGATCATGAACTGCAAGAACGATGACGTCAGGAAGGGTGGACGTCGAGTGGTCATCAGCACTGACATCGAGACTGTTACCGGTATACCTAGGAGAGAAGAAGATTGAGATAGGTGACAATGTATTGGCGAAGACACGTACATATCAGCCAGACTGACTTCGAACTCGGACTGCATCGTGGGCCCTCGTCGGACCTGCTGTTGTTGGAATTCTGATTGGATGAATTGAGACAATGGCATACACGAAACAGAGCAAATACGCACGTCCTCCACCGCCAAAGAAGCTTGAGAACATGTCGAAAGGGTTATGGGCCTGTTGCCCGCCTTGTGCTTCGTGCTGCTGTAACCCTTGCTATAGCTCCGGTCAGTTTCATGGTGCATTCAGTGAATTAGCAGCATTCGGACCTCTCCATGACGGTCGTAGATTTGACGTTTCTATGCAGAGGTGGATGTTAGACTTCGTATGCTGAGGATGAGTGATGGAAGTCATTACTGTTGAATCTGACAGGACCTCATACGCTAATTGAAGCATCAGCAGTGGGACAGGCAAAAGGAGGAGTGATGACGCACCTCGTGCGACCTCTACGAACTTCTCCTGTGCTCCAGGTTCCTTATTTTTGTCAGGATGATACTTTCGACTCAGTTTCTTGTAAGACTTTTTGAGGTCAGCATCAGAGGCCGTTCTAGCCACTATAGCTCTTGGTTAAACGCCACGTAATATTCAGGGAATACTTCCGCTCACCTCCCAAGATTTTATAATAGTCCGATGCAGACTGGACACATAACGCGCAAAGAAGCAGGATGCAAAGCGGTAGGTATGACACCATTAGGTCAAGTCGAGAGGAATAAGGACGGACTCCAATGAGTGTATTAGCAAGTATGCAGAGTAATGAGAGGAATGTCTATGTCCAGTTCAATGCGAGATGATAAGAAAGAGAAAGCAAGTTGCCAGCAAGTCGCCTCCGCGATGTCTGACGAAAGGACACGTCGTATCGATCACGTGGCGGCGTGGTGAAGTTTAGACGCCCATCGGCTTTAGAGTGCGTTTCGAGCTTGCCGACCGCGATCAGCCAAAGGCTGCGAGCCTTGACAAGACTCCGAGAATTTTCCGCTTGTGTGGGCTGCAGTATGTCTTCGTCAAGCTCATAAAACAATCTCAGAATGTGGTGGCTCAATACCCATTTTATTTCGACAGTCCTTCTGCAGTGACCTTTCTCGCAGCCCCGAATGAAAATAGGAACAACAGGATTTCGGCTTACAGTATATGCAATCTTAGTCGAAAGATTAGACTGGAACTTCACATCAGAAGTCAAATCATCTTACGGAGAGTACCAGCTGCTAGAAACTTTGAACTCAAATTTCCAGAACTGCAACAATCTGCTGATAGTACAAGCTTTTTTCGTCGAATTGTTTCTGCATTCCGGAAGAACTCGAAGGGGGCCCCAATAATTCAATTCTGATGCCATCTATGATCTGTATCTCACATTACCTGGGATGTTGAGACTTGACAAGTCAGCGGAACAGCGTGAAGTTGACAAGGATTGTGTCAGTAAGAATCAATACACCAACATATAGGCGGAAAATGAAGCTCAGGAGACGAATACACAGGATAACTGTATCGCTTATTTTGATAAAACTGGATGCACTCAATGAACTTGAAGTTCAAGTTGTTTACAGTTTCGGACGGAGGGAACGGAGGAAGACTCCGAGATTTGTCATCATGCGGTAACCAGAGTGCAGTATCTCCGGAAACATCCCTTCTTCACGCTGTTCCCCATCCGTCTCGTCCTCCGTTTCCATAAAGCGACGATGCACACGACTCCCCACCGACGGTCTCGTAGCCCCAACAAAGACAGTCGAAGCAACCACCGCGAGCCCACGCGAGAGCCTGAAGGTCGTGGCTCGAGCCGTCATAGTTCTGGTGAATTACATCCTACCCCAAGCATTCTCACCAGGCTAATTCTCAGACACACATACGTGTAACTCTATAACTGCACCATCGCCATACACTATTTCCAGGTAGATCCGAAGAAGAAGAAATGAAGTATCAAGCTTGGAGAGACTACGAATATGAGGAATATCGGTCACGACACCACGATTCTCGCTATGATGAGTTCAGAGCCAGGACCATGAGAGAGCTGGACAGACCAAGCCGCTCTGAGGTACTCTCATCGCAATGCATGACCTGATTGTACTCATATCATCTCTGTAGCGAACCTCTGGCTCTCGCCCTCGCTCTCCTTCTATTATTCGGGATAGACACCACTCAAGCCACCAATCAGATCGTCATCACAACCCTCGTGACCATGAACGCGCCCCATCCCACCGAGTGAGTCATGAAAATAATCGTTTGGTCAAGTATCTTATGTATCCTCTGATTCGAAACCTTTTGGACAAAACCACAATATCCGAACCGTAATCTGATAACCCTGAAACGAACAGCACCATCATATGAAGCGTTCACATTCAGCCACCCCCTCTTCTTCGGAATCCGATGGGTCGTCGTCGGATACAGATACAGAACGGCGTGTCAAGCGTCGATCTGATTCTCCCTCACGCAGTCAAAGCCGACATCGCAGACACAAGTCTCATTCGAGCCGACATGAGGACAACGATAGCGATCGAGATGAAGACAAGAGGGAACGTCGCAAAAGGAGGCGAGATTCGGGAAGCAAGAAAGAAAAGAAAGGCAAGAAGGACAAGAAGCACAGAGAACCCGAGCGAAGAAGTATTTTGACTGGAAAAAAGGTCAGAGCACTGACTTTTACGTGTTGTTCTGCGACTGAATTTACGACAACACTCTTGACTTTCGTTGACACAAAACCTGAACTGGCAACATCCTATTTGCAGATTAAACTGAAGATCCATAAAGATGCTGCAGATTATGAGAGAGATGCAAATCGAGAGCACTTGCTCGCCTTCTTGAACTCGGCTATGTGATCCCATTAGACAAAAGAATGTAAATCAAACGCCAACAACACTGTAATTAAATATTTGCTTAGTTTCGCAGTGTGAAGTCAATCTGGAAATATCGAAAACCCGGAAGCGTGTGCCTGGTGGCCAAACTAGTCCAAACTCGAGCACACTGAAGTCACTCGGTCGTCAGTCTGACCAGCCTGCATTGCTTGAATAATACCCATGGGTTTGTCTTACTTATCGAGGCCGATTCATATCTGAATCTCTGAATTTGTAGCACTCCGGAAGCCAAAAACGAAGATCGTGAGTGCATTCGCACTCTTCAGTCTGCCGCCCTAATTTTGAGAAATTGCCGAATGTAGAAGCCACCACGAAAGGTGCTCAATCTTTTTGGTCTATGCATGATCGTTTACTAATATAAGAGTAGCATGGAACCGATCAGTCGATGCAAGATACATGGGCAGCACTCGCACTGGCCATCCAAGAGATCCATAACCACAACACTTCCAAATTATCTTTCGAAGAGAACTTCAGATACGCCTATAATCTCGTCCTCCATAAGCATGGAGAGATGTTGTACAAAGGCGTCCGAGACCTCATTGCGAAGAACTTGGATAGACTTGCCAAAGAACAGATTATCCCTGCCTTCCCCTCCGGTGCCGAAGGAGATCCGACTCTACGGAGTCAGCAAGGCGAAAGGCTGTTGAAGTCTTTCAGGAGAGTTTGGGATGATCATATAGACAGTATGTCCAAATTGAGGGATTTGTTGAAGTATATGGTGAGTGCTGTCACGTCTTGATTGGATCAGCTCCTAACCCGTCTTTCAGGACAGGTCATACACTCCACACGCCCAAGTGCCTCAGATATGGGACGCAGGGCTAGACCTGTTCATACAGCACATTCTTGGACCCACCATCGCCGAACCTCTCATCGCAACTATACTCGCTCAAATTCGAATAGAACGCGATGGATATACTATCAATCGATCAGCAGTCAAGAGCTGCGTTGAAGTGCTCCTCTTGCTAGATCATCCCAGTATCTATAAGAAGAAGTTAGAGCCTGCCGTCCTGCACGAGAGCACGTCGTTTTATCGAGAAGAGGGACAGAAGCTGCTGGAAACGTGCGATGCACCAGAGTTCCTGCGACGAGTGCGTCTTCCGTCCATCTATCCTCGTGCAACTCACATAACATTCACGTAGGTGTCATCACGACTGGAGTCAGAAGAATCTCGCTGTGCACACTACCTGACACCAATGACCCATCCTCAATTGCGAGCCATCCTCGAAGATAACCTCATCACACCCAATCTCGGAACAGTCCTCGACATGCCCAACTCAGGTCTCGAAGCCATGATCGACGGCGAGAAATACGACCAGATAGCCACGCTGTACAAACTTTATTCAATGGTGCCTCTTGGACTGCCTATCATCCGAAAAGGGCTGAAGACGTCCGTGGAGCGGAGAGGGAAGGAGGTCAATGAAGTTAATCAGGATGAGGATGCAGATGAAGGCGAAGAGGGGCCTGCGAAGCCAAAGGGCAAGGAGAAGGCACTCGCGCAGGCTAATGCGGCTCTGAAATGGGTGCAGGATGTCCTGAATCTGAAGGACAAGTTTGATCGGGTTCAGAAACAGAGTTTCAAGGATGAAATATCCGTGCAGACTGCATTGAACGAGGTCAGTTACCTCTGCACGACGCTTATGTTGATCCACTGACGTGATCGAATGCAGGCCTTCGAATCCTTCATTAACCGAAATCCTAAAGCTCCAGAATTCATCTCTCTATTCGTTGACGAGCACTTAAAGAAGGGTCTTAAGGGCGTAAGTACCACGCGAATCGCAGACGTATATCACACTAACTTCGGGCTCAGAAAACCGAGGATGAAGTTGACGTTGTTCTGGATAAAACTATCACAGTATTTAGATTCATCACGGAGAAAGATGTCTTCGAAAGATACTACAAGACGCACCTTGCCAAGCGACTTCTTAACGGCCGGTCTGTTTCTGACGATGCCGAACGTGGAATGCTTGCGAAGCTTAAGCTGGAATGTGGTTATCAATTTACCCAAAAGCTGGAGGGCATGTTCAATGACATGCGCGTCTCGGCTGACATCACTGCTTCTTACCGAAAACATATCGATGATCTGGTCGTGAGTTCGTTGAGTCTCCCTTCGAAACACAGGGCTAATGTCTGATCTCAGGATGTTGATCGGCCTATTGAACTATCCGTCACCGTTATGACTTCGACATTCTGGCCCATGACGCACTCTGGCTCGAGTTGTATAATGCCTATTCGAATGACTCAAGCTTGTCAAGTATTCGAACGATACTATCTTTCGAAACATTCAGGGCGGCGGTTGACGTGGCAACCTGCGCTGGGCAATGCGGATGTGAAGGTGGCTTTCAAGGCCCGAACGCACGAGCTGAATGTCAGCACATTTGCTCTGGTCATCTTGCTACTATTCGAGGATGTCGAAGATGGCGAGCGCTTATCGTACAACGTAAGAGATTGCTGTTCGTATCCAGCATGCGGCTAACATCTCTCACCAGGAAATCAAAGATGCTGTTCAGATACCAGATCCCGAACTACAACGGAATCTGCAGTCGCTGGCGTGTGCTAAATTCAAAATCCTCAAGAAGCACCCTCCGTCACGAGATGTGTCGACAACAGACGCCTTCACTTTCAACAATGATTTCACTGCAAATCTGCAAAGAATAAAGATTGGATTGGTGGCTTCCAAGACTGAAACGACCGAGGAGAGACAAGATACCCGTAACAAAATTGATGAAGAGCGACGACATCAGACTGAAGTGAGTTCAGGTTTGATCTGCGTAATGTCATGCCTAAACTCCGTTAGGCGTGCATTGTTCGGATCATGAAAGATAGGAAGACGATGGCACATAATGAACTTATTAATGAAGTCACTCGACAACTGGCGACTCGATTTCAGCCTAACCCCATTGATATCAAGAAGCGGATAGAGTCACTGATCGAAGTAAATAATCTCCGGTTGTGCAAAGCCTGGACTCATATCTTCCTCTAGAGAGAATATCTGGAGAGACGAGAAGATCGGAAATCATATAACTATCTAGTGGGTCTCTTGCTCAATAGATCTACAACATGCTCATTCTTTACAACAGGCATAATCACAACCACCGTTCGATGCATTTCTTCCTCACTTTCTGTTTCCCACGTGTATTCACCACGCTCATATCGTGTATCTCATTGCATGGTTCGGCATGCCTGTAAACTCATTGTTCTCCAGATTGAGGACCCGATTCCTACAGCTCAAGATATCTGCTCCTCTTGATCGAGTGAACATGGCAATGACTAAATGACTGGATGGATGACGACATTGTGTTGCTGGGCGCGCCATTGTGTTGCTGGGCTATTTTACCAACCGTTTATATCGGTTGCTGAATCTTGGTTGAAGGAGCGAATCTACTTTCGACTGATCCTCGCTCCGGATCATGGTCGCGGACTGGCACGAGGTCAGGTCGATCGAAGTCACTTGTGATCTCGCAGATCGATGAGTTCCGACGCTGTTCATCAGTCGACTCCCCGACGCACATCAAGGCTACTATGTGAAATTATTCATTGTGCCTGGCTGCCTGTCACAGAAACAATACCACGGGACGGTTTCGATATGCTCGTCGCGCCGAAATCCATCGATCCAATTGTAGGAAAGTATACTGCCCTGCCATGGATCATCCTAGGCTTTCCCTCTGATGGCATCTCTATCGGTTGCCAGGAGGCAATGATACGGCTGATATCAATGTGCCCAAATTTGAAGACAAGAGCATTGCTGCATTGTGGTTGAAATAACAAACATGCCGTTTCTTCCCAAATGGGATCCAGGACACGGCAAGCGGATATTATATTATGAGTCATATGATCGGCGTCTGCAAGGAAATTGCACTCGTCTCTTCCACTTCAGTGCTTGATCCACGGATAAATCAACACCACTGTTGCTCTGTATGTTTATTGGTATCTTAACTGGTATCTTATTGTTCAGTACATGCAGATCAGTCAAAGACATCTTATCGCTCAAGATATCCGACGAACTTGCATTGATCACCAACAACGCCGCTTACAACATGGGCCTAGCGAGCTTTCGAATACGAGACTGGCTCAGAAAGACGCTGAAATAGAGCCTTCTAACCTTTTACGTTATAAGAGAGTTGCTCGCGTGGCTAGACTCCATATGTGGTTTTTCCGAGATCCCGATCGCTTTCGGATCGGAGATCCCGGTCGTGAAATGAATTGGCGCCGAATTACGGTTCCTTGGTCGACCGGGAACGCTTCCGGGATGGATTTTTTGGACAAGATCACCAGGGGCTTTGACGGCGGAAATTCAACACTTGGGCACTCGGTCTTGTTCTAGCACACACTTTGTTACGTTGCTGACATCAAGGCAACCATCAAATATTTAATGCAAAAAATCCAGAATGACATGTGATGAAGGTGCCTGGCTCGGAAATAGCAGACCGTGGAAAACGAGTGTTGGTCCTCGTGGATACTTAGATAGTTAACATCGCATAACCGGGTTTCCGAGTGGCGAACCCTCTTAGATGAGATAACGGTCCGGAGATTCCAGGCGTTGAAAGCTCAAACGGCGGAAATAGGTACCTCTTTTCGCGTTTGTGGATGCGGTCGGGGGATCGGCGGCCCAGGAGTATAGGTGCGATCTAAGGATATGAGCAGCTCGTACGCAGAGGAAGGTGCAGGTAGAGGCAAAGACTGATCTAGCCAACGAAGTGCTTGAACAGCCAATCTTCGAGGGCGTGCAGTTGTAGGTCTGTCTGATTCAAAGGATGCTTTCAACAGCATGAAGTCGAGACAGGTTGCCGTCAGGGTGAACTCTGTGACTGCTGTATCGGAAATCAGCGAAGAATTCGAGACAAATCGGAGATAGGTACTCTTTACGCTTGATAAGAAACAATAAACATTGCACGGTGGTAGGTGGTTCAGTGGGTGGCGAAAATCTCTACTTTATCATGCCTCGAGGCTTAGCGCTCATTTCTCCGACATGAATTTATTTTACGGTCACAGTTCGGCATAGCCGGGATGCTTAGGGAGGAGGCGGCTCGCTCTCTTTCTCTTGATGTAGACGCCAGTGAGGTGTGACACATTTAGTTAGGATGTCTGAATGCATAGATGTCAGAAATCAGCTGTATAAACCGTGAGCAAGACCAGTAGGAGCAAGGTCTCTTGTTTGTTTTTGGATGTTTGGTTGAGAGTCATCGCCGAACCGGACGTGGGCGGCAAAGACCGATTTCCAGTCGCTCACTCTCCGACACACACTTCGGAATAACAGTGTTTTGTGATCGGCTCGGTCTCATTCAACAATATCCACGCGATGGCAAAAGTAAATCTGCTCTTGGTTGGAAGAACAAAACCAAACCAAAGAATATGTCTTGGGCCCACAATGCGCCGTGCCACTCGTTATGGCCAAATCTTTTTGAACAGGGCGATAGTCCAAGCCTCTGAGCTGGATATATATAATTGCTTGTCTAGGGCAAGACCCGAAGTCTGGAAGTCGAAAGTGCTCCTTCTCGTCGCGCTCAACGTCTTACCTCCACGGAATTTGCGCCGTGTTGTCCGTTGTGGGTCCACTGCCCGAAACGGAGTCAAGGCCTCAGTAAGGCGTCTGCCTTTTTGATGTCAGCAACAGCACACACCACTACACAAGAGTCCCAAGGTCTTGTATTCAGTGCAATAACCACGACAAGACCAATTCGCCTTTCTTTCTTTCTCACCATTACATCTACTATATGTCTGAAAATCCCCCCTCACCTGAAAATCAATCACGACCGCAGTCGTCATCCCCACCTGGGGATAATGCACCTGTAGACCCTCCTCAGAGGCACACTTCTCCACAACGCGTAGATCCCGCGTCAACGGAACGGGAACGTCAAAGGCGTATCCACGAGCATCAACAGAACATCCTTTCTCGAACCGATCTCTATCCTCAGAGTGCTTTCGGTCGTCCAGGACCAGTGACCTACGGCGAAGCAACTGTAGTTGCCCATACACAATCCACCACAACGACACCTATCGTATCGAATCCGCCAAATCCAGTCTATCACCACCAGCCCCAATCGGTCGCTCGCTACTATCCAGGTACAGCATGTTCTGCATTTCACTTTGCATATTATCATATCTAATCACGAATACGCGATCAGCCCCTCATCATCAGGCCCAGATATTTCAGGTCACGCAAATGCAGGCTCTTCAACACGCGCAACAACTAGCTCAAGTTCACGCTCAAGGCGGTCCTAGTCGCCGAACAGCATCCTCCAATGGGGATCAGATGGACCTAGATTCGGAAGAGGAGGCTGACGATGACAATTCACAAGCTGCGCAGGGGGGTCGCGCCCTGCCACTCGCATTGCCTTTCCAACCGACGGATCTTGTGGTCAACGAAGGGCTTATATTCACCCCACAAGAAGGAGATATGGGACTACATCTACTTTCCGACAGTGCCCCGGGAGAAAAGCCCAACTATCCTTATCCCGTCATCGTAAAATGCGCCATTTTGGGAAGTCCCAGACAAAGGCTCACTCTCAGTGAAATCTACACTGCGATCGAAAACCGATTCCCTTATTTCAGACAAGCTGGAAAAGCATGGAGGGTATGTCACATTTCTTTTTTATGGCGTTCTCATCTAAATCAATCTCACAAATACCGTAGAACTCTGTCCGACACAACCTTTCCTTGAACAAAAATTTTATCAAGGTTGAGAGACCTATCACTGAGCCAGGCAAGGGCTCATACTGGATGGTTAACTCCGAAAACGGCAACAAAAGGGAGCGGAAGAGAGGAAGCAAGAAAAAAGGCTCACCGAGTCAACAAAGCAACACTAACACAATGCAAACACCGGAGCCCACCACCACCACCAACACTCACATCCCTCAACCTTCGAGCTCTCGTGGCGTAACAAGCGCGAACATGGGCTCTGGTGAAGCTGCTCCTCGTACTAGTTTCGATTCAGAAAGGCACACACCTGCTCCTTCTTCGACTCACTATTCTTCATCGGAGGAGGCGGAGGATGGATCTCAAAATGGAGGCGCAGATCGATCTCGTCGTACACATTCCCCTGCGTACCATCCTTACGCTGGCGCCAGCTCCAGTCGTGGACGCCCTTGGACGGCTAACATGAATCCTGAGCCAATTGCCCGCTTTGGGGAAAGTGGCTTCCAATTTATTCAACAAGGTCCTCAGCCGGGGGCGTCCGAGTCGCGTCCACGCAGTGGAAGTGACTCCAGATACACTTCTTCTCGTCCACAGGAAGATGATCGTGATCGCAGGAAGCCTGCTCAGCAGAATGGGGCTCAGCCTTTCAGTCGACATGCCTCGGACGGTCATGATATTCGCAGGCGTGATTCGCCTCCCCCCGCTCATACACGTGAGAGGTCCCGAGATATGAACGCGGACCAACACTCCCATGCTCGCGGTCACTCTCAGAGTACATCTGCCAGCCCACAGAATCGTCCGAGGTCCCCGCCCAGCGATGAGGACAGGACAGCTCGGCCGCGTCCTGTTCAGAGGATTGGTTCAGGCACGGGGTCGTCTTACATTCCTCGTAAACCACCCTCGTCCAAATTCGGGCCATGGGCCGTGAATACTGCCCGTGGCATACCTCCCGGAGATCCCAGGCACCCTTCGAACCAAGGGCCACCTCAGAGAGCCCCTATCACTGACACGCGCCCTCGCGAAGATGTCAAGGGCAAAGGACGCGCCATCGAATCTGATGACGATGACGACCAGGATTGAAACCAAAGCCTCTAGAAAGTGTAAACTTTCACCAACTCGACTTTCACGAATGTCATCGGCAAACCCCGGCTGCAGCACGCACATCACTTTCAACATTGTTTTCATATCAAGTTTTCTTAAGGCACTTCAGCTATCTACTGTTTCTATACCGGCATCTCCTACGCTCGCTATCGCGTTCAGCCATGATCGTTATTCCATATATCTTACTGACCTCTCTCGCTTATCTCAACTGTTTTATCATATGCTGTCATGTTACCCCTGTTTATCACTATCCTACACTCGCTCATCTATGTGCTTTAAAGCACCCATATACTTTCTTTCTTGCTTTCTCTTTTCCAGCCTTTTTATAGCACACATCTCGGAATAAAGTGGCTCACGGCCACTGCTTTGTAGCGTTGTGCTTGTTGATGGATACTCACATTCTTCCTCGATAACCTAGCTCCTCGTAGTCCATGTTTTATTACGGATATACCTCGCAATTCTGACCAATATACATGTTGATGTAACTCGGCGGAAGCATTTGTTCTGCCTTTCGAAGTGAACCCGTTCCGTGCATTTTGCTTCCGTTTATATCGAATTTCTGTGATCGACGTCGATCATACCCCTGATCTTCGAGCGGAAGGATAATTGGATCCGGCGCTCAGAATAGTAATACCATCACCTCCTAGAACAATAGGGTATACGCTACTACAGCAGAATTTTCGCATCTTTTGCGTACCCTAATACACCCAAGTCAAATGTATTGCCCATATGTGACACCTTTCCCGCGATTTCTGAGGCTCCTTCAGCTTGATCGCGGTGATCAGCCTGAGGCCTATGTATGTTTACTTGAACGCCAGCGTCTAGTGAAGATATCCAAGCCAAACCGCTTGAACATCATCGAATCCTGCGATCTGATTAGGTTCATCCCCGTGCCGATAAGGGTAAACTTACAAAGACAGTGGTGCTTCCAAATGTACTCAGAAGCCAGATTAACGAGCTGAATTTTCCCGACCAGATATATGCTGAAGGTCGAGACTTCAGAGTCTTCGAGACAACATCTCGGGCATAGGTATCGGTGGGCGTCGCCTCATCTGCAGATAGATCATATCAGTCCGAGAACTTTGGGCTTCATAGTTCCTACCTGTGTCTTTGGTGCGTCTTTCCTGAAATAGATCCCGCATCGACGAATACAACGAACTCTCGGGTAGAGTGGTTTCGTTGTTCGACATCAACCGGCTCTTGACTGCTCCCGTGACGATCTAGAAGGCATCAAATCGATTCAAACATAAATATAAATCCTCACCGTCACAACATCAATACTGCGGGGAGGATGGAACATGATCGAAGGTATAAAGCGAAGAATGGGGTAGAACTTACTTGAAAGGTTTGAGCTCAATCCTAAGGCTGTTTGCCCATGAATGGAGGGCTGCCTTGCTTGAGTTATAGATACTGCCCCATGGAGTTGACATAACAGCTACGATGCTACCGATGTTTATAATCTTGCCATGACCGGATGCAATTAGGAGCGGAACGAAGGCTTGGGTGACCGCCATCACACCAAATACATTGGTCTCGTATAGGTCTCGGACCGCACTCATCTCCAAATCAGTGAATGGCAAGTGATGAACTAGATTTCAATTGAGTCAGAATATATTTCGGGTTGGACGTGCGGCTAGCCTATCCCACTGCAAAATCAACGACACGGCACAATGTAAGTACGACTCGTGGGTCTGCAGAGCTCACACACATACGCATTGTTGACCAGAATGTCTAATTTTCCTGAGTTCAGGCTCCCTATTTTGTCTTTTGCGGCTGAGATGGATTCGGGCTTGGTTACATCCAGCTCAAGGATGTCAATGCCGAGAGACTCCAGAGATTCTATGGATTGCAAACGTCTCGCCGTCGCGAAAACTTTCAGACCTGTGTAATTCATTGAACACCCATGCTACGTGTAGCAAGAGGACAGTTTCTCAGACAACGTTACTAACCTCGAGAACGATATTCCTTAGCTAGAGCATAACCAATGCCGCCCTCGCTGCAACTGCTCACCGCATTCACTAGTAAACCATCATCATCGTGAAAAATTTGAAGTCTCCAACCCTGTTATGAGCACCGATCGAGATGTAGCAAGACTCATAGCGCTGGTATACACTAAGTGTGCTCGTAGAACAGAGACAAGTTGAACAGTGCCGAACGATGCCGGGTCGGATGGCCGCTTGCCGGTAAACAATTCCGATAAGCGGCTTGTTTCGCACCAAGGACAACGACAATCGACGACGCTGAAAGGCTCAAATACTAGCATTTGCTCTCGTACGATATGCAAATACGGAGCTAATCTCTCATCTATTCCATCGCCAGTATCTGGGTCTGGTGCCAACCTTACCTGCGAGGCCTTTGGGACTCGGGTTAGAGATGCTTCAAGTTATCTGTGGATCGATTTCTATCTCAATTCCGTGAACACCACACGAGAGTTTCTACCCTCAATGGAACGTTATTTGCAGGGTCAGAAGAATGTTCTGCCTATTTTCCTTGGACTATCCGGGACGGCGTTGCGGTACGTAGAAGTCGCTCAAGATTCTCGGGTCACGATTCGATTGACCAACGCTATCTCTTCAGTGAATGTGTAATGCGCATAGAAGGTTCCACTTGCTTGTTTGAGGCATGTTCGAAAATCCTCGAACAGATTATGGAAGTCATATTTGTGCTCATGCCGAACCCACTATCTGCTCATTTGGCATAAACGCTGGCTGGAATAACTCCTATATCCTTCTCACCTTGTGGTGCTCAGAAGCAGAAGCAAAATTATCCGAAGCCATCCCAGCGAAGGCCGATCAAAACACAACACTCAACCTGCACGACAAGGGATGTACAGTCATAGACTCCACGCCCGTACTCCAGGACACTCCGTTGTTCTTGAAGTAATAATAAACGGGCGCATCACCAATGACGCACGGCCTGAATCGCCGACCCACTTTCTAAGTCGACTTGGAGCATTCGTACCCGAAAATGTTTACTCCATATATCGGATTCAGCAAGCCGAGCGAGAGGCGGTTGGAGGTGTGGAACTTGACGATTTACCCCTGAAGAAAGAGGTGCGACGAGAAGGATTGGCAGCTCCATAGCTCAACGAGACGCTTTGAAAGTACGTGACACGTTATGTTTATTGCAGCGCGTTAGCCGCTTA
Organism: Sistotremastrum suecicum HHB10207 ss-3; assembly: GCA_001632355.1. NCBI lineage: Eukaryota > Fungi > Basidiomycota > Agaricomycetes > Sistotremastrales > Sistotremastraceae > Sistotremastrum > Sistotremastrum suecicum. The sequence continues at coordinate 56,883 of KV428032.1, forward strand.
TCTCGGAGAACAGATGGAGTAACGGCTCGCATGTCAGCTACAAAGCAGCCTGAGGTCGATTGTTTCCTCTCAGCGTCTGGTGCACATATGCCGGATTCTTAATACAAGAGACTACTAGCCGTGGCATCGGTAGAACACCGTACTCTATACATATTCGTTCTGCTTATAGATATCGTATTTTATGTTGGCTACACAGAAGCACGGGCTCGCGAAAGCAGAGTTATAGCAATTCTTGGCTCAATTTCCCCTTTTGACTAGGAACTCCGACCGACGAGTTTCGAAGTACAAGACTCAAATTTGTCTTTTGACTTTGTAATCTTCTCACAAGTACTGTAACGTCGAAGCCGACCTTTGGCGTCTTCGCTACGTTTGTCATCCTCTTCAAGATAATAGGAAATTCACGCGAAGGGGTGCCACATAGCACATAGATGAGTTGAGAAAAATGTATATGATTGGTACCCAAAAACCCGTGAAATATAGATAGTAAAATGATAGACAGATGCGAATAAGTTATGAATACGAAAGAGTTCTTTGTGGAAATTTTCGGCGATTTTAGCCAGACAGCGGATTCATTCCCGGCAATTAGTGTGACGACCAGGCAGCCTTGACGAGGTCGGCACCACGCTCGGCGAACGCGATGACAGCGGACAAGGGGTGAGTATCGGGGAGAACGGGCTGTGAGGCGAATGAGCACAAGTATGAAGCTGAGTTTGTGGAAAGGACATACGATAACGGAGGCATCGACGATTCTGAGGCCAGTAATACCCTTGACGGTCAGATCAGGGTTGACGACACCGGATTTGACGCCAGCTTTGGCAGGGGCGATTTGTGCGGTTCCGACGGCGTGGAAGAAAGTTGATCCGGAGTGACGAACCATCTCTTCAATGTCAGAGTCAGTCGTGGCATTGGGGTTGGGACCGAATTCCTTGACAACGAATCCATCAAAGACAGGGGATGCGTATGCACGACGAGCGGCCTTGACTGCTTCACGGCCGATTCTGACGTCAACTTCGGCGGAGAGGTATTTGGGGTCGATGAGGGGTGAGGCGAAAGGATCGGTGGTGTTGATCAGGACGTTTCCGAGAGAGGCGGTAGAGGTCAAGGCCATTCCCATAGATGTGAAGAAACCGGTAGCAGGCGAGGGAGTGATGAAGGACTCCCACGATTCCTAGATGAAAGAGGTTAATCACCGCAGGTTCAGGGGTGGGAAGAAAGACTTACTCTGAACAAGAATTCATAGTGAGCACAGTCCGGACCAGCGGAGGGATCAATATTGTGCGAATCGAAGACACCGGCGTTGTTGGGTACTCGGAAGAAGCCTAGATGGTTGGCGACAGCAGCGGTGAGGATACCTGTGCCAGTGTTCTCCCAGAATGTGGTCTGGTTTGCCAAGAAGGTGGGGTCGCGGAGCTGGTCGAGAGTGGTGGTGACGTTGGCTTCCCATTGCATAGGCATGGCGACGTGGTCGCGGAGGTTCTGTCCCACGTTGGGCGAATCGAGGACGAGAGGAATTCCGAGTGATTTCAAGAAGTTCTTGTCAGCGACACCGGAGAGTTGTAGGAGTTGAGGTGTGTTAAATGCACCAGCGGAGAGGATGACTTCGTTGTTGGCGAAGACCGTGGTGACGTTGACTGAAAGACATAGATCAGTATCAGACTCGATATCCAGAAAGATGCGATTTACCATCTGGCGAGGGAGTGAATTGAACACCGTTGGCAACTGGGCCGGCTTTGGAAGCTTTGAAGGTGAGTTTGGTGGCACGGACACCGGTGATAACATCCAAGTTCTTGCGGGCGAGGACATCAGGGGTCAAATAAGCGGTAGCGACGTTCGATGCGACACCATCGGGAGTGATAGTGGGCTGAGATGTGCCTGCGTAGACGGATTGTTATTAGCATGCAGTAGGATAGTTAACAAGTGAAGTGTCGCACCAATACCGAGAGACTTTCCAGAGCTCATGTCGTTGTTCCATTTGCTAAATTCGGGTTCAGTAGCAACCAACTTGGTGACCAAAGGATCAAGATCATTGGGGAACATAGGAAGTTGAGTGTCGAAAGGACCCTTGGATCCGTGGGCCGATGACTCGAAATCATGCGAGCCCCATTCGCTTCCCTTTGCAGGCTTCAAGAAGCCTTCCGCCTGTGGAACTGGTCAATAAAGTTCGGCTGAGGTGGGTCTCGAAGTACCTTGTTGAAGTAGGGAACCAAGCTGTCCCATGACCAGCCGTTGTCGCCAGCCAGTTTAGCGATCTTGTTGAAGACTTGATCGGTGTTACGGGCCCAGAGTCCATATGCTACATTTTCGATGAGAGAATGCCACATAAAAGGGGGATTCGGACGAACTGTAGGATGAACCTCCGAGAATGTAGCCCATCTGGTAGGTGAAGGTTCGATTCTCCATGCCAGCTTGAGGAACAACGGTGTAGTTCCATGTCCAAGATTGATGTGAGCCAAAGCGCACACCAAGCGCCGGTGCACGAAGAGGGGTCGGGATGTTTTCGTGCCTACCATAGAAAGCGGTTCAGGTTTGAGCTGTTGTGAAAGGTATTCCACGTACGATTGACCAGCTTCGATCAAGAGCACGGAGTGCTTGGTCGTCTCAGTGATGCGGGCCGCCAAGATGACGCCAGCGGTACCACCTAAGATTCGTGAGACTCATTGATCTACGCGCCAGGCACGGTGAGTTACTGACCTCCAACGATGACGAAATCATATTTCTTGTTCGCCACAGCAGCCGGGTCTGTCAGTAAACCTGCGTAGCACACTTGTGCAAGGGCGACGATGTGAAGGAGACCGAGGAATTTTGGGAGGATCATGTTGATTGGGGAGATGGAGAGGCAGGAGAGAAATATATATAGAGAAGATGGGATGGGAAAGAGACTCGCTGGTGTGAGTGAGTGACGAGGCTGTTGGGGATGAGAGTAGGGCGCCCATGTGGGTCTTTATAGTACATGGGAGAGAGAGGAACGAGCTCGTTAGCGGCGCCGATGCCTCATTCTCGGCGATGCGAGTTTCTTGAGAGCCAAAGCGATGTATCATCAACTTCGCAACGATGCGTACCAGTGTAGTACGTGAATACCTCCAAAGTGGGGTTCTAGCACTCCGCTCGAAGATTGTGCTTCACAATCGTGTTTCAGTAGCGAGACGACGCGAAGATTTCTTTCTAAGGCATCTCCACATCTCAAGCGTGTTTCATTAGGTGCCACCAATAGTAGTGGTTGCTTACGAATCAAATTTGCAGTTGATCGCAAAATCCAATCGACGGGCAAGGATCTTGGCTCGCTCGCTTATTTGGATGACTTGCTCAGGCGCTGGCTTAGCGATGCCCGAAGTAGCAATTGATGTGACAAAGCTCTGGGACCAATTGATCGTGAGCTGTCCATGGTGTATCGTAGCTCAATTGAGTCGTATTTCTTGATGTGATTTTCGCACATCGAAAGCCAAACAGACGAACGACGTAGAGCGTGGCTGAGTGAGAGTGTGAAGTGTCTGAGATAAGGTTGGAAGCTTTCTTCGGCGATAGTGCTGTAGCGTCGGCGGAAAGGTGCAGAAAAGGAAGTCTTACTCGCCAAGATGCGGGGATGACCAGGCGTCCATCTTCGGAGTCGGGATTTTAGAGAAGCTGAAGAAGCAAGGTTCTCGATCAAAGATCATACAGATATTTTAATCTTGCAATCATGATCACGGCTAACAAGAATTCAATTATTTTTAACCCGAGACGGAATCAAATTTTAAAGATGACTTACACTCAGAAATGCGCCACAGGTTTTAGCCTCTGAGTCTTTGACATTTGACAGTAACTGTCAAGTCTGCCCGATCGACTGGGCTATTTTAGGATATAGGCATTACTGTTAGAGGTGATCGGTAATTATCCTCTCGATCGAAATTCACCCATAAAAGGAAAAGAATCCCGAAGCCGGGACGCGCTGCCGGTTTATGCGGCGACTCGAGGTCGGATTCCTCGACTAGTCGGCCTTCAATAATAGGGACCGAATGCACGATCCAGTTCGGCTCGCGAGTCATCGACGATTCATCAAGGCTCATTGCGCGCAAAGAATTATGGGGTCCGATCGATTTCGTAGCAAATGACGAGGAGTGGTACGGGCTTCATGACGCTGGATCCACTTTTGCATTCGGCGACGCCAGTGGATCCAAAAGAATGACCACCGAACATGATATCATTTGCGACGAGGGGCGCCGTCGCCCAAAATCCGGATATTTTGGAGAGAGCCCGCCGAACCAAGCGCCAAGGTGATTGGAGGACGATAAGATTATCTTTGGTTAGAGTACTTCCATCTGAGGCGCGCCCCTGCAACCGGATAGCCGATTGGGGAAAGCGGTCAGTCATCTCGGGTATCATAGCGACACAGCTCTCGACCTCTAGGTCCCTCCAAGCAAGTCAGCGGGTTGCCGGGCCAAAGCGCACGAGCATAGTAAGCAAGACTTTCACGCATCGGTTAACTCGGTCAAGGAACCAGTGAGGCCTTGTAAGTTGTAATGAATTTGAATTTGACTCGATTTGCGCTGTGTCGCGCTACGGGCCATCAAAGAGTTTACGAGTGAAGAGGATCTGATCGTGTGCCTGGCTCATGATGATCGGCCCCGTGCGCCTCGTTCGACTCGGCAGGCCCAGATTTCTTCAGTTCCAGGGCGGGATGAGGAATCCAACTGGTAAGGAAAGTAATGAACGGAGCTCCTGTATACACGAATCCCGATCCCATCGCTGATGGAGGAGACGGTACCTGACCGTATCGGTACCGAGCGGCGACAGCGAGTAACGACTGAAGCTTCAGGTAATAGCCTTTGAAGACTATAGGATTTAGAGGTGACATTGTTTGTGCTAACGGAAGCAAAGTTCGGAGGAAAGAAGGCTCGACGGCTGAGAGGGCCTTCTTCCTTCTTCTTCGGAATTATCATCCCTGATTTCTTGGTTCCCTGGCTAAAGTGATGTGCCTTGGCGGTTATTAAGGAGTTCGCTGCCGACTTTGCTGAGTACCCAGAGTGAGTATTCGGAGAAGCCGCCCAGTTGTAATCTATGCCGTCTGCAGTAGCCGTGCTGATGGCATGAAATGGCGCCTGACACGGTAGAGACGAGAATAGCTTGCTCTCGGAGCAAGACGAACGAAAGGGGATGAATGCGAACTTCGGTATTCCCACAGCTGAGGTTCCTGGCTGGGAGGCACCTCTTTCTTTCGCTCTCGTCGCATGGTCGCAGGAGAACGATATCTCATCACGATGAAGGAGAGGATCTGTTTCATGCAGTCACTATCTTGACGCGCCCGTGATCAGGTAGACGTGGTCGGGTACGCGAGCAAAAGGCAGCAATGCTACAGCAAGTTTATCCAGGTATCATCCTGCTGGGGTGCCAAGACGTGAGGGAATACGTATACGCTCTTCTGAAACTGTGAATGCTAAGTAATGAAAGAAGTGATATTGAATGACAATACCCACCGATCGTTCATTCCAGCGAGGGTAGCAAATTCGTGGGCCACTCTCATGCCACATCGTAACATCGTATTTTGTGTGCACGTACCACGCCTTCTTCACCAAATCTGCTCATGATGTGCATTCTCAGCACCAAGGAAAGTCATACATGGGAGAGAGATAGCCAAGAGTAGTCGGGTTATCTGGGGCAAGAGTGCGGTCATGAAAACCCCACGGAATGCACCACGCCCAAAATCCAGCGTTCCAACTTCATTGGGGACTGCGAACAATCTCTGAAGTCATGGGTATACTCTCACCGCCATTCATGTCTGCACCATACGGCCACAGAGCATGCTGGAGAAAATGGGGCAAAGGGACATCTAGAAAAATTCCCATTGTGTGTTCCTGTTCGAACGAAAACTTGGGATTGAGCGATGTGATTACCAAGTGTCAGTTATGGACTGACTGGGACATAAGACATATGGTTATGTCGTAGGAAATTTGGATGCTGTTAAGGGGAATCGTTACGGCCCCGAACCTCTGTTGTTCGTCTGAAGCGAGTTCTGAGAGATGGAGAAGACTTGTCGATCCGTTTGGATCCGTCTGAAGTTCTGTTTCATCGAAGACGACGGGAGAATGACGCGAGCCTTCGATAGATGTCGAGCATCGCATGAGCTTCGTCAAGAGGCTAGACTTGATACAAGCTTGATGGCAGACTATACTTAGTTAGCCAACGGTGCCGTTGGGTGAGATGATGAGCACCGGAAACGGAGTTGCCAATCTTAGTCTCCGTCTGCATCGCCCACGCCGTCGACAAGCCATGAACGCAGAATTACAGCGGTTACTCGATGGAAAAATCGTATGTGACAGCTCCGAGAGCTATGCTGTACAAGCATGCTCATCCTGCCATAAACAGGACTTCGAAGGCCAGAAATTGGCGACAACAATTATGAACTATATTATTATTGCTTCAACTGTAAGCACCTTCCTGCTGGACTAGCCATTACTGTTCTGACTGTTGTCTGTGATTCTGCTACAGATCATAGCATTCTTCGCGGGATGGGCACTTCAGTCATTAACAGTGACATTTGGTATCGTGGGGTTGTCGACGCTAGCGACAGGTCTGGTACGTGGCAAAGCTTGTCGTTTTTGGGACTATCTCAACTCAACACTCTTTCCCTGTCTATAGATTGTGGGTCTGCCTTGGCCCTTTTTCAACAAACATCCTGTTCCCTGGCTTCCTGCGAGTTCAAAAACAAAGACGTCGTAGCATCAACTCGGTTCTGGCGGTCATCTTGTACTACTACACTTCTGCGGATTCCTTGCTCCAATATAATGGTTATACTTGGATGAGCTCTCTGCAACATGCGACAGCCCTCTCTCAGAAACTCCCGCTCGAAAGCAGATTTCGATGCCAGGCCCAGGCAAACTCATTTTTCACCGGGCTTACTTCTGGGCATGACTGTGCGGATTATACTCCACTGATCAGGGCCTTCCTTCAAGCGTTCGGAACTCCTACATAATTTTGACTGATTCGTTCAATGAGTGTAATGAATTTGACGACGCAGGAAACCGAAGCGACGCCCAGATTCTCTGACAACGGCGACAGAGGATCGCAGATTTGACACATTTACAACAACAGTTGTTAGGGTGTTTTCGATTGAATGAGGACGTTGGAATATGCTGTATTGCCATCCAGAGAGCTACACTACAGCAAGATATTGATCATAGCCTACAGAACTTAACCGGAAGTGATGGCATGTGCTTTCAGGGGGAAGCAATGACTGGAGCGCATCGTTCAAGAAGTATATTGAGAGACTGTGTCGCGGATCGTCAGAAGAATGAAATGCCAAACGCAGACGGGAGGTTCAAGACCAGGGTACAACGATACGTCCTCGTCTTTGTTCGGCGCGGCATGAAGATTAGGCTCCAAGGGGGCGGGGATCAAACAGAATCTCAGGGAGGTGCGAAGTCATTCGAGCGGCTTCTCCTGTTTATCAGGCTGAGTACTGGGGTTGAGGCCTATATGAACAGAAGACCTCAGATGGTGTAGCAGTCTTTCCCGGGCCAGCCGGGAACAGCGCTGCATGATAGACAGCACGGCGAGGAGCGTGACCCGTGCTGGGATAGAAACAGCCTGGGCAGACCGCCTGAGCAAGATTTCGATAAAGCCAATCGAACCATCCAGAAGTCATTCGAGCTTCGAGCATTAGGACCGTCGAAGCGAGATAGGTGTCGAAGTACGGGCTGGACCTAGAAAACCTTCGAGGATGACATCTCAGAGTTCGTGAATCCAGGTCGGCACAGTGAACACAGTTTCGTGAAGGAGTCATATGCTGAATGTATGTTGCCTTCCTGTAAGAAAGTAGCCTAGGAGATCGCAATAGCCGATATCTAGCGCAAATGCGATATAGAAAAATTACCAGGAAAATCCAAGACGTAGAACAGCTTCGTTTCTGATTTGAAATTTGCCTGATATGTGCGCACACATGGAAATGAAGGTCAGTAATGCCAGAAAGACCATAGACCATCGGAGAGCCGTCTTCATCCGAAGAGGAGTCGCTTTAGGGCCGGCTCCAGCAAGAGTACATAAGGCTGGTCTGAGATGACGCTTGTTCTCCACGCCTCTGACCATCCTAGGTTCTGTGTCAAGCCTCTCCGGTCCTGCCAGGTAGAGTCTCTTATTCTCGATTGCCCTTACCGTTTGACTGAATACTTTTATCAGGCCGTTAGTGCTGGGTTTCCCCCCGTCGAGACGTCGACCGGGGACGATATACACCCAAGCTGGAGCTACCCCGTCAAGATGTCTAATTCCTTGGTGAGCCCAGTTTGTCGTCGAGTCGCGAGCTCTGCTAATTCATCCCCTTTCAGCTGTAGCATTGGCATGTCAAAGATAGAGTCCCTCATCAGCCTCGTCACGCCTCTTTACGAAGACGCCTCTCACTTGCAGTATCATACTCGATTTCTCCCTGAATGCCTGTCCGCCCTTCGTCGGCCGACACCCCCACCCTTTGGTGGTTGTCCTGCTTTGCAGTGACTCAACGTGTACAAGAGCCTTGACTCAGCCTAGCCGTCCCTCATCTGAGCCTAGCATCGAAATCTGCGATGCGATCGTCCAGTTCCCTCATGCAGCTTCACAGATCACACCGCTCCTGTTTGTCTCCTCTTCACGTTCGCCAGTTTCGCGCTCGGCTGCTCTATTCAGAGCTCAAGTCGCCTTTATAGCGCATGTCAATATGGCCTTGGACATCGCTTACCCCATTGTTCCCTCACTCGTCACATGCATCCCCGTCTATTACAGACCGGCTCTCTGTCAGTCGACTCGAAAGCATCGCGGTATCATGGTCCTCCCCATCGACTCGCTTTTGGCGCACCGCTGAATCTTTTTCGGCACCACGTCCTCCCGAGCTTTGACAAGCCTCTCATTCGGAATGATTTGCGCCCCATCCCGTTTCACGCTCAAACGTCAGCTCACAGCGAGCGACCTTCGCCTGCGCACGGCGACCCGTCCTCTATAGTACAGGCCTTCCAGGGGCATTCTAGGAAACGCTGCAGCTATACTTCCGCTTTAACGAACTAAGTCCTTTCTGAACGCCTTGTCAAGAGTGATGTTCTGCTTTGGCAGAACCTTTGCCGGATGGCTATCGTGGTCTGAGACTCATGTCTCAGATTAATCGAGCTTTAGCGTCGCGTTAAGGATCGTGCCAGCGGCCGCTTTGTGGTGTCACCCCGAGGCGACCGTTGGCCCCACTGTGAGTCTGTCTTTCAGACACCTGCTCACTGTGGAGTATTACTCGGTACTCAGCATATGTACCACCGAAGAAGTCAAGTGATGTTCTGGTGAGAAATCTTCATATGTCATGTTTCATTGATATCTGACACTCGCCTGCAGCTTTTGTGTTGCTTTTCTATCCTTGTCTTCTGAAAGTCGTGCGCTGTCTATTGGGCTTTTCAAATATCTACCCAGGTCAATCCTTTCGGCCTTCATTGTCAATCTTGTATGGTCGATTGCAGTACATTGGTGTCTTGTTACTCGGCTTGCAACTTGGTTTGAATCCATCTTACAGAGTTGTAGAGTTTCGTAGATAGCCAATGTAACGGCATGTCTTTTGCGTTCCTATGAATCCATTTGATGTGTTTCTATGTGTGGTCAAGCTTAACTTAGAATTCCGTGTTTCGATTGAATTGAAACAAAGCTCTCCAATTATACAAATGCACGATCACTGGTGTTGAGCAGAGTCGACTGAGCGGAGCCTATCGTTCGGTCATTGCCGGGCCTGCCCTAAACTCGAGAGTGGACGCACTTCGCCGCAGCCAGCAGAGCTTCTCTCCTTGTACCAACCCGGTTCTCAACCTAGTAAGACATTTCACGCCCTGCATCTTTCCTGGGCTTTTACTGACTCTCACACTTCACAGACCGTAAAGGCCCTTTACGCCGATGGCGTTGTGAGGCAGGTCGGGCATGGCTCTGGCGATTGATTATGTCTTTCGGTGTGTCCCCTATCGCGTGCACTGTCGTTCGTTGCTCATTCCGACGTTTCTTTCGTCAGTCAATGCCATTCCCGGTGGCTTGGTGTGCCATGGTCGCTGTAGAAACTTCCATAGGCGCACCGGGGATTGAGACAACCAACAGAGTACCCTCCATGATGCGGCGAACAACAGGCGCGATACGCGATGAAAATCGAATGTCCCTCCGCCTCTTCTTCGCGATATATCAGGAGGACTAACGTTGAGTGTCTCCGCTTTCAAAATATTTACCCAGGCCCCCCGTCTCTTCGCTTGTCAAGATCAGTGTCGGACGAAGATGTTCGCCTTATCGGCCGTCATCCTTTCCATCGGCTGTGTCAGAATTGACACGCCCATGATGTTAGGGACTGTTGACTATGCTAACATATATACCTTTGCTGTTGTTCATTACTCAATGACATTGCTTTCCAAAACATGATGCACTCCGGTGTTTCCGATAAGCTTTCCAGAACCTGCCAGCTCAACGACAACTTTTGATAAGCACTAAAGCTTGACCTTTCAACTCTTACTCATAGGTACGATGCTTATGTGCCTCAATCGCCTTGGGACGTATGCTACGTGAAAGCAAGTGATGTCTACGTCTTATACTCCCAATCCCTGCTCGCTGGCCAGTTACGCACGCCTCTCCATGTGATAACCAGCCTATTCCAGCGGTACGCCCGTACGCGTGTCCGAGGCAAGTCTCGGATCCGGATCTTCCAGATCTGTGTTCTCACCAAAAATGCGGCCTTATCCCTCGGCTTGTCGAGGCCTCACACGACAATGAAGGAATTCGAACGTTCGTCTTGAGTGCATATCCATTGCAAGTATCGACGCCTGAGTCATCTTATCGGCTTCACACTTCGTGACAGTCAAGGTGTGAAGCCGAACCCGGAGCTCCGTTGATGGATCCTGCTCGTCTGGCGCCTGATGCTTGTTCTGTCAGTCAACTTTCTGGTATGCAGGTGCGCTGTGGCTTCGTCGGTGATGTAGTTTCGCCTTTGAAGTTGGTCAGAGAGGTGCCAAGGAAGATCGATCGCGCCACGACGCACCGGGTCATTATCTGGGGCGAAGTATAAATAGCAAGCTTGAGGAAGATATTTCAACTTGGCACGCAGGTTAACGCTTATGCATCAATGACGGTGTCAAGGAGCACGCTACCAGATTTTCGTCTCCACGATGAAAATAGTACCGATGTTCTGAGGCCGACCCTGACAGACATCTTCATTGCGATTGGTTCCTACGACCTTGCTGCATAGCAATGCATGGCCGGCCAATATTCGAAAAGATGGTCTGCCGTAAGAGTTGAGCGGCGACTCCGTGGTCGAGGGTGAGAAAGCTCTTGGCGTACCTGTCAAACAACCGCTCGTGAGAGGACGATGGCTTCAAACTCGCTTACGTCAGACTCAACGCTTCTCCTTGGACGACTGGGAGGTTGTCCGGCGGAGTGGGTTCCCACTGTGCGTGAGTGTGTATTTTTAGCCCGCCATATTCCACTATGCCGGTGACGAACTAAGAATAGGACCGCAATAATTGGATTCGTTGAACCCGTGGATTTGGTACCTGGTACCATGAGATCCTCGAATCAGCGACAATGAGCGAAGTGTTGAACACAATATTCACTACTCGCGAGTATTCATTGGAGGCAGTTCTCTCGACTTGCCACCTAATGCCGATTGATGTTCACATCGCCCGTCGGGACCGCATGTTATGCAGACGGTTGCTCTCACTGCATGCCGTCCGTTGTTCTGACAGAAAGAGCAAAAGACTTGTCAGGACTAGCATAAAAGGATGGAGAGGCTGACCTTGATTTCTTCACTCCTCGAGTCTCCTCTCAGCCGTACCTCTTCTCCTCTCTTGCAGATCAACAATGTTCAAACTTGCATTCGGTTTTGTTGCCCTCGCAGCTTTTGCCCAAGCTGCATCGGTCCAGCGCGTTGCTTGTCCTGACGGCAAGAACACCGCTACCCACTCCGCAGTAAGTCTTCACTTGGCGCGCTGGGCGATCGCATTCTCACTGCTTAATTTTCAGTGTTGCGCATTCTTCTCTGTAAATTTACTCACCTCGTTACAACGGGTCCGATACTAAGAAGTTGTTTAGCTGCGCGATGATCTCCAGGCCAATCTTTTCGACAACGAGTGCGGCGAGGACGTTCACGAGGTCCTCCGCCTTTCGTTCCATGATGCCATCGGTTTCTCCAAGTCTGGAAAATTCAAGGGCACCGGCGCTGATGGTTCCATGATCCTCTTCGACCCCATCGAGACCGCATTCGCCGCCAACAATGGCATTGACGACTCCGTCGATGCCTTGAGTCCCTTCTTAACCACCCACAACGTCACCGCAGGCGATTTGATCCAATTCGCCGCTGCCGTCGGTATTACTAACTGCCCTGGTGCTCCCCGCCTCGAATTCTTGACCGGTCGTCCCAACGCCAAGATCCCCGCTGACGACGGAACCGTCCCCGACCCTCAGGACTCCGTCACGGATATCCTTTCCCGCATGGCCGATGCTGGCTTCACACCCACCGACATGGTCAACCTCCTCGCATCTCACTCCATCGCTCGGTCCGATCACGTCGACCCGACCATCTCCGCCGTTCCTTTCGATTCGACCCCATTCACTTTCGACACGCAGATCTTCCTCGAGGTCTTGCTCAAGGGTGAAGGATTCCCTGGCACTTCCAACAACACTGGCGAAGTAAGCTCCGCATTGGCCGATGAGGGTGCTATGCGTCTCCAATCCGATTTCGCTCTCGCTCGCGATCCCCGTACCGCTTGCACCTGGCAGAGCTTCATCAATCAGCAGGCGAAGATGCAGGCTGCATTCAAAGCTGTAAGTCTTTCTCCCCTCCAACGCCCAAATAACGAACCTCATCGATGTTGCGCAGTCCATGGCCAAACTTGCCGTTACCGGCCAGAACACTGCCAAGTTCATTGATTGTTCCGAGGTTATCCCAATCCCTGTCCCCGCTGTTGCCAAGCCTGCCACCTATCCTGCCACCAAAAGCAAGGCCGATGTCCAACAGGCTTGCAACTCTCCTTTCCCCGTTCTCAAGACTGATCGTAAGTTTCACCTCCTTCAATCTCTCAACGATGCTCATACGTATCTCTCTTCCAGCTGGCAAAGCTACTGAAATTCCCAAGTGCCCTGACGGATCCTTCGATATCAACTCTTGCTAGAGTATCCTAGTTGTAGCATTAGACCTTCATACTCGTAAATAATCATCGTCTCTGGTCAAATCATCATTTCTGCTTTGCTACACAGTATATGAGTTGAGCTGGCTATGATCGTAATCGCGAAGTTATTCTTTCCCATTATGACAAGCGCTTGATGTTTATCGGAACTCTGAATCTCCTCTGGTCCCATGAGACTGCATGTGCCAACTTTCACAATCCTGAATGAAGTATCCTGAGTCCATAGCCTCGAGTCGATTCTGCAGATTTGTCCAAAGGGCCTTGGGTTATCATATCCCGACCCTTCTCCGGGCTGTACTACGAGACTTGCATTCGACTGCGCACTCCTGTAAGACGGCGCTTCATTAGCCTTCACTCGACACCCAAGCCCAGTTAATTCGGGTACTTCAACGAACTGCATTCTCTATCAGAAGGACTGCATAGCCCTCTCATGCAGTCTCCTGAATCTGCACCGCCCCTCTAGCCTGAACAAACTACATTTACTTGCCAGTCCGGATCAGAGATCAGCTTCGACCATGTCCCACAATCCTTACCTCTCCGGCCAAAGCGTCGGCACTCTCCCAGCATATCGTGATTATAGTCGGACAGAGAATGATAATGGATCGGACACATCTTCCATAGCCTCGGAGTCTTCGACGTTCACCGTCCAACAACCTACCCTCGACGCGGACCCCTCGAGCTCCGGATCATTCACTCTGAGCTTTGATGGTATCAACGTCAAGCAGGACACTATCCGCGCACCTGGAGGTCAAATCATGTACACGAGTACCTGCCGAGGAGATGTCAACTCAAACTTGCTTACTTGTCTGAAAGATAAAGCCGGGAACGTACGCATGTCCTCTGCTGCATAATGCGTAGATATGAAGTCACTGACTTCAACCATCTCAGAATATTGGCCAGCTCATGCAGATTGCGATGGGGACCGATCAAGTTGTGCTGGGCAATGATCCTCCACTCGGCAGAAAATCATGGCTCAAACCTGGAATGCCCTTTTCGAAAACGTATGCCTCTCTAGTTACTATCATACTGGATTTTCGTTCATGATGCTTCCGCAGGCTGGGCTCATTCAAGTATAGCGGTCTAGAATACAAATGGATCCAAGCCAAGGACCCAAACCAAATTACGCTCGAGGTGAAGCTCCAGGATTTGTTGTCATCGAATTTCGTACTCAACTGGTTTTCAAGCTCTATGAAAAGAATTCCAAGACGCTCATTGCACGATATCGAGACTCGCGACGAGACTGGGCCATTCCGCTCCCTGAAGTAGTCATTCACAGAGCGAAGATGGAAATCTTCGCGTCTGGCCTTCACATGATCAACATCATCATGTTCTCATTCCTTGTTACTGAGATTCTTCGAAGAGATAGATCACCTGATGTGATGGATCTCGCTACTGCCAATAATGTGGCAAGGATTGAAGGTGCATATTCTATTTTCGCGTAGTCTCCCGGTCTGTGAGGCAATAGTGATGAAGGAGAAGGTGCATCCTCGATCGTTCGGTCATTAGAATTATGTACAATAATAAGTGCTCTCCATGAAGAGTATCAGCTGGGGCCTGATGCAGAATATTCGCGCTGTCCAGCCGCACCGCACCGCAGAAGTCAACTCCGGGAATGGCGGTTGGACCCCGAGTAAGAGTATATGAACGTATACGGTAACCATGATTTGCTGAATGGATGAACGGTAGACGTTGACTCCAGTCCCGACGATTCTACATGTACCAATCGTTAGAATCCTCAGATATTACGCTCATAATATCATCATCATCATCTTTCATATCCATTTCCATAGCAATTCGCATAATTCTTGCCTCCCGTTGCTCATCCGTTTCGGAAAAGAATAATCTCGTAGCTTCGAGCGCCTCTGTCGCGGCCCTAGGTCAGAAATTGATGGACCATGAGATACCTGCACTTACTCTTAGCAGCAGGTGAATCCATTCTCTTGAGCCGTCTATCTGCGCGAACCCATACCCCGCCTTCGCCCGAAGCCGCCGCCTTCCACTCTGCCATCCCGTTCCTCCTCATACGAAGAATGACAATTCGGGGATCTACGACCTCCAGGGGGTGCCGCCCGTTTGGATAAAAATTGGGTGGTCCTGGTTCTATGACCTCTTCAGATATAAGGACCAGTTGTTGCAAGCGTGGTGGTAAAACATCAAGATTGAGCTTTATCCTCTGCGCAAATTCCTCGAAAAAAGACGAGTCTTCGGTGACAAGACAGAGGTGAGTCACTGTTGGTATTTCAAGTAAAGTTAACCCTTGGTAGAATTCTTCTCCCATGTTTACGACAAGGTGCGTACACCCTCGAGTGCAGGGAGCAAGAACTCCATCCGCAGAGCGCAACATGTTCAGAGGTGGCCTATCGGTCGAAACGCGGGAAAGTACCAGCTCCAATGGCGCGACACAATCCGGCTGCCACAAAGGTGATTCTGTGTAGAATGAGGGGTCGAACTCCTCCTTGTCTATAAGCAATAGCAGACTCCGTAGATCTGTGCATTTTTTGAGAAGTCCAAAGTCAAATGCAATGGGGAAATACCTGAGCCTTAGGCTCAGATATTTGATGAATGGATATGATGAGGTTGGCAAAAGCTCAAATGCGTCGCAGAAAGCGGTCCAGCCCGAGGTGCCCTTTGTCAAAGAAACCATTTCATACACAATACGTCGTGTCCTGTAGAAGGCTGGAGCTGAATTGACATGACCAGGAACACAAGATGGCTACAATGTCACTTACCATTCGGAAAACAAACGACACGTCGAACAGAGGTTCCAAGCAGCTTTTCTGTTATCCCGAGCTGCGATTTCGACAACGAGCCGTATGATATCTAGTGGACATCGCGCAAAAGCCTCGGCAACCGAGAACTTTTTCCTGACTGGAGCTGGCTTGACGGACAGCCACTCCGAGATTTTACGTTGTACGGTAGACTTTTTGGATGTTTTTGATGGACGGACCATGACGAAAAAACGACGTCGGTCAGGAAACGAGCCCGAATTTACTGATGTGCCATGAACAGTGAAGCTAGTGAAGTCACGTCGAGTTACGCAACGCGTTCTACGCCGAGTCATCCGACTCCAAGGGCCATGCAGTGTAGACGCATCGTTCTAATCGTGGCAGTCTGGGCAGGAAACAAAATGGGTGTCCGACTGACCGTGAGCGAAAAGGAAGCTCGAAGACGCTCGCAACGTATTCGGCAAAGCCTCTTTCGGAGAATGTACTAATACAAAGTAACCCAAACTATCTTGAATGTAGATTCTAGGCCACAAGAAAATGAAACGGAATGCTGACTGCCCTGTACGGTCGCAGTCTCCTACAAAACTCAGTGCCAAGGTCATGACACAATGCCACCCTCAGGAACAGCACGTAGGGGTGCACCTCGCCAATCCGCGGCTATTCGATCATGCTTGTATCAGTGGGCGTCGCAGCGAATGATGGAGAAACGTACTGTTTTCAAAGACTGTGTTTCCCCACCATGTTACTGTGAAGCCTCCCCTAGGAAACTGCCGAGAGGGTCAGAAAGGATCTTTCATCAGAAGACTTCGACTTGCCTGCAGACAAAAGAATATAACGAGGACTGCTATCGATGTTCCACTGTCTAAGGCAGCGCTTGTCACCTATTTCTCATGAGCGATGCTTTCAACCATCGTCGGAGAGATTACACACATAGTTGAACTTGCTCCACCATGCAAAATGACGGGTACGAATCCACCATTGGAAGATAAATGCGACACCAAACCAGGCGCTGTAATTGATCCCAGTAGCAGGGGGAATGAAACCGATACCTGTCAACAAGACCGGAATATTGACATATTTTAGTCGAGTTTGAGGGAACTTTCGCTGCCAGAGCCAGAACGGCAGAGGGAGGAATGCGCCGATAGCGAGGGCATACAACTGAGGATGATATATTGACTGCGCGCCGAACTGGCGCGAAGGCCCAATAAGACCCCTATAAACAGGGTCAATGGGATAGTATAAGTGCAGGCAGAAGGGCTTACCAGATCGTAGAAGCCGTGAAGAAGACTTGATTATGGGGGCAAATCAAGAAGCTTTTTTGGTCCGCTGAACAGATGTCCGGAACAGCCGAGAACAGCCATTGCTTCACGCTAACTTGTACGAAAGCAGCGAGGATTGTAGCGGTGACTTGAACCACAAAAGTCGCTCGAGGTGGAGCCTTTATGTAATGACCGAGTTTGAGATCCTGCACAAACCCTAAAGCCTCCGACATTGTCTGGACCGAATATGCCTTAAAGATCATGTTGACCAGCGGTTTACCAGGAAGTAGAGCACCCGGTATAATCTGAGCGAGGATGTTGATGTTGATGGATTGCCCCGTCATGGCATAGATGAAGCCTGCCGGGAGGATGTATATCACTGGAAGAAGTACAGCAAGGACGAGTGCGTAGACCGGCACTCCGGTATGCCATAACTACGCCGAGTGAGCATGAGTTCGAGCGGAGGACATGGATACGTACCTCCATTGACATAATGGCAAGACAGAAGAAGAACACAAAGCTCGTGGCGTACCACCAGTCTGGCACTTCGGGGTAATTCCGCATTAATTTTGTGTGGATGTCGTCTCCTTCGGTTCGGATTCTTTTGAAGCCATTGACTAAACTCTTTCCATGATACAAGAGGGTGTGTACAATGACACAGGTTGACAAGGCAAAGGCGAGCAGATAGGTCATGGCATATGTAGCGGGAAGGTAGAGCGGAGAATATTCAAGATAGGCCGTGCTATTGAACGTATTGTCGGGGTTCAACACGCGCTGGACGTCATATTGCTTGCCCATACGATCGTAAGGCACGTTGGCGGAGATGGGGAAATATGACAGGTTCCAGACGTTTGTATAATATCTGAGCGTTGGTCTTAATATCAGAGGAGAAAGGGATAGCGAAAATGACTCACAGAATGGGTGTTACAATCCAATAAAACAAAACAAAGCCAATCATGACATGAACTTCGGCCCACCACGGAGTCACGAGAGGGCTGCCGATGTATGATATCTCGGTCCAGTCGAACGTCAAGAGACCCATACCCAGCCCGCTAGTCACTCCAAATAGCTGATTAACGGGCACGTTATTAGGGGCCATCCAACACACCCAGCTGAACAGGCTGAGGGCGGAAAACAAGAAACCGGGAAGGAAAAACCAGAAGAAGGCACCTCCAGCCAACATAAGGAAATAGCGATACCGGGAAAGCCCGCCGGAAGCTTCGTCGTCTTCAGCGTGGAGCGTATTCAGCAGAGTACACACAACGAGATTCTGAGGTCAGATCATGGATGCGGGCCAAACCAAGAAACGGCGGCACAGACCCGCCAAGCCAAATCCGGTTAGTTGCGTGGCAAGAACCAGTAAGAGATTGAACCAGTAGTTCAAGCGATATTGATAAAACAGCTCCGACACTACTATAGCGTTCATAGCGTATGGTGTTGATACGGCTACGTTGGCCATAATGAAGACAAGAACGTGTTCCTGTGAACTATTGAGATTGAAGCAAGACTGACATGGGAAATTAACAAACCTTAATGTTCCACGGTCCGGGGTTGAGTGAAATTTCGAAGTCGGATGCAAAAGGAAATCGAAATGTGCGAACGGGGAGGGAGAATGCGCATAATTTACCCAAAGGATAGGAAATGAGGAGAACTACAAGCGAAGGAATGTCGGGTGCGGGATAACGAAAATTAAAGAATACATTGGCTGCTGCCGATAGCATGTTGAGACTCAGGCCGATCGCCCACATCCGCACGGTGAGCGCTGGCATCTCTGAGTCATCCACATTGGAGACACTGGCACGGACTTCTGGATATGGCGAATCTTCCTCGTCGAGGGTGTCAAAGTCGAAGTCCATTTTGATTGACCCTTCGCTGGTACCATCGTCGAACGACGACGAAAACTCGGAAGAGGAGCGATGCTTTTGCATGGAAGCATCTGTGGGAGTGCCGGTCAAGGATATAGGGATTTCTCTGGAGGCAAGGCCTGTAGTAGGTACCCGAGGGTCGGTATGTAAAGGGTACATGCGATAAGCATTCTCGGAACGGTCTAGGGTAGAATCGGTTCCGGGAGGTGTAGTCGGTAGGAGCTGTGATTTGGTATAGGCAGGTGCAGGCTGTAAATTGGATGAAGGAGAGATGTCTGGTAGCAGTCTTCAATACGAATAGTCATGAGAAAGAAAAGCATCAGACGCACGATTGGCTAGGAGATCTACAGTGCCGGCTGAAGGTACATATGCAAATACATCCTCGTCTTCTGATTCCTCGATATCGTCCTCATCTTCGACGATGTACTCTTCATAGTACTCGCTTGATTGAGATGAGAACTCGGGTGCGCCGCGTGACGAAAATGGGCGCGGGTCGTCAGTGCCGCTGGACGTCGGGGGCCTTGGAGACGATCCTAGCGACCGCGATTCCATGCGCAATTCGGACTCGCACTGAACGCAAGTAGGAAGGAGAAACGATGGCCAACGATACTCAAAGCCAGTGGGAAGAAACTGAGGAGGCACACCGCAAATAAGCCAAACACGTACAAAGCATCCCCAATGATTACCTAAGCTTTTCCCGTCTCTATGTCGCTGCCGGGTCCGGCGTCATACTCAAGTCATTGGCCACATCCATGTCGCGTTTTGAAAATTGGGACAAGCTCGAAGATGAGGATGACGAAGCTCTCGAGGACTATTCTTGGCTGCAGGGCGGAAAAGACGCGGTTCTCTTTGCTGTCGAATGCTCGGAATCCATGTTGCGACAGAGACCAGTGGAAGGCACGAAAGTGAAGAAAAGCTATATACAAACGGCACTGGAAGGATGCAGGGATTTCATGAAGAGAAAGGTCACGGTTGGACCGAATGATTCGGTTGGTATTATGTTGTATAACACGGTGAGCACATATTACTGTCCGAAGTCTGCCTCGAGTGTTAAACCTTGCCACCCTCGATAGGCTGAGAAGCACGATTCACGGGGAGAGAAGAGTGGAGAGATCAAGGATTATTGCCATGTACTGCAGCTTGTCGAGAGGATCAGCGCGCCCAAAGTTTTGCAGTTGTCTGAGCTTTTGGACAGTGAGTTGACAAGGTGGCATTCGCTTCCGATTGACATTCTGACATACATCCCTAGCGTTCTCAGAGAATCCGGACGAGATAGAGTCCATGTTTACTCCCAAACCTGGCCCTCACGCTCCCTTAGGGGACGTCTTTACTAGCTGCAACTGGTTACTTCGTGATAAGTTCGTTTCTTCAACAAATACACAAAATAATACTGTCGCTGAGAAAGGACAGATCAGCGCGTTTAGGGATCAAGCGACTGTTTATCATAACCGACAACGATGATCCACATCCGGACAATGCCCAGTTGAGAATGACAGCTCGAAATACTATGTCTGATCTCCGCCAACTCGGGGTCATCATCCAATCCTTCTTCATAAGCTCAGACGATCGACCTTTCGACAAGTCAAAATTCTGGGAGGTAGGTTGTCGAATAAGTAAAGACGTAGCTGGCTAATTTTGACTCCGCAGGGTGTACTGGCGGATAGTAATTCTGAATACTCAGAGATTATCGATGACGTCGTTGTGTCCTTTGAAGCGATTTTGAGTGAAATGCGTTTCAGAGAGACAGCAAAACATTCATTATGGTCTGTTCCATTTCATCTCGCCAAAGGCTTCACAATCGGAGTCAAAGGGTCAGTGTATTTGCAGAGATTTCAGTCCTAGATTTAACGTGCATGAAAGATACGGCTTGGTAACAGAGCAGAAGAAACCTTCATTCTTCTATCGATCCAATTTGGGCCGCGAGCAAGAGGAAGCATTGAAGAAAACTACATACGTGGACGAGGTTCGAGACTGATAATCTTGTATCTACGGCACACTGATCTGTCATCTTTCGCAGGATTTAGAGATGGAAGTAGATAAATCTGAGATCGTGTACGGAATGTCGTTAGGTGTAGGCAAAGATGGAGAGGAAGAAGGATTTACTCGAGTGGCAAACCCTCGGAGCAAGGTCGGTTCAGTGATTTCTTTATGTCATTTGTTGACTGACGTGTAATCAGGTCTTCTACACCGCGGAAGAAGTCAAAGAACTTAGAACTATGGGCATGCAACCTCGTACGTCAGCTTCTAGTCATACGCACGCAGATCATTGATTGCTAGCCTACGAAAGAGATTAAACTTTTAGGGTTCAAGGATCTAGATCAACTAGCAACCGAAGACAACGTCAAACATTCTATGTTCATGTACCCAGATGAAAAGGTATGCTTTCAGAAAACACTCTGATAGCGACTTCGTCTCAAACTTGCTAGGCCTATTCTGGGAGTACCCGAACATTCAGCGCGTTGCTGAAAGTCATGAAAGCCAAGAATAAGATAGCATTAGTATTGGGCCTTCTCCGGCGGAACTCGAGTCCAGCATTCTACGCTCTGCTTCCCCAAGTGAGTTTCTTTCTCTTCAGAAGGATGACGTCATGATGTACGATTCGATAGGAGGAGAACCCTATAGAGAGGGAGCCCGCGGGCTTTCATCTGATCCAGTTACCGTTCGCTGATGATCTGAGAGTTGCTCCTTATTCGGATGCTATACGTCGTGAGTTGTCTTCTTGACTGTCAGGTATCACGCGACCGAACGGCGAATCTAGCACAGGAGGCAGCTGTGGAAGCTGCAACGGCATGGATTGAGAGACTGAAAGTTAAGAATGGCTCGTACAATCCTGACGATAACCCGAATCCAGGTATTTGAACCTGAAGACATCATCGTTGTTTCTAACTGACTGTGCTATCAAAGCCCTTCAATATCATTATGCTCAGCTAGAGGCGCTAGCATTTAACGAGGAGATCGAACCCGTCGAAGATCTTACCGAACCGCCAACTGATATAATGAAAAAGGTACGCCAACTGGTTGAATCCGTGTTATGTGGAGGCTCAACGATTGCAGCGAGCAGGACATCTGATATCAGCGTGGAATAAAATCGTGAAAGAAGACCAATCGTCCCATGTTTGGACTGGGGAAGGCGCCGCAAAGAGAAGACCTGTATGTTGCATGAGATTAAATTCGAGTCCTGTGATTTAAAACAGCCTATAGGACATCAACGTTGACGAGGCCGAGTTCAGAGCCCGGTGGGAAGGAGGTACACTTAACAAGGTACGGTACTTGCTTTACCAGATGTCGATCAGTTTCTTATGACTTTGAACAGTTCCGAGTGGATCAGATGAAGGCAATTCACACAATCTTCGTGATCGATCTCTAAACTGACGCTGCTGATAGGAGTTCCTTAAATCCAAACGGCTCAATATCTCTGGCAAGAAGGATGAACTACAATCACGGATTAGCGACTGGCTGGAAAAAAAATCTTGATTTAATACTGGGGGTCTTTCTTGTGTACGAATATAATTCTGTGTAGTTGCATTCAGCATTGCGTGAAAGGCAGGGTAGTGGCACTGCTCAGTCAGCACTTCTCCGAGTCGGCATTTTCCGGAAGAATGCGCCATCGCTCGCGCTCTTGAACCTCAGTCAGCTACTCCTAAAGTCAAGTTCTCTCCCATGTCGACCAACTTTCACGAAGTCGTGGACGTTCCGCACTTCCAAGCGCTCCTCTCTGAAGACCTTAATCGAGTCTCACTCCTGAACTTCTGGGCGCCATGGGCCGAGCCTTGCAAGCAGATGAATGAAGTGGTGAAAGAATTGGCGAACAAGTACGAGAAAGTGCTTGTGCTCCAAGTGAGCGATACCGACTTTCTGATCAGGCCGATGTGTAGATTCTGATCTATGAACTGTGCGATCTGGTAGATCGAGGCAGAGTCGCTAGCCGATATCACTGAAAGCTTCGAAGTGGAAGCGGTTCCGACGTTTGTTCTTTTGAGGGTACGCAACTGTATGTCTAGGGTATTGTATGTTCTCGACTGATCCGGATTTTCAGGGACATACTCTGCTTACTCGGATCTCCGGTGCAGATGCTGCTGCGCTCGCCAACGCTTTGGCTATTCATGCACATGCACCTCCTAAAGCTCTATCGCAAACCAATGAGAAAGCTTCTGTCGGAACCAATGGCACATATGCCCCACCGGTCTCGGAGACGCCTGAAGAGCTTAATGCGCGATTGAAGAAACTCATGAACCAATCTAAGGTCATGTTATTCATGAAGGGCACGCCCGATCACCCCCAGTGCGGCTTTTCCAGAAAATCCGTGGCTATCCTCAGGGATCATAAAGTGGAGTTCGATAGCTTCAATATACTTACGGATGAGAGCGTTAGACAAGGTAAACTGCTATTGTCTGCGTCTTTTGTGCCTCGGTGACTTATCTGATTGCAGGGCTGAAAGTGCTCAATAATTGGCCAACTTTCCCTCAGCTAATAATCAACGGCGAGCTGGCTGGTGGTCTGGACATTCTCAAGGAGATGGCAGAGAGCGGAGAGCTGCAGGAGGCTTTGGCGTAGCTTAGAATTTTTACCTCGATTTTCACTGTGAATTGTTTTGTAAATCATTTGCGGGCGTCTGATTCGGAGATAACGGAGATGACATGTTCCTAGGATATCCCGAAGTCCGACAAGAGTGTCATCGATTGAAAATTTGCGCGGATCCGAGTTCGGTTCAACCACAGCCTCGTTGTCTGCTCCTCACCTCTCGCCATTGTAGCTCATCAAGCCTCTGGCCAATCCAAAAGGACAAAGCCCATCATTTGCTCGTTCGACGAGAGAAATTCTGATCTCCGTCTCCTGAGCCTTGAGTGAGTCTGTTGCGCTCGAGCTTGTTTTGGACGATCATCCTGATCTCGCTCTGTTTTTGCACTTACAGGTGGTCGTCCGTCCGTGGTTCGTCATACAAACGTCAGTTGTATACGTGTATAAAATGCTTATCGTACTCGCAGGCGAACCTCCATAACACCCACATCAAACCAGCTTCACCACCCATCTCTTGCCTGCAGGGTCTCCAACGAGCCAGCAGAAAACATCGTCACATCCACTCTTGATTCGG
This sequence comes from Sistotremastrum suecicum HHB10207 ss-3, assembly GCA_001632355.1. Classification (NCBI taxonomy): domain Eukaryota; kingdom Fungi; phylum Basidiomycota; class Agaricomycetes; order Sistotremastrales; family Sistotremastraceae; genus Sistotremastrum; species Sistotremastrum suecicum. The sequence continues at coordinate 80,949 of KV428032.1, forward strand.
AATATCTTTTTCATTACCCTTCAAGCCTTTTCCTCGCTAGATAGGGAGCGAGGAACCCACCTCTGACTGACCGCGAGCTCCTCAACTTACCGTTCCTTTCCCGCCCCGGCCCCTGCGCTGCGGCGGTGACAGAGTTCGGTAATTGGGTTTTCGCCTTTGCCACTCACCTTCTGAGCTTTTCTTTTCGTATTTCTCTCCCTCTATTCTCGGCCTCTATCTTCCCACTGGCTTTCTCACCAGCTACACTTCTCCAAAAAATAGACTTTGGTCGTTTCTTGCGTTCAAAGAAACCTAACCGCCCCGAATACACTCACATCACTTTCTCATCCGATATTTCTCACACATCGATGTCAACTGTTCAAGTTCTTCACGTGCAGCCGGCCGTCGATTTCTCTCACGAGCTCTATCTCGAAGACATCTATCAAAATGCGGTCATCTCTCTCAAGGCAGAAGAACATCTAGACAATAGTGCGGCAGCACGTGCCCGCCGACTCTCCGAATACCTGTATTCCGCTAGAAGGAAACAGGAAGAAGAAGAAAATACAGGGGTTGCATCCGAAGCGGATAACGATGACGTCCTAGACTTGTTCGAAGGACTTCCGCCGATGCATAGCGGTCCCGTGGACAAACTTATTCGCGAAGGGATCCGCAACTCCGCCACCGCCTCTCTGTCTAGCGAGGTGGACGCTGAACAGGCTTTTTTCGTGGCAGACCTGAGTGTCGTCTATCAGCAATTCAAAAGATGGACGAGGTGCCTGCCTGGCATTGAACCCTTTTATGGTGCGTGATATTGTCTTTAAGCAGAGGGTTCTTTGTTCTGACATTACGCAACCTACTCAGCGGTCAAATGTAACCCGGATCCCTACGTGCTCAGACTATTGGCTGCGTTAGGGACGGGATTCGATTGTGCCTCTCACGGCGAGATATCTCAAGTCCTCAGCATGGGCTCCATAGATCCGAGCCGCATTATCTTTGCCAATCCCTGCAAGGCGCTCTCTTTCATTCGGCACGCCAAAAAATCATCTGTCGACATGATGACTTTCGATAACGCGGACGAACTCTACAAAATTCAACGCGTACATCCTACCGCTAAACTCGTCATCCGTATCCTCACGGACGACAGCCAGAGTATCGTCCGCTTGGGCCTCAAGTTTGGCGCGCCCCTGGCCAACGTACCAGAGTTGTTGGCGAAAGCAAAACAACTGGGGCTTGATGTAATCGGCGTGAGCTTCCACGTCGGCAGCGGATGCAAGGACCCCTTGGCGTTTGAGGATGCCGTCTTCCGTGCCCGTACGGCATTTGATATGGGGGTCGAGGCTGGCTATAGATTCACGCTTCTAGACGTTGGTGGCGGGTTTGAGGACGACGGATTTGAAGTCACCGCTAGCGTTTTGAGCGGGGCGTTGGTTAAGTGCTTTGGGGGATTGATGAAGAACGGGGTCAGGGTCATTGCCGAGCCTGGGAGATTCTTCGTGAGCAAGGCATTCACCCTTGCAGCCAACGTGATCGCACGACGGGCTGGCGGCGGCGGAAGCGGTCAAGAAGCGCCGCGTGCGCCCGAGGGTGAAACGTCAAAAAATGACGAGATCGAAGGCGATCAAACCATGTGTGAGTCCAGAAATTCTGCTAGCGTGGTTTCCCCACTCGCGTGGCTAACCGATTCCTTTTTGGGCTGTGGCCACATAGACTACATCAACGAAGGAGTTTATGGCGCTTTCAACTGCATCCTGTTCGATCATCAGAAGGTTGAGCCCATCCCTCTGACGATTGGAAGGGAGCTAGTGGGAGATGATCTGAGGAAAGATCCAGTGGTACGATGCAGCGTATGGGGGCCGACGTGCGACTCTATTGATTGCGTCCGAGGGGACGCAATGCTTCCAGAGAAACTAGAGGTCGGGGATTGGCTTGGATTCCGACAGATGGGGGCATACACGATTTGCGCAGCGAGTCAGTTCAACGGCTTTGAGAGGAGCGGAGTTGTGTACACACGGGGAGTGGGTTCGGGACGGTTAGGAGTTGAGAAAGCGCTAGTACCGTAGGAGAAATATGGAGTCTAGGTCACGGCAAGGACGATTAGATGAGCCGGAGAAAATAATTGTTTATTTGTTCCGGGTAACGCCAACTCGCCACGTGGAATAAGCTTTTTACTGTTTTTGGGCAAAAAAAAGAAAACCACGTTCTCCGACCCGGGTCGATCTCGATCATTTCTCCCCGAAGTCGTGCCCTTTCTGGAAAATCCACCAGAATTTCCTCCTCAGGCACCACAAATTCCAATGGCGGCCGTGACCAGCGTCACATCCTTTCTCTCAATTCTACCCGACACCCACCTCCGCCGCCGTCCTCAACAACTGCTGGCAAAGCAACTAATACCTCTAGTGGCTCATATCAGGCCCTCCCAACCGTCTCCGTCGAAGCGACTGTTTGACAGTTCTTCTAAGTTCTTAATTATATTCCTCCACAATCTTCAGAGACGCCCGTGTGTCCTTACATCGGGACTCGCTCACGCTACCGTGCTGTCGATCATTTGTTCCGACTCGAAAATAGTTTCCGCTTGCCTCGATGAGCTCCTCCAACATAGCAGTCTGTGTCCAGCTTTCCGTCCTCTATTCTGCCTAAACTCACTTATCAACAGAATGGGTTGAACACTCATGTTGCGCCTCACTATTCTGAACAATCCGATTCTTCGCGACCCTCAACAGGCCAGCCTCAGTCTCAGCCTCAAAAGTTCACTCCCTTCACAACGGGCAAACATCACGTCACCAAAGGCCAGCTTGCCCGCATACTCACCTCAACATGTCGATCTAATCATTCACTCGGAGTACAGGCAGATACATTACTAGCAATGATCCTCGGGGTTATGTGTTCGTCTCTTGAGGTCACCAGTCACCGCACGTTGTCCCACTCATATCCTTGGCAGCCCCGTCTATGAGTACCCTCTCAACGGACAATGGATCATGATGGACGTCGATGACGGCTATATTCTGTGGACTGGGATTTGGAAAGGTGCAGCCCGACTCTCCCTTATCGTCGTGTAACATTTACTGACTGCTGCACGCCCTTTCCGCCTCTCGCACACCCAGCCCTCGGCAACTCTAAAGGTGGGCCCTGTTCTCGGCAGAACTTTCTATTGTTCTCTAAATTCTCCACGTGAAGCGGACATCGTAAAGATGATCGAGTCTCAGCCTGATCTTGCACCCCAGTTGCGTCGTGTAAGAGGTGGGTATCTCAAGATCCAGGGCACCTGGATGCCATACGAGGTGTGTTTCCAATTTTCCCCATGCCTCCCCTTTGTCACGCCTCATTGACGTACTGGATCTCTCTTTTCCAGGTGGCCATGAAACTTTCTCGCAGGTGAGTGCATGTACACAACCAATTACTGTCCGTCGCTAATTGTTATTGCCGCCGCATCTTCACAGAGTCGCGTGGACAATAAGAGAAGATCTTGTGCCGTTATTTGGGTTCGTCTTCTTCTCTCCTCCCATTGTGATTTCTAAATCTGACGGTTTCATCACCTATTCATTCATCTCTGCCCTGTTTTTGTTCTTGCTCTTCCCTGCCGGCACGATACCCCCTTTCTCATGTTTACCCCGCTTATGTCTCGATTCATTCCGATTTCTTATGCAATTTTCACCGGAACTTCATCCGGGCTTCTGAACCTTCCCCTTTTCATGCGTCTTTGGTCATACACTCGGTCTGGTTCGTTATGACTCTAGGCCTCAATTCCCTTCGACATGTCTCTCACCTGACAAGCCTGGGTACGGCCAAGTAATACCCAATCCTCCTGGCCGGCGTAGACCTCGGCGCTCCGTTGTTGCTGCGATTCAATCGCACCAGCAAGAGCAGCAGCAAATAAAAAACGACCAAGAAAATCAAAATATCGATCGCCACCGACAAGCGTCATCGCATTCTTATCTTCCCCACCACTCCAACAGTCTTTCACATTTGCACGCCACTCCGCCTACTGGGCTATCATTGCTATCATCCACCGCAGCAGCGACAGAGGCACAAGGTCATGGCTTTTCACACCACCAATCTCATCACCTGCAATCCCATCAGTATGCTGGTTCATCGATAGCGGCAGGGGGTGGCAATTTTCCACTCGCTACTGTCCCTTCCCAGTCTCACTATCTCTCTAATTCGCATTCCAACCATCCGTATACCCAGCCATTGCAAAACCAGTCCGGCCAACCACTCCAAGACTATTACAACTACCCATCTCAGGCGCAGAACTCCAGTTTGGGACAGCAGACGAACTATTCATTTCCTCAGCCGTCAGCGGAACCTCCGATGAGACAGAACATGTCTTCAAATGTTCCCATATCTAACTACGGCCAGTCGATGCAAATGTCTTCTCAGGCACCTCAATCCTTAGGCCAGAACTCGGCCGACCACCCCTTCCTTTATTCCAGTTCTTCGTCTGCTTCATCTCAGGAGTACGCGTCGGGGTCGCCCACGAGGACTGGTTCGGGTGGCACCAGGGGATCGAGGTCCCATAGGTTCACTCCATATCCCGGCTCAAACCCCCATGGACAGATCGATATCCCAGAGAACCAATTGGGATCGTACCAGTCCACTGGTATGCCAAATTCGGGGAACGGTTATCATTTTCCTCCCAACCAACAACTTCATCATGGCGATATCCATGATAGCGTGGAGGCATCTGTCCAGCATTCGTCGTCTGGCTTGAGTTTACCACCTTTGACGGTACCATCCTCCCTCTCTTCGTCGTCCGGTACCCAATATTCCGCACGCCCTTACTCCAGGGATAAAGATTGGGACCGGGAACGTGCATGGGAGCGTGAGAAGGAATACGCCGACTCTACCAATTATTCCCTACCACCCATTTCCTCGCTAGCCACTACAAACAGAGCGAGTGGCGGGGACTCGGCGGCCGTCCTAAAACGGCTCTCGGTTCAGACGGAAGGTGCTCGCATGACGGGAGAAGTGAGTTATCAGACTTCCGATGTACCATCCGGTGTTAATTTGGGCCGGCGGAGAAGTTTGAGCGAGCCTGTGCTACCTATGTGAGTCTCGGGTTCAAAAATGGATAATGTTTCAGATGCTGATACGAATTTCCTGTTCAGAAATAGCCTCACTGACGAAGCCCAGGGCCAAGGGCCTCCAAGTGCATGGTCGACTCATGCTTCTGCGTTCAACGAATCGTCGACATGGGGACAGAATTCGTATGGACAGAATTCTCAGGATCCCAGTTCTCAGCTCCGCACCACTTCCACTAATCATAATCTTCATTCGCAAAACACGCACGGTTATCATCTACCCGATCAAGAGGTCAATTTGGGAACCCCTCCTTCACATAGTACTGGTCGCGATCAGAGCGATATTGCCAGCCCCCTCTCTCCTTCATCCTCGTGGTCGGATTTTGGAGTAAATGGAGGCCTAGTAACCCGTCCGTCATACTCACGTGGCAATAATGGGTATGAAAAACAGCCCCCCAACTTGAGCACGTTGACTGCTAGCTTCGCACCGCCAGCTTCTCTTACGTCGGATGGCAGCGACAACCATGTACGAATTCAGGGCGATCCAGGCGTTACGAGCTTCTCTCATCCTCATGCTCACCTGCAAGACGATGGTCGCCCTTGGTCACAAGGCCACTCCATGGCAGAGCCGTGCGCTGCAAACGCGAGATTATCTTCCTCACGCGAAGAGCCGCTGCACACCATGGGGGTAGGACTATCTGGAGAAGATGGTATGACGAGACAAAATCCCACCCGACCGTGGTAGACCTCTTGTTTCATGGACTGTCTCTCATTCAAATTCGATTTCTTCACTTCTCAATCTTTGGTTCATATTTCTTGTGGTGGATTAGGTAGATTGTATAAATTCCCTGGTGTAAATAGCCTTCTTAATGTGTCTTATTACAAATTCCATAGATAAACATGGACTGCTCGTCCTACCGTCCGTCCTGAGTTCGGCACGAAATAAAGCTAAGTCGTATCCGGTTTCCGCTCTCGGAACGCTCAGTCCGGGATTTGCCTCGCTTGCCGCTCAGGCCGTCCCCGTAATACCGCACCGGCGCTCAAAATCCATCCAAGCGATAGCTCACCACCTGCTGAGCCCCCCCTCCTCGCTGGTCTTGACCGACCAAACACTCCTTCTGAAACCTGGATCTTGTAATACGGTTACTGGGACGTAAAAGAGCAGGCGAAAGGGCTGCAGGAGAAAGAGATCTTGACGCTAGCATCCCCTTGCAACAAATTCGTCGCAAACAGCAACAGAATCGGATAAATCGCCTAGGCAGCATGAAGTTTAGGTGTGGCATCTAAATTTGAAACTCTGAAACCGAAACTAAAGTCCCTTGATTCTCAAAAGCAATTCACTCAAGTTCAACGCCGTCGCCGAATGGTGGGAGGAGTATATTGCGTGTGTCATAGATCCTCTTAATCTGAAACCGCTCATCTTATACGTGTACAGCTATTCTGCCCTGAAGAAGCAGATCTATCAATTTGAGAAACAACACACGGACTGGACGCGGAGTGGAGATGACCTGGAGGCGAATCAGCCGTTGATGGGACCTGCTTCTACCAATGAGGCATTCACTGCTCTTCTGGATCGAGAACTGACGAAGATCAAATCATTCTATGAAACTCAGGAGAAGGAACTGCTGGATGAACTGGAGGATCTTAGCGAGCTGGTGATACAGAAGGAGACAGAGAGCCTCGCGAGTCGCTCATATTCTGCACCGTCGGTTGATGAGGATGATGAAGACGATGAAGACGAGGACGAACCAATGGACCTACCCTTCGATAACGATCTCAACACTCCTGTATCGCCACGCATGAAACGTCAAGTGAGCGCCAATTCGGGGAAGCGTACCAGAATAAGTGCGTGGTTTTGAGTCAATTGCCTACACGGTTTTCTAACAGGAACCAAGTCGAACCACCGAAACAAAGTTTCCCTCATGATCGCCGAAGCAGTGTGTCTTCCAGTGACAACGCTGATTTGGAAGCAAGTCTATCGTCACTGAGAAACGCGTCCACCGAGCGAAGAAAACGAGCCGACAGCGTGGTCTCAACATCCAGTCGTGGGGGTAAACGAAGAGCGTCTCTGGGGCACATACTAAGCCTCGTCGTTCCAAGTTCCAGCACTGCCAGCAACTCGGTACAGGGAGCTCCGGGCACGGTGTGGACGTCCAATTCAGACTACGCGACGGATGTGCGACTTCTATTCAAGAGGCGCATTACTCAATTATACATCCACTTGACATCCCTCAAGTCCTACGTCGAACTCAACCACTCAGGGTTTCGCAAGATCTTGAAAAAGTAAGTGCGACCTCTGGTGTCCTTACCTATCTCTCACCTTCAGATAGATACGATAAGGTCACTCTAAATGAAGTGAGTTATTTATCCTCCTTGGTCTCTTTCCAAGATACTGAACTAGAACTCGTTAGCTCAAGGACCAATACTTGCACGAAGTTGTTGAAAGTGCCTATCCCTTCCTACAGTCGTCGAGAGATCGGTTATCTGACGGCATCGCACGCCTCATTGCAATGTACGCGAAATGCGTCACCAGAGGAGACCATTCCGCGGCGCTTCGACAACTACGTGTCAACCAGAGGGAGCAGATTGCTTGGGAGCGTGATACCGTGTGGCGACAGATGATTGGGAAGGAGAGGCGAGGCGAGAGTGACGGTCAGGTGAAGACGATAGGAGTCATCGAGGACGAGCTGCGAGTTGCTCGGTCAAGGTTCAAGAAGAAACATATCTTCATGCTTCTTGCTGTGGTGGTATTCGTCATATTATTGAACGTTCGTATGATGGATCAAGTGGAGGCCAACAATTGCACTGCAATCTTGGTTTTTGCCACCATCTTATGGGCGACAGAAGTCAGTAGTTTTCTCATTACCTTCAACACCGATATTAATCTTCAACAGGCTATCCCTCTGTTCGTGACTTCCATCCTCGTGCCTTTACTCCTAGTCTGTTTCCGGGTGGTTCGAAGCGACACAACTCATGAAAGATTATCCACCCCCGACGCAACCAAGTATGTGGCTGCCAATATCATGAAGTCCTATGTTCATTCCGTTGCAGATATATATTTTCGGCCATGTTCTCGCCCACTATCATGCTCCTTATTGGAGGCTTTACAATTGCCTCTGCTCTGAGTAAAACGAGCATTGACCGAATCTTGATAACCCGAGTCCTGAGTCTCGCTGGGAATAAGCCTCGTACAGTCCTTCTCTACTTCATGGGTGTGGCATGCTTTGCAAGCATGTGGATCAGGTCAGTTGATTATCTTGTCGAAGGCAATATGGCTCACTCGCTGTCTTACAGTAACGTGGCTGCTCCTACGCTTTGTTTCTCACTTATCCAGGTTCGTCGGTTCGTGTGTTGACATTATATGAAAGCTCAACGTCAGATTAGCCCATCCTTCGGACTCTCCCTCCTAAGGCGCGATTTGCGCCCTGTCTAATCGTAAGAGTTCTTGTGGCCTCCCTGGTTCAGCTGCTTACCCCTCCGCAGATTGGCATCGCGCTCGCTGCCAACATAGGCGGCCAATGTTCCCCAATCTCATCTCCGCAAAATCTCATCGCTCTCGGATACATGGAGCCTGCCGTCAGTTGGCCGCAGTGGTTCGCCGTCTCTATTCCTGTGGCAATGGTGTCGATATTTTTAATTTGGCTACTTCTCTTGGCGTCCTATCGTCCCGGGACAACCATTGACGGCGAGGCGCTTGAGATCAAACCGATACGGGCCGCAAGAGAGCCCTTCACTTTGAAACAATATTGGGTCACTTTCGTATGCATCGTCACGATCGCACTATGGTGCGCCGAGAATTCCATCAAAGATCTCGTCGGCGATATGGGAGTAATCGCTATTATCCCCATCGTGGCTTTCTTTTCCACCGGCGTGCTAAAAAAGGTTCGTCATTGCATATGTCATTATGAGCGATGCATGAAAACCCTTTGTAGGACGATTTCGAACAATTCCTGTGGACAATAGTCTTCATCGCAATGGGCGGTATTGCGCTTGGGAAAGCCGTGACTTCCAGCGGCCTCCTCGAAGTCATGGATCATGGTATCCGTCGGCTCATCAGCGGCCTAACACTGTATACGGTTGTCGTCGTTTTGTCTTGCGTGATTCTGGTCATTTCCACATTCATCAGTCACACCATTGCGGCTGTCCTATTAGTTCCGATTGCAGCAGAAGTCGGAGAGAATATGAATGTGCCTCATCCAAGATTGCTAATCTTCATCACTGCTTTGGTATGCTCGACTGGTATGGGCATGCCGGTCTCGGGATTCCCCAATCAAACAGCGTAAGTTCCCTTTCCTTTTGCCGGGGTTTCTATTCAAGCGGAGTCCTTTCAGCGCTACTCAAGAAGACGAAATGGGCCAGTTGTATCTTTCCAACGTAGATTTCTTGAAAAATGGGGTTCCAGCCAGTATTATCGCGACGATAGTGAGTGGAGCACGTGTTATCTGTACAGATTCCATTGGTGCTGAGGATCTCGTGGCGTCCAGGTGGTTTTCACGATAGGGTTCTTAATTATGCAGGGTCTGGGGTGTGTCTTCTCCCTTCTTTATTCTGATTTTTCCAGAAGAAACTTACCTGGAACTCCGAAGGCTTTAAAAGGAGTCAAAATTCGCAGGGAGAAAACCTGAGCCGCAGGATCGGGAGATGTCCTATCGTGATTTCTCTTGCTTGGGTCACATGTTTCAGACATTCTCACCGTGTAGTAGATCTACGCCACATCGGTAGAGCTGAGAAGTATTTCGAGATGCTTCTATCTCTCATTGTTGAGCTCAATGAATTTGAAATAGTTGTGGAATGGTATGGGGTGTGCAGGAGCCGGTGATGGCCCTGATTGATTGGCGTTTCAGCAATTCATGGAGTTTGCGGCGCCGCTAGAAAGCTCACCAGAGACTCGGAATCAGTCCCTGGCATTTGAAATGCCTATCAAGCGATCCGTCCTTTTTATTAGTCAGCGGCGTATAGCACATGACACTATACCTTTTTTGTAGAGCGGAAGTGAAGCGCATTCCTGCACGGAAGCAGAATATGAAACAGGGACAATCGCTCTGCAAAAGAGGTAAGAAAAAAAAGTTTTGGGTGGGTAAGATCTGGTGAGATGGAGACCCTGCATGCATTGGAAACCTGAACGGTGAGATACGGGGAATATTCCGAGAAGCCAGTCGATAGAACACATCGAGCAGGTCTAGAATTGTATCCTTGATTTTTCTTTCTTTTGTTCCAGCGTCGGGAGACCCGTGATTGACCCGAGTTATGCTCGAGGCGCGGATCGCGGAGGTGACTCAAGGGTCGGCGGACGCGATCACGTGATCACCTGTCGCGTTCATGCCGCCCCCTAAGCCTCTTCCAGCGCACCCGTCGTCTGAGCCCTACGAGGCTCGCTCTAACGCTCAACTCGCACAAATCAAAGAACTTACTCAACAATGCGAAGATATGAGACAGCAGAACGCTGCTGCCTTACAGCGACTTCACACGGCGGAGGAAACTCTCAGATCGCGACAAGAAGCAGCTACTCAAACCATGAAGGACGTCCAGGAGGAGTGGAAGAGTGAAAGGAGGCAGTGGAGGGAAGGTTGTGACAATCTTCAGAGGGTTCATCGCTTGGCTCATTATGAGACCAAGAGGGCCATGCTGGACACGGAGGCGAAGGTCTTAGATGCACGGGAGGCTGTTAGGGAGGAGCAAATTTCAGTATTGGCAAGAGAGTTCAAACTGTCCTTGTTCCGCATCAAGGAGAGGGAGATATTGGGGCAGGTTGCAGAGTTGCAGGTATGTCGTAATAATATATGGGTCGAGATGCGGGCTGATGATTCTGCGCATTTCTTTGACAGCGACGGCTTGATGAGGCGGGCGAAGAATCCCGCGTCGAGACCGTGCAACACGTGCGGCAGGTGGAGAAGCTGCAAAATCAGTGCAAGGTGCTCCAGACAGAGCTGAAGGACAACCACGAGCAGTGCGAGGTTCTCGAACAGGAAAATGAGGAGTTAAAGGTAGATCTATCATCCGGCGCTTTCTCGCCTTCGTGTTCACCTTCTAATAGACCGAACTCCAAAACCTGCGCAAAACCCAGGGTGAATTAACGAAAGGGAAGAAAGAAGCTACCCTCGCTTCACAAGCTCTTGAACGTGCCCGGTTGGAGCTCGATGATTCTCGCAACGAAAATTTGGCGTTGCAAGGTCAACTCTCAGAAGCTCAGAAAGCTACTGCCGATCTTAAGAGGCAGCTCGAACGATGGAAGACGTTGGAAGATCGAAATAAGGACGAGGCGAAAGCAAAATTGGATCTGGAAGTCGCAAAAGGTGAATTACAAGAAAGGCTTAATGGATTGGAAAGGAAGGAGAAGGAGACAGCGAAAGAGATGAAGAGGTTGAATGCAAGAATCAAGAGCCTTGAGGTGAGGTTGCCCTTTACATATTCATTGCGGAAGTGGCTAAATTCGGATAGACCCAATTAGCTGAGTCGGGTGAAAATGTCGCACAGTCGCAACTGGAGCTGGAACAAGCTCAAGCTGACGCCGCAAGGGCTGAGGAAGAAGCTCAACAGGCTCTCGACGAAGCTGCAAAACTACAGGCAAGAGTCAAACAACTAGAAGCTGCTGCGAAGGCGAAGGTAAGCCCGCTTTTTGTCCGAGTCTATCAACAATTGATTTGAAAATACAGGCTTCTGCCCGAACTAAACAAACTGCGAAAGCAATCGATGTTTCTGATTCAGATCGAGAAACTGAAAGAATCCCTTCACCTCCGCCTGCGGCTGCAGCACGCAAAGCACCCTCCAGAGCGAAAGCATCGGTGCCTGCAAAGACCTCTAAAGCGAACAAGGCTCCGGTGCCTCCGTCCGAATCGGAGGATGGCAAGGACGACTCGTTAACGTCTGAGGACGTTCCAAAGCCTAAGAAATCGTCCACAAGATCCCATCCCGTTGCGGCACCCTCGAGAACATCGAAGGGAAAGGAGAAAGCTACTCATGTCAGTGACAGCGAGGCCGACGATGATCGACCGAGGCCCAAGACGAAGCCGAAGCCGAGATCAAAGGCAATCGATAAGCCGAGGCCGGATGATGATGAAGAACAAGTCGCAGCGCAGTTAGAGACCTCCACTAAGACAAAGGCAGCCCGTAAGCAGCCAGACCGAGATACGGAGGCAGAGGATGAAGCGAAACCGGCCGGAAAGAAAAGGCGCAAGCTGGGTATGTTCTCCGATGCTAGGCCGACGTTCAACTGGCCCGTATCCGCTGTACGTGATTCACCGACTAGGATGTCTCGGAATGCTGACTGAGGCCTGTGTAGCCCGGCGACGATGGTCTTGGGATACCCACAGAGTTGTCACCAATCAAAGATGCATCAACAGTCCCTAAAAGGTCCGATTCTCTGCTGGGAAGGATATCATCGTCGTTCTGGACAGGAGCGATGACCTGACTGATAGTCTGTATTACGGTGTATTATAGAGAGTCTTGGGTAGGATGGGAATACAAGCGTGGAAAGGACTTAACTAGCGAAATCTAACTGGCGCACGTTAGCGGTGCGACAATCCTTTCCCACGCGTCAGTATATAGGCGCGCCTCTTGCTCACTAATCTAACACGTCGCCCAAACATCTTTCCTCCCAACCATCATGTATCTTCCCTTCTCCCTCTTCGCTGCAGCTTTCGTTGCAGCAGTCTCTGCCTCGAATGTCGTAGACCTGACTCCAGAAACATTTGACCAAAACATCATCAGTGGAAAGCCCGGACTGGTCGAGTTGTAAGTCTTGGCAATATTGAGTGAATATGGCCAGAAATAATTTAATTCATTCTTCAGTTTTGCACCATGGTGGTAAGTATCTTGAACCGCGAGGAGGAGACCTGTTTTGACGAGAGTTGAAATTCTTTAGCGGACACTGCAAGGTTCGTTCCAAGATACTTCCGAACCCGACGCCACGTCTGACATTGAGGTCGCTTAGAACCTTGCACCTGTGTATGAACAACTTGCGGATGCCTATTCACACGCCAAAGACAAGGTTGTCATCGCCAAAATTGACGCAGACGGCGTCGGAAAGCCCACGGGGTAAGGATCGTTTCCAGCGCATTCTGGGTGAAGTCTAAGTTCTTGCATTTGCAGCAAAAAGTATGGTGTCACTGGATATCCTAGTAAGTGTTTCGGATGTGGCTCATTGGCTTCTTCTCATGTCATGTAGCGCTGAAGTGGTTTGATGGCACTGACGCCGAACCGGAGGCGTATTCTGGAGGACGGGATCTTGAATCACTAGCTAACTTGTGAGTGCGTTGTCGTTCCCTATATTGTCTTTGTCCAACTGTGTTGCAGTATCTATAAGAAGACCGGCGTTCGATCAAAGATCAAGCAACCCCCTCCCCCTGCTACCCTTCAATTGGACGCGAACAACTTTGATGAGGTTGTTATGGACGAGACTAAGGACGTTTTGGTGGCATTCACTGCTAGCTGGTGCGGGCACTGCAAGGCAATGAAACCCGCTTATGAAAAGAGTGCGTGTGCCATGTTATTTGTATCAGGTTGCGGCTGACCCTAACACCTCCCAGCTTCCGTCAATTTCCTCCCCGAAACAAACGTACGCGCAGGCCATAATATTCTCTGACTAAATCATTTAACCATATATCTTGTAGTGTGTCATTGCCAACTTCGAAGCTGACGCGGACAAGAACATCCCTCTCAGCCAGAAGTACGAAATCGGCTCGTTCCCTACATTGAAATTCTTCTCAAAGGTGGTAATTCTATAATCCCCTCATCCGGTCCTGCTCATATCAGCTATAGGGAAACAAAGTGCCTGAAGACTACAACGGTGGACGATCGGAAGAAGACTTCACTGAATTCCTCAACTCCAAGTGTGGAACTCAACGCAAAGCTGGTGGCGGTCTCAATGAAATCGCTGGACGCATCCCTACTCTCGACTCGCTAGCAGCCAAGTTCTTCACCGCAAGCGCTGAGGCAAAGTCGAGCGTGTACCAGGAGGCTGTTTCATTGGCTTCATCGGCTGGAGCCACCTCACAACACTACCTGAAAGTCATGCAGAAGGTTGTTAACGGCACCAACGACTATGTCGAGAAGGAAAGTCGAAGGTACGTGTCGTGGATCTGCGAATCAGATTGCTGACTCAGCTCACAAAAATATTTAGTAGACTGGCATCAATTTTGACCAAGGGCACACTCTCCCCTGCGAAACTCGACGAAATCAAAATCAAGGCCAACATTCTCGCAGCATTCGCAGAGGAGAAGGCTGAAGAGGTCAAAGAGAAGGTCGAGGAGATCATTGAAGAGGCAACAGAGCATGTGAAGGAGTTGTGAAATTTTTTCTAGTTATTTACGATTCCTCGGAACCGATTGTAGCGCTTAGTCATTGCCATCCGACTCACTGTAATATTTCAACTCGGAGATTTGAAAGCACGCTGCCAAAGCATTCTGGTCGATTCTGAACTGATCAGCTTATAAGCCTCTTCTTGACTGGCTCGTTCGTCATTACAACCCTTCTACACCTCCCATCACCCTCCCTAGACTCATATGGCAGCCCCTACGCCTCATCAAGACGAGCTCATCGATCAGGAAGACGCAGAACAATTCATTGAGTATGACGAGATCCTCGGTGAAGTCCCAGAGGACGGTGACGCTCCGATGGACGAAGATGACGATCAGGAAGGCGAGGGCCAGGACGACTTTGACCCAGAGGGCGACGGCGAAGACATCGTCTGGGAAGACTCGTCGATTCAACATTTCCCAACTCACAGAAAATCAGTATTCACAATTGCTACCCATTCCACATTACCGATCGCCGTATCGGGTGGTGAAGATGATCTTGGATATCTCTGGAACGTCGATGATGGAGAAGAGATCGTCAAATTGACCGGTCACTCGGATAGCGTGACTGCTGCAAGATTCAACAACTATACTGGAGGAGATGCGGCTGAGATGGTCGCTACTGGAGGTATGGACGGCAAGGTTAGGGTTTGGAGAAGAGTCAAGAAAGACGAAAGTGGCAAGACTTGGGAATTTTTGACCGAGTTGCAAGGGCCCGATGAGGTCATGGTGAGTCTCTGACCATTTTCCAAGCAGAGCAACATCTCATCCATAAATTCTTTTTAGTGGCTCAGATGGCATCCTAAAGGAAATGTTCTGCTCGCTGGCTCAAACGATTCGACGGTGTGGTTATGGCAATGTACGCGCTTTGGTTTCATCTAACCTAAAATTTTCTAATGACCACTGGACAGTGCCCTCTGGAAATACCATGCAAGTCTTCGCAGGACATACCGGCCCAGTCAACTGCGGTCTTTTCACCCCTGATGGCAAAAAAATCCTCACTGCATGCCAGGATGGCACGCTCATCCTCTGGGATCCCCGACAGTCAACGCCAGTCTGGAAGCTGTCGCCAGCAGACGGCAGATTTAACTTCGAAAATGGCATAACTTCGCTAGCTATCAATCCTGCATCCACTCTGGCAGTCGTCGGTGGCGCTGATGGCGCAGTACGGGTGGTCAATATCACGAGAGGTGAAATTACCGGTGCTCTAGAGGGGCACAAAGAAGAAGAGAGTGTCGAGGATATCGCATTTTTGGAATGGCAGGTTCCTGGCTCAGGAGCCGGCGGCTTGGCCGTCACGGGAGGGACGGACGGAAGAGTGTGCGTATGGGATTTGTCCACCATGCGATTGCGAGAGACGCTAGAACATGCGGTACGTTCATCCCGACGACCATTAGACCCTTAAGCTCATTTTCTCTCTTCTTTCCTCGCATTGCAGGACGCCGTCACGACCCTATTACCCCACCCAGCACCGAACGCCCATCTACTCACTACCGCGTCGGCGGATAAGACCCTTCGTACATGGGACGCACGTAACGGGAAGCTGCTACGAGAACACAAGGGGCATCAAGGTCCAGTCCTCGCCGCGGCACTTGTAGCAAGTACGGGCGGTGCCAAGGTCGTAAGCGCGGGTGATGATGGCGTATGCCTAGTGTTCTCGACTGAGGAATAGTAGATCTGAGTAGATTAGAATACTAATAAGTTAATGATGGCCACTCAAACAACGATGAGATGTATCGAACGGTTTGTCGAGTCGGATCAGAGCTCGATGGTTTCTTTGGCTTTAAACTTCCGGGTGGCCCGGTCTGCGCTTCTGAAACAGAATTGGTTCCCGTATAACTCGAACTCAATCATTGGGTCGGCACATAAGGATGGCATTGCGACCGGTATTGGGTGCTGAGATGACGGATCCTCGGTGGATGTCTCGGGCTGCAGCACACTGTATAGGGGGATGTGCATCACGAATATGGAGTTCGCTTTTGGGATCACTACGGGTCCTATGAGTTCCGTTGAGATTTCAGAAGATTCGATCGGGCACGGACCTTTCACCGAGTTCTTCGGAGTAACGACCTTGAACGTGTTTTCGGTCTCATGGATGATGATACCTGAACAACCCAATAAGCAGGGATTCTTGGCTTCGCGAACTGACGCGCAATCAGAGTCTGGACACCAACAAGGATGACAGAGTGGACCTACCAGTCACAATAGCGCCGTGAAAATCTGCTTTCGTCATTTTACTCTGGATGGACTGTCCGTTTGGCATCGGGGGTATGGGGGATCCGTGAGTAGGTCGGGGTGGCAGTGATAGTAATTCTGACATGTACCCCAGCCAGAGATGATGTAGCGCTAGGAACTTGTCCCATCTAGAAATGCAAACCAAAACAAGTTTTATGGGAGAAGACGGTCATGATCGGATTGTTATGATGAGGCCGATATCACCCACTGAGCATCCTTTTGATCTAGAGTCCATATCCCTTTCAGCTTGGCTTCTTTCCTCCCAATAACTCCCAGTTTCTTCCTTTTCTTGTCTTTGGCTCTACGTTCCGATTTGGCACGGTTCTCCAATTTGTTTCGGCTTTCCTTGACGGGGTTATCGAGAGGTATTGTACGGCCTTCGATACGTGTTTCGTAGGCATTTGAACGTGGGGGGAGCAGCTCTGTGATATATGATTTTGGATTGAAGGGGTCACTGGAGGTGAATTTTAGTCGCTATTCAAGTATATCAAATTAGAAGGGATATTTTTGTATAGAAAAGCAGCTACCTTGGCTTCTGGGAAGGGACGATATAGGTTGAGGGTGTCCCCTGTCGTCGTCGTCATTGGAATAGCTTTGTAGACGGCGACCAAGATACGTTTGCGAGATGCAGGTGCTTAGAACGAGTAAAGATGCAGATAATATCTCGTTCAGATATCGCCAGTCACTCTCTCGGAATGCGGTTCTGGTCAGAAATGCTCAAGGCCAGGGCTTCGTGAAACAAAGTCAAGTCGCTTTTCCTGTGTAACGGTGGCCGCCAACTTGGCTTATATGACTGTATCTGCAACTAAGCTATAAGCAAGAGAAATTCAATGAGTCTCCTCTTTCTGACCTACCCTACACTATGGCAAGCTTGCAAGACAGTCGAATGGCGCGGATCAAGCTTTGAGCGCGTCCGGCGTGTATCAACGTCGACCGGCCAGCTCGGTCGATGATTTAATATTTAGGTAAGAGTTAGTCGCTCTTGCTCAATCGACAATGGCCAGCCATGGCCCCTCGCAGTCGCTCGTCCAGTCTAGTGACAACCCATCAGACAAAGCTCTTGAACTCTTGATTGACGAGCTTGGGGATGTCACGAAAACGCTGTGAGTTACAAGTCGAACTATATGGCTTGACATCCTAGGACGCTAGCTCATGAATGCCTGTCTTGCAAAGACGTAGAATAAAGGATCATGGTCTTGCCACTTGGAGAAGCTCGATGGCGGCACCAGGTCTGTCGTCAGCCGCTCTAATTATGCAAGTTTCCGACATTAACCTCAGTCACAGACGCTCTTGGGTCTCTTCGAGAGACGCTATCTCAAGTATCTCGACTCTATAATGAAGTTGTCCATCCATCCTTTTCATCGACGATCTCTATCATTGGACAACAATCCAATGTATATACGAGAGCAGCGCGGCTTCCCGAAGAGCTGCTTTCCGAGGTCTTCATGTATAGCACCCAACCACTGCCCGACAAGCGTCCTGAAAGACAACTCTGCACTGAATTACGGACAAGAATATTGTTGGTGTGCGTATTCAATGCCAGACTTCACCCTTGACTGATCCCGTGTCTTAGTTGTAAGCACTGGAGACACGTCGCCGAAAACACCGCAAAGCTCTGGAATCATATCAGCTTGACGGAGACGAACCGTATGATTCAACGATACATACTCTTGAGTAGAAACCTTCCTCTCCGCATCGACTGGAAAATCTCGCACTTGAACAATGATCCAGCATCACATGTTCTCATACATCACATACAAAACGTCAAAGAGCTCAACATCGCGATGGAGAATGACGATGAGAGGGTCGGGGTATACCACCTGGGATACGACCTGGCAGGTTGGTTTCATCAAGTGTGGCAACGGTGTTCGGAGAAACCGGCCGTGCAACTGGAGTCGCTTTCCATTTGGGATCACGGCGAGGATGGCAGTCAACTTCGCATCGACACTCTCAACACACCTCGCCTGAAGACGCTGAATTTATTTCGCGGTGCATTGGATGCTCCTTTACCGACATCCTTGCAAAGGTTCGCCTCTAACTCTGGCTCTCCTGCGGTGACTTGTCGAGACGTTCTGTCGGTCCTAGCAGCCTGTCCCGAGCTTACATCATGCGCCTTCACGGATCACTTTGGGTGGCCACTGAACGAAAATACTGATACCAACATTAACCCACAAGCCCTTGTGATCAGCTCCTTGCGCGAGTTGATCCTGGATTCCTTTATTAAGCCAGACATCCTTTGGCTTCTCGACAGGATCTCCCTTCCGTCCCTGGAGAAGTTGGTCATAGTTGCTCTCGCTCGTCAATACGAGGAGATAGACATGCTATCTTCTCACGAGTTGGAGGTGTACAGGGCGAGAGCGACGTCGCTGCGAATAAGCCCACAAGCCTTGACTTATTCAGACGGCTCGTTTCTGCATTCAGTGTCTTTCCAGGTTCTTCCGCGCATGGATTCGGATGAAGACCGTTCCACAATACCGTACCCAATGCTTCCCTGTGTTTCTCGGTTCGTCAGCCTGGAGAGGTTGCTCATCCAACGGTACCTGCCGCGCGCCCAGCCCCAATGGCTGGACGTATTTTCCACTCTCCCACATCTCATTTTCTTAGGAGTCACAATCTCAGACAGTCCTTCTGAATTGCTTTTGGCTCTTAATCGAGATCAATGTTCTCTCTTACCTCACTTGAAATATTTTCACTTGGAGGTGGAGAGTGTTTACGGTTCGTATTCAAGCTATGAACTTGACAGTGATGCACCAAGGAGGGAGGACCTCACTGAGATGGTCGTCGAGTTTTCGAGAATCAGGCATTCGAACGGCAAAGCTCTGCAGGTTTCTTGTCCGAGAAGTGATTGGTGGCCACCAGATATGTCGAACTCTCACAGCGAAGAGGCAAAACCTTCCAATTTCACTATTGTGGATGAAATAGAATGGTGCCGGGACTCTGATTGGGTAAAACGGTACGCATATCTATTCTTCCAGTCAGATTTGACACTTGCGCGTGAGCTGACATTTGCTTACAGCGGCCTCTGGTGACGATGCCTCAACCCCCGTGATATGAGGTCAGGGTCAAGCTTCTGGACCGCGGAATTCCATTGAGGGACCCGTGGACCGCTGTGGAGGCTCTTCGGTTACTGTCGCTAGACTCACCAATGCATAACATGACCATCAAAGGTTGGAGAGTGTAGTAGTTCCGAGTCTGCAGACAGCGGGGCCTGGATGTTCAGAGGCCGCGTAAAGTGTACGCATTCGAATCCGATTTACATGTACAGGCTGCCTCCTGTTGGCTTGCGAATAGTGTGATCATATGTATGAACATGCTATAGCTATTCGTTAGGCTCAGCGCTCATCCTCGAGTTCGACCACCATGTCTGCATGAATTTCCGTACCTGGCGGCCGCAGCCGTTCGCTCGAGGTGAATTTGAGTCGCTTTTCAAGTATGTCAAATCAGAAGGGGTATGTTTGGATAATTTCGCAGCTACCTTTGCTTCTGGGAAGGGACGATATAGATTCAGCGTGTCCCCTGTCGTTGTCGTCGCCATGGGAGTGGCTTTGCAGACGGCGACCAAAATACGTTTTCAAAATGAAGGTGCTTGGGAACAGTAAAGGTGCAGATAGTCTGTCGTTCAGATCTCGCCAGTCACTCTCCAAATGCGGTTCTGGTCAGAGATGCTTGAAGCCTGGACTTGGTGAAACAACCTCAAGCGGCACTTGTTATGCAACGGTGGCTGCTAACTCGGCTTATGACTGTATCTGCAACTCAACTATCAGTAAGGGTAATTGTCCGAACGTCCTCTTCCCAACTTACTCTGGGCTCTGGCAAACTTGCAAGACAGTCGACTGGTGCGGATCAAACTTTGAGCGCGTTTGGTACGGCGTCTGCGAGAAATGAACGACGACCGGCCGACTCGGTCGACGACCTAATATTTAGGTAAGAGTTCGTCGCTCTTGCTCAATCGACGATGGCCAGCGATGGCCCCTCTCACTTGCTCATTCAGTCTAGTGACAACCCATCAGATACAGCTCTCGGATTGTTGATTGGCGAGCTTGAGGATGTCACGAGAACACTGTGAGTCGAACGTTGCGTCTCAATATTCTAGCATGTTGACTCATGGAACACCTGTTTCGAAAAGCCGTAGAATCAAAGATCATGGCCTGGCCACTTGGAGAAGCTCGATGGAGGCGCCAGGTCTGTCTCATGACTCTGCGTGGGTGCAAGTTTCCACCGTTAACCTCGGTCATAGACGCTCTTGGATCTCTTCGAGAGACGTTATCTGAAGTATCACGAGTCTATCGTGAAGATATCCGTCAATACTTTCTATCGGCAATCTCTGCCGTTGGTCAGCACTCAAATAATTACACTTTAGCTGCGCGGCTTCCCGAGGAGCTCCTTTCTGAGATCTTTGTGCATAGCACTCAACCTCTACCTGCCAAACGTCTTTACAGCCAAATGTTTCCTGAAACGCGTACGAGGTTACTACTTGTGTGCGTATACCATATCATACTCAATCTTTGACTGACCTCATGTACTATCAGGTGCAAACATTGGCGAGACGTTGCCGAACGCACTGCAAAGCTCTGGAATCATATACGCTTAGATGGAACCGACCGCATGACCCAACAATACTTAACATTGAGCAAAAACATCCCTCTCCGTGTTGACTGGAAGATCTTAAAGTTTGACGACGATCAGCCATCGAATGTTCTTAAACATCACATCCAGAACGTCAGAGAGCTTAACATCGCGCTAAAGGTCAAAATGAACCGGCACCTCAATTACGAACCGATAGAGAAATTTCATCAACTGTGGCATTTTTGTTCAGAAAAGCCGGCCTTGCAGTTGGAATCCCTTTCACTTTGGGAAGGCTGCAAGAGTGGTTTCTATTACTCCACACTACGCTTACACACGCTCAACACAACGCGCCTCAGGACGCTTCACTTGTCCTCTTGTCTGTTGACAGCTCAGCTGCCAGCGACGTTACAATGTTTTAGCTCCGTGTCCACTCCAAGCCAGGTAACTTGCCGAGAGGTGCGCTCGGTCTTTGAAAATTGTCCCTCTCTGACGTCCTGCACCTTCATGAGAGATGATTGTGGTTATGGACTTGAGTACATTGATGCCGAAGCGAGCCCTCAACACCTTTCTGTCACCTCTTTGCGAGAGTTGACCCTTTCTACCTTTTGCAAGACAGATATTATCTGGCTCCTCGACAGCGTCTCCCTTCCGCCATTGGAAAAGTTCATAATCATTGCTGGCATAAACAGTCTCGCCGAGACGGAAATGGCGTTCTCGCCAGACCTTGATACGTACAGGGAGAAAGCGACGTCGCTGCGAACGAGCCCGCTTGCCCTCACCTATTCAGACGGGTCATTTCTGCACTCAGTCTGTCTCCACCTTTCACGCTCGGCCGATATCCCTTCTCCGACCCCTTATCCCATGCTCCCCACCATGTCTCAGTTCATCAGACTGGAGAGATTGCTCATCCAACGCTATATGTCGCACCATCAGCCTGAATGGCTGGACGTGTTCCGCGCTCTCCCACGTCTTACTTTTCTGGGTGTAACCACCGAGAGACTTGCTCTTTTGCAACTGGTCCGGGCTCTGGATCGGGAGCAATCCTTTCTCTTACCTCAATTGAAACATTTTCATATGAAGGGGTGGGATAGTGACGATTATGATGATCCAGACTGGGAGGAGATCGCTACAGTGGTTGTTGACTTTTCGCGAGTCAGGCATTCGAACAGCACTCCTTTGCAGGTTTCTTGCCCGGGCGCTAATTGGGCATTATCCAAAATATTGAGCTCTTATAGCAGTACGGTAGAGTATTTCACTTTCACTTGTGTGGATGAAGTAGATTGGTGCCGGGACTCTGATTGAGTGAAGTGGTACGGACATACATTCTTCCAGTAATAGTTCATCCTTCACATAACTAATTTCTCATGCAGATCCTTCTCTGTGTCATGATGCTGAGGCCAATGCTCGACCGTGGATTGGACTTCCGTCAAATTAGCCCTGTCGCCGCTACTGTGGTCTACATGTAATCCATATAAGGCATCGAAATGATTACTTTTCGTTGTCTCCTCAGCTGCGAACGCTCTCAAAGTCTCTCGAGTTTTTGACTGTCGATAGGCAGAGCATCTTGGGTAATGTTGTGTTCCCAAAAGCTATGATTGGATCAAGTACATACGCAAATACAAACCGATAGCAAACGAACAAAACTAAGAATATACGTATAATGATAGAAAATGCAATACTGCTCCAGCTCTCACTAATTGAAAGGATACGATGCCCGTGCCCACTCCATGAATGCTTTCCTAGACGCAGACAACAGGTGAGCAGGTACATGCACCGCTCTCATCGACTCCGGGACGTCCGTCGGGGAAGAGCGATCCATCGATTCTCCTGGTGTACCGGATCGAGCTAGCGGATCCCGCTTGTTCAGACGGGGAGGAGTCTTGAAAGTCTGATAGTCCTCAGACATCTCGCGGCGTTTCTCTGATTCCTCCACTTCCATATTTTGATCGCTCGAATCTGTGTCGTCCTCCTCTGACTCTTCGGAGGTCTGCTCGGACTGCTCCTCATAGGTGGCGTCAGACTCACTCGTCGTACATTCGTCTGAGCGTCCTGCAGCGTCATGGAAGCGAGCCTTCTTCGCCCGTTGGAATTGGAGATACGCGGCTTCCAGATGATCCAATAATAAAGCACGCTTGACGCCGGGAGTAAAGATAGGAGTAGGGCTGTCGGGTGTTTGATCGTACAAGCCAAAGACGGGTTTCGGTGAGTGTGCGGAGAAACTGCCTTGATGCGGGATGGGCGTAGGGAGAGTAGGTTCCTCTTCCTCGGAGGATGATGATGACAACGTCGGCACTGAGTCTTCCGTAGAGGGCGTCGGAGAGCTAGGACGAGATACAGGGGGCGTCGTAGTGTTGGGCTGGGCGGCCGATTCATGGTCCGCATCACCATAGGGGCTCTCGGTCTCATCGCAATAAGGGCAATCGATTTCGAAGAACAGAAGATCACAGATCTTGTTATGCGAGCTTCCGAGGATTCGTTGACGAAGGAGAGCGTTCGTAATAAAATTGAAGAAGCGAAGGATGTGTCCACGAGCCGACAACCAGACTTCGAACGCTTGCAGTTCGCTCGCATTAAATCTCTGAGCAAGTTCGACTTTAGATCAGGCGGCCATATATGGGCGCATATAGAACTCACGTCTGAACCGCTTGCTTCATCAAGAATGGAAGCATTGCATTCGTGACGACCACAGCCGAAATTTCCATACGTCAAAGACTGAGCGACGACCATCCAGTCGCTACCCCGCTGCAATTTGTCTAGCGCCGGTCCAAAGTGTTCAATAGTCTGTTTCCAGAAAGGCGCGAGCGAATCTTCGGTCAAGGACCATCCTCCGGTACACATCATGGTTGTCAAAGGGAGTAAGACAGTAGAAAGAAAGTCGAAATCGAGACGACCATGCGCACGGCGAGCCGGCACGACGGCCTGCAGAAGTCTTGTCGCGAGAGGTTTGTTGTTCGTCCTGATAGAAAACGACATGATAGTAGTCGCTGAAGCGAGGAGAACCGGCGTCGAACGAGCTGCTGCATGCGAGACCAATCTCATGATGCCTTCGGTAAGAGCGAAGATGTGATCTGGCGACGTTATGATTATCCTCGAGTACCACTGGATGAGCAGCGCGTTGATTGCGGACGGAAAGATGGTGTCCCAATGTATGCGAGGGGTTTCAAGGAGTAGAGGTATGTAGCTAGATCACTGGGTCAGAATAGACGGAGAGGAAAGTATTTAGAACGCACCGATCGTTCAGAATGACTGATGAATTTGGGCCACCCAGATATAAACATAGGGCTATATGCGTGAAAAATGTCTCCGATTTGTCCCCCGTAACGTGTATGACCGTGTCGAACAATTTCCCCAGAGAAGTCCAGACCATGTGCCACAAAGGTTTAAGTTCGGTCGTATTCAGCGCATGAGAGTGCAGCGCGTCATGCAAGCCATTCGACAAAAGAGTGACGACCTTGACATCGAGACCTAAGGTTGCTTCTACAGCGATTCCCGCTAATGTCGCGAGTATAGGGACCCGGAGAAGAGAAGGACAAGTAGGGAGACACGCTAAGACATGCCAGATTAATGATGTAGTGTGATCGGCTTTGTATCGGTTGTAGGTCGTATTTTCATTCGGGGCACCCTGAGGCTCCATTGCGAGATCGAGGGCCTGAAACAATTCGCATGTTATTGAACATACAATATCGGGTCGAAAAATGGCATACCGGGACGATGAGATGAAAGTACGGCCTGATTTGATGTGGCGAATTATTGCGTATGTGCGACCGTGACTGCAACTTCTGCCTCCGAAAGATGAAAAGCAAGAATGTAGAAGGTACGTGGCCAGGTGGAGGTTTACTGGAAGATGTTCAAGTGCGTATCGGCGAGAGGTAGATGGTGGTAGAAGAGCAAGAGAACTTGAAAATCGAGGCTCCGACGTTCGTCGATTCGACGTCGATGTATCGGCATCAAACGCTTGTCGTGCGTCCGACGTAGACAGGAGGGCCTCGTTCATTTCCCTTGTCAATATCTTTGGCCAACACGGCCTATTTAAACTACACATAATTACAGATATAGCTATAGAAGATAGAAGATGGGGTACAGCAAAAGATATATTTCACTAGAAACCTGGCTTCGGCTTGGGCACTGACGTCCTTGGATTTGGTCGCGGACCTCTTCTCGGCGCAGTTGCGCGGACGACGCTAGCAGTACTGGAAGCTGATGTGCTTTTCGCTTTAGGGGATGCTTTAGGCGGCGAAGGAGACTGAGCTTTCTTTCCCTGAAGGAGATTAAGAAGGCGCTCCTTCTCCACGTTCTGCGACGGGTCCTCATACGTAATTAGCATGCTCTCGTTCTTCTCTCCATCCGCGGAGGTTTCAACAGGAGGTGCGGGCGTAGCTACAGGACTTCGGGCAGTACGGGTCTTCACATCAAAATTGAAGACCCGGTCCATCGACTTCGTCGGCGAAGAGGAAAACACGGAATTTGATGACTGAGAAACGAGTTAGCTACATTGATTTAACTGAAAGTGTTACATAGCATACCTTCACTCGACCGGGCCTCGCACGCTTTGAAGGTCGAGGATCATTCTCCGTCGCCGGTGAATCATCTCCAGCATTGCTGCTCACGAGTAAATCAGTCAAAGTGTGCTTGAGCATCTTCTGTCCGCTATCGCTCCGTGACGGTGGCTTGGAGCTCGAGGGGTCGAATGATGAGCTTTGAGCGAGTTTATGAGGAGAAGGCGACATAGAAGATGGCACCACTGTCGAAGCGCGTTGGAGTCCTGTCGTAGTAGAGTTTGCCTTGACTGGCGCGCTTGTTTTGCCTTGGGCATTCTTGGTGAAGAAAGACGAGGAAGAAGCGGAAGGTTCCAGGCGTGGTCTCTTCGGCGAAGAGCTGTTGAGAATCCCGGCACTTCCGAAGCTGAACCCCATGTCTTCTTCGTCGAGCGCCGTGGTGGTCCGAGCCAGAGGCTTCGAACCTTTTGACGAACTAGATGCGGTGCTACTGTCGAACCTAGAATGCGAGCTTTGATCTATACTTCGGTCAACACATGCCACAGCGACTGAAACAGATACGCACCATTAGTGATGTCAGCCATAGCGTCGGATTCCTTGCTTCCACTAGAGCGTTCACGGAGGAGAGTACTCGTGGACAATAGCGAGAAAGACGAAATCTCAAAGGAGCTCTTCTCTAGTGGAGGAGGTTCGGGAACTCCGGACAACGAGCCAGTCCGCACGATGTTCCATAGCCATTCGATGTCGACGACTTTGACGCCCCACTCTATCGCCTTCTCGTATTTGGGGCCCGATTCAGATGCGCAGATGAGATGTGTAGATTTCCGGGTGAGCTTGTCAGGAGCCGAGCCGCCTTCAGCGCATGCTCAGTCAGACATAATTCGTATAGAAAATAAAATAGGCTTACCGATGACGTTGACGACGCGCTTCACCCAGTGGAACTGTTCGGCCTCCAGACCAGTAACATTCACGACCAGCTTGTCAGCACCAGGGAAAGGTAGTGGGAATTGGAGCGGTTTGAAGAGGGGGTGATCTTGAGGGTCACATATGGTATCCGTATACAGACATTGTTCCAGCCAGCATTCTGTTCGAATTTTCTTGCGAATCGTGTCCGACGCTGATTGAGAGTAGGCCGCCCCCCTGCAAATATTCAGTCACCATGAATAGTAGAGATTCTGAGTGAATACCTTGAGAGTCGCTCAACAATGAAATCAGCAGTAGACATTTCAGATTCCAGAACGACGTTTCCACCGCGGTCCACGATCGACTTGATGACGTTTGCGGCCTTAGCTTCTCCAAGCAACACGAACGCCTTGTTCTCAAATATCTTGGGAGGAGCAAAAGCTGCCTTGTTCGCACCGAATACGGCGATAGAATTAACTCGCTGCATTGGTCGTTCGCGATTTTCGGTTTTGTCGAAAGCATTTGACCTAGACGCGATGCGCTGAAGAGCTGGCTTCTCATCAACATCTAATGCCTTCCCTTTTCCTTTGACATCGACCAGCGAAGGGCTCTCATGTTCTAGGTCGACGGTCGACGAGGGCTTGATCTGTTGCAACATTTTCCCGTCGCTGATTTTCCAGTCTTTTCGACATTTGAAGATGCCTTCAAGGATTTTGGCAGAGCCTGCAATACTTGCTTGTGAGGGGGGAAGGGGAGCCACCTCTTCGACATCGGTTACTTCAAGGATCGAGGTTGACGGTATGGGGGCGGCGGGTGTCGGTTGCGTGCTGGTGGTAGGCTTGGGGGGAGGCGCTGCAATATCGTTAGCTATAATAACGGCGACATGCTATGGGTCACGTACGCGGAACGAACATCTTTCGTTTGGGTCGCGGTTTGGTGATCTCATACTCTTCTTCCGGGAAACGACCTGGCAGACAGTATGAGAGGATGTTGACAGGGGAAGAAGAATTGAAGATCACCTCCGAACGCCACACAATCCCAAAACCACTCGTCCCATAGCACCCAAACTTTATTGCCGTTCCTACTCTCGTTATGACCCTTAGCCCATTTGACCTTGGGGGCATCCTCCTCCACATCGGGTCCACATAAAAGGTGGGTGGGTGGATCATTCTTGGTGACTGCCTTCATGTACGTGCCTTTCTCCTCCGCAATTATATTGGCCAGTCTCTGTCGGTCCTCCAAAGGAACGCCAGTGACCGATACTCGGACAGCAGAGAATATTGGTAGTCGATGTTTACGGATGCTCTGGAAGTTTTATGAGAGAGGGCTGCGTGATGAAGGTCACGATTGCTCACCTCCTTCAAATCCACAGAGCCACCTTCCAACCATATCCTATGAGAATCTCGGACCCATTCGGGACTCATGATCACGATTCTTCGCTCCAACGACACTCTGTACTTCGCGCTTCCCGGTTCAGTTGCGAGTAAATGTGTGGTAATGTCCGTAAGATGAGGCTCGTATCCTGCTCCGAGAGCGGTAGCCATTTGAGTCATCTCGCCCTACAAGGCAAAGTGAGACAAATCCTGGTTCAAGTCTACACATAGCTCACCTTGTCAATTACACCCGTCATAGTTATGTAGAGGTTTGCGAAAGGTTTTTCAGATACTCTTTTCCTTGCTGGTAGCTCGGATGGCTCTTCATCCTCTGTTATAGCTGCGGGTCGTTTCGAGCTCGACGCAACGTTCTTGACGGGTGCTTTTGGAGGCGCTGGTCTGAGCTTGACATTGGGCACCTAAAAGCAGTTCAATTCCTATCGTTGGTATCCAGTTATGTGTACTAACCTTGGTCGAACCATGGCCCTTGCGCATGCTTGGGATGCTTGACTACGAGTGGGATGGATGTTGGTGTTTCGATGGATAGCGTAGCGATGAAAATAGACTGATAGATAAGAGAGGTTCTCAAATGGTTGAAATAAGTCAGATAGGAGCCCAGGCAGTCCTGGTCGAGCTACAGAGCAGGAAGGAAGGATGGGACGCGCCTGTCACATTCGTCACACCGATCGCGACGCGTCTTGCGTCACTTTAGTTAGTGTCGAGTTTCTTTCCGTCGAATCGTTCCGTCCACAAATGTAGGGCAACAGGACGCGAGACTGACTGTTCAGGATTATTCTCAATTGAATAAAATACTACAAGAAGATTGGTATAGGTGCACGTATGAGAAGATGGTAAAATAAGCATCTGGGATCGATTATGGGCGTCCTCGCGGTTCAGCATGAGAGTACGTCCGATCATTTTGACTTAGGCTGTGGTCAGAAGCAAGTGAGTCAGAGGATTTCGATGAGAATTTCCACCTGCTAACATAGATACTACGAAACGCGAATACACTGTTGAACCCAGACACCTACTCATTTCAGGAACTCATATCCAATCCTTTCTTATACTAGTCGTTACCGACCACTCACCGCGTTCTTGCAGGATGCTACGGCACAGCTATCATCTCCGTCGTTGGAAATGGGACCCACTGATCCTTCAGCTTGTCCCACGGCGCTTCCAAAAAGGCGGCGACTGTCTCAAAGCGGCCCCCATGGGACTGTGAAGAATTTGGGTGCGCTCTGTTACCAAATGTACGTCAGTCCAAGGTCAAAAAATAATACTAAAACCAGATACAACATACCGCGTAGGAACAAAATGTCTTTTCCTCTGGAAAGCCTTTGCAGCACTTAGACTTTGTTCGCTTGTCATTTCGGCTTCAAGAGCAGGCAGATTTTTGGCTTCTTCTTCTTCATTATGCGCTCTCAAATTCTTCATCAAGTCTTCCAGTACCTGATCATATTGAGGGGTTGAAGGGTGGAAATCGGCAAGATGGCGTAGAAGGGTTTTGATTTCGCGGTGCTGTTCTAGATGTTTGTTGGTACTTGCGGTTCCTTCCGACCCAAGATGCTTCTCTATGAGAGGAAAGACGACGATCTCTTCCGCGACTACATGGCTATGCTTCACTCAGTAACGACGATCGGACCACAGAAGAATCATAAAACGTTACGTTGCAACTTCCCAAGTTATCTGACGCCCCCACATTTCCTGAGTGGCTTTGTCTCCAGCGGCACGTATGTATTTGTCATGGTACTCATACATCTAGGATCATATGACGATGAGTCTTTCGTGAATGGTCAAGATAAAGACGACAGACCTCATGATGATCGTTGACAATCGTCTGGGTCAAAGCTTTAGATGACATGGGAAGCGGAGGAGCTGGTAATATGGTTGAGTATGTTCTGCGAGACCATGCGCCTCAAGTACTGTGTAAGTGAGATATGGTCGCTGGAGCGCGAAGCTCGAACACTCCGCAGTTACTGGTGCGTCATCAATGTCGACGTCGTCGCTGAGCGCTGATCAGGCTGTCATCCACGAAATAAGTTGGAGTCGTATTGAAACAGAGAAATAAGAGCTGGATCCTCGGCATCTGAGACACAGGGCATAACCTCAAGCAACAGATCGGCAACTCTCGATCGCTGAGTCGGATGGCGAATTTGAAGCCTCCAGTCTAGTGACAATTAAGTTAGTCTCTCGGAGCATGCGAATCACGCTTGTATACATCGATTGCCGTTTTTAGTACGGGCTAGAAGGGGTCTTAGGTTTGGTATTGAAGCTCGGCTTTTGGGCATGTCCTGAGGCCCGCCTGGCCCGGTACCGCGGTAAGTTGCAATTGGTTGAAGACTTTGGTGACCAAATCGCCGCTTTCAGGCCGTGAAAAGGATGGATTTACAAAAAGTCTGAAAGTCGAGTTAAGAGAGCTACGGCGCTGGGAGCAGCTCCCAGAGTCAAGCTGCTCAAGTCTGGGCATGGCTTGGTTACGTTGGAAGAAAGAGCCGATCGGTACCCGGATGCTCTTCTTCGCCTTCCTTAAGTTAGCAGCAATATTTATATTCAATTCTTCGTATACTGCATACTTTTCTAACCCACTCATGGTACACCGGAAACCCTCCAATCACGGCAATGGTGGTTGCTCAGTAGTCCCTGACACTACCGATAATATCCGACAACACGGGACTTCTCCGAAACCTAAAGACTAGGACTCATCAAGACTACTAGTACAGAAGAGGGGGTGGTGATAGTGAGCTGAGAAACTATTTTCGTAATTACCTCCTCGAGTGGCGCGCAGATGAGGAAGAGTTCCAATTCTTTACAATATCAAGCCGTTTTGTGGCGAACTCCCATATGGTTGCCTTTTCTCTCTCTCTTGCCGCTTCTTCCCACTCCCATTCACCTATGTAGCTCGACCCCCTTGATACGATAGCCACACGATACAACTTATCACTGAGTTCAGAAGCCAAAGGCGGCCCATGAATGATTCCTTGTATCGTTTCCGAGGCACCGTACCAAGAACCTTTCAAGTAAAGCACAAGAAACTGGAATGACTTCCCCTTTTTGGCGACGAACGAAGTGACCGCTTTGGTCAACTTCTCTTCGTTGTTCATGATGACACGAGGGTCAAGCCAGACACAGATATGAGAGAGGTGGCCGATTTTAGCCAGAGTCGGTAATAAATTGTCGTGCCAGTAAAGAGTGAGATGAGTGCATGACCGGACGAAAGATGGCTTTATGACCCCGTGCTCAGAGATGCGGGGGATTTCATACCATCTTGAGTTGACGACAGTGACTTGTGTTGGGGCGGGGTCGACAGCCCCGTCACTGGGTATGTCATAGGGATCCGATTCTCCGGTATTCTTTATGCAAAGGTTCTCGACATTTTCGCACTTTGTTAACAAACTGCGATCGTGAGGAGTATACGAGGGCAGTAGGAGGTGCCTGATCCCAAGAAATGCACTTGGAGGCCGGTTTTGAAGAAACTCCTCAACCTTTTCGCGAGTATGCAGTACAACGATATGGTACAGTATGGGGCGTATTCTATACGAAAGACTCAGCGTCGTGATGTAGATATGGTTCCGGGGCACGCACATCTCTGCCAATGATGGATGAGTCTGCAAAAGGCTGACGGCGTGTTTTCTGTCGTGCTGATACAAGATGAGGGCGATCTGACGCCAAATCTCTGGGGGAAAATCAGCCATGGCATGCAGAGACGACGTCCAGATGATGGTTAGATAGAGAGATGGGACGTGAGAGCCAATCCATTGCCAGAGGGGTCATGAGTGCCTCGAGCGCTCCGGTGGTTCGGCGCAAACCGTTCATAGATTTCGAAGTCCGAAGACTCCGTCCTTTGCCTCCCTCTTACTGTCTCAGCCATTTTTTTGATTCATTCCTCCACCCAGTATAAAACTTGAACCTATTCAAAACGCTGATAGAGCATCATTCAATCGTTCAACATGTTTTCCAACGCCAAGCTCATGGCCGCTCTCGCCGAAATTCCAGGACTTCAGGAAATGCTCTCCGATCCTTTCAAAATGTATATACAGGGCGCGCAAGATTTAGAACGCGCAGAAAAGTCGGGAGATGAGAAAGCTCTCGCTCGCCTAGATTTTGGAGTTGCCGCTCAGGTATGCCACCCGATTTCGAGTTGAATTCTTCATTAGTATTCTACCCATACTGACTCCCATAGTGTCTGAGATGCTCAAAACACTGCGAAAAAGCCCTCGTTTGCAGTATGCATTGACTTGTATCATCTCCTATCTTCTGACACTTTCTAGGTGGCTGTAAAGCAGTTGTGTATTGCAGCAAGAAATGCCACGGGGAGGACTGGAAGGCAGGCCCAATGCCACGCGCTCCTGCACATAAAGAGTTGTGTGCACTGAATAAAGTGAGATTCCTGTGCATCAGATGGATGCCACTGACCCACTGACCATCAACAGGAATATATGAAACGTATCCCATACTTCCAAGCCGAGCTCAAACATTTTCCTTGGTCTCGCCTCGAGACCGACGGGACTTGTCCACACGATCTCCTGAAAGCTAGATTCAAAGTTCTGGGTTCAGGCCCAAAGTTCGGATATTGGTCTGTACCCGGAGGTCGCCGTCCTCACGATGACTCCCCAACCATGATCAAGGTCAGAAAGGAGGGACTGCCGAGTAACTCTACTGTTGGTTATGTACACGGAGAAGTGCTTCTAGGCTCCGAGTGGCCTTTAGATGTCGATGCTTGGAAGTTCAAGGACACTGATCTAGTCCCTCGACTATTTTTCGACGAGGACTATCATCCACCGACAAAACCTTCTCCGGGTCAAGTCAAAGATTGGAAATCCTGGTATGAGTGGAGAGGATTGGACCTGGCGTCTCCAGCAGCGCTCCTCATGGATTTTCCACTTTCAGTCTACTATTTGATCACTTCAGTATTGGATTTGGTGGATCCTTCGAGCTCAGCGACCGATCGACAAGAGCTCACGATACATTATCTTGGTGCGCAGGTTGAGCTAAATTTTTTGCCACTGTAACTCCCAATTCTCTTACCCTTCGTTACTAGGTAATCGTGACGTCAACTCTCTAGATTCTCCGAACTCGCCTTACTACTCCCGAATACTGACTTGACCATCATTTTCTTCGGAAAACCGGTGTATGCTCTGGTAAATCGTGCTCGAAAGGAAGCTTCTGCACCTTTGGCCACCCAAGACACTGTCTGGGAGTACAAAGCACCGAAAGTTTCTGGCGGCGGCTCGCTGAAGATCCGGCTACATTCTGAAAGTGAGAGCTGGAACCGGACTACGATTATCACCAGGTCTGGTCCGGTGAAATTCCCCGATGCACTGGTCGGCCTCAACGCAGGAATACTGACATACCCCGAGTGGGGCGATCCCGTGGTGATGAGCGCAATGTTCGTTTAGCATACATTTTCCTTATGTTTTGAGGTGTACTCATATGATTCCTTAGATTTGATATTCCATTTGCCATCACGGAATATGCTGAACAATCCATTGACCAGCTGGCCAAGGCATTGCCAGGCATGCGCCTTGCCGCTTCCCATGAATGGCGCAGTGCATTCGAGCCAGGATCTGAAGGGATGACCAGTCTACTCAAAGAAAGACGACATCCAGTCACGGTCAATCCCTTCCATCGTCCAGGTCAGAGAGCCTTGCCGGTGGTGCGATCTCCGAATCTTTATAATGGCTTCGCACTGGCTGTAACGATGGGTGCAGAAGCTTAGCCTTCTGATAAGGTGGAGCACCCCGTGCTGACTGTACCCTGTTGCTGTTGAAGTTTCGCAAGCAGCGATCTATATACTCTTCGCTATTAGATCTAACTCACCGCACTGTTACTCTCTATATACAATGTGCGAATACTTCGAGTCCGCCAAACAAAGCCGAATGTGAGACCTATTTCTCGAATATCTTAGAAATCTCTTCTTCTGATAGTAGCGATCAATCTTATATCGAGTATGTACGGTCTATCAAATCCTTTAGGCTCACCAGAGCCCTGAGCTTCGAGATCTGATGACGGTCCTGCGTCATTCGCTTCCGTTACGTACTTACATTTCCATAAAAGGTAAGACCAACGCCATAGCGTGTAACCGAGTCTGAGTCGCAAACTTGCGGCAAAGACCTTTGCCTGAGGTTCACTTCCAGTCAATTTTTTCATCTTGTCCGCTTTCCTTGCCTTCAAACGTCCATCATCTATCGTCGGAGAGCCCTCCGTCCCAAATTCATTTGGTTTTCCCGAAAGTGAACGAGAGCCGATCTTATGGAGGAAGCAATCGCAAAGTTCATGGACGCCGAAATGCTGTTCAAGGCGACGAATAAGCTGGCAGGTGAAATTGAGGATGCGGAAAAAAGCGGTGATCACAAATCCTTAGCTGGCCTCGATAATAGTTGTGCTCCTCAGGTAAGTCATTCTTCTACATCCCGTTTCTTCAATATCTGAGTCAAGACCCTGGATAGTGCTCACGCTGCAACAAGTTTTGCGAGAAAACTCTCATATGTAGTGAGTAGCACCGTTCGCGTTACTCTGCATTCTGTATCAACCAACATTCCAAGGCGGATGCCATGCGTTTCTTTACTGTGGGAGCGCTTGTCAGGCTGCAGACTGGAAGGCAGCCATCGTTCCACAAGCTCCTTCTCACAAACGCTTGTGCGCACTCAACAAGGTAAGAGTCAGTAATCCAGGCCATTGTATCTGTCAAACATTTCCAGGAATATATGAAACGTTTGCCGTATTTCCAATCCGAGCTCAAACAGTTCCCCTGGGGACGCTTAGAATCAGATGGAACATGCAACCACGATCTTTTGAAAGAAAAATTCAGAGTTCTAGGTTCAGGTCCCAAGTTCGGTTATTGGTCTCTTCCAGGAGGATATCGTGCGCATGACGAGTCGCCAACTCAGCGAGGA
Organism: Sistotremastrum suecicum HHB10207 ss-3; assembly: GCA_001632355.1. Classification (NCBI taxonomy): domain Eukaryota; kingdom Fungi; phylum Basidiomycota; class Agaricomycetes; order Sistotremastrales; family Sistotremastraceae; genus Sistotremastrum; species Sistotremastrum suecicum. The sequence continues at coordinate 115,705 of KV428032.1, forward strand.
GTTCGACCAGGACAGATGAAGAGCAGTCGTGTCGCTGGCTATGTGGAGGGGACTGGATTTGGCTTCCCCAGCGGCACTCCTCTTGGATTTCCCTCTCTCCGTCTTCTATCTCGTGACTAAAGTTCTTGGCTTGATTGACCCTTCCAGCACCCCGGAAAATAGACAGAAACTGACCATACATTATATTGGTGCAGAAGTTGAGCTCAATTTCCTTCCACTGTATGTGTTTATTTTCTACCTTCGAGTCAATCGCTCAAAGTCATCTTACTTCCAGATTCTCTGAATTGGCATTGCTGCTACCAAGCACCGACATCACCTTGATTTTCTTTGGCAATGCAGTGGCAAAATTGATTCATCGGGCTCAGCGAGAGCACTCAAACTCTTTGGCGACACGTGAGGTTGTTTGGGAATATAAAGCCCCTGAGATATCAGGAGGAGGGTCGTTGAAAATCCAGTTGCATTCCAAGAGCGGCATCTGGAGCGCAGCAACATTTGAGAGACCCGATCGTGAAATTGATCTCAAAGGGTTCCCGGATGCACTCGTTGGTCTGAATGCAGGGATAGTTACGTACCCTGAGTGGACGCAACCAGTCAATTTTGCCGCAACGTGAGTTCGATAACCGGATACAGACACACGTGTTTATATCCCATTTCTCACCGGTGAAATTAGGTTCGATATCCCATTCGCAATAACGGAGTACGCGGAACAAACCATACGGCAATCAGCACCAGACTTGCCCGCTGCAAACGAGTTCTTCGCCATGCAGTGTGAAGCCAGGTTCCCAGATCCAACCTTGCTCGCCAATCTCCGGAAAAATCGAGTTCGTCCAGTGACGGTTAATCCATTCCATCGACCGGGGCAGAGGACCTTGCCTCACGTGCGCTCTCCGAATCTATATAACGGGTTTGCGATGCCTATTGTACCGAATTCCAAGACCTCGCCGTCATAGGGATTCAACAGTCATGACATTTACACCCGATAGTCCCCATTCCTCGTGTTGTCTTCTATGATTCACATTGACACGTATCGTACATTGCTTTGTTTACCACTAGCGAGTAATTAATGTATAGTGAACAGTCTTCCAGTAGGGCGTGACTACAAAGATACAAAACAGATGAGTGTTTAGTAATATCAATACTTCATAGACGTACGGAGGTCAAGAGATAGTTCACTATATCGTTGTGCCAAAGGGTGTACAGAACAGGAGATGCCTTTCTTCATTGACGCGAATACTCAAAGTCCGCAAAACAAAGGCGAATGCGGAACCCATTTCCTGTTGATCTCCAGATATCTAAGAGTTACCCTCTTCATATATTGACTAGCACCGACTAATTTTCTCAAGCATGTACGAACATATAAATACTCTGTGCGCCTGGCTCGCGGCCCTTTGATTACATTACGTAATCTGCTTCCTTTACGTACGTAAACTTCCATAAAGAGTAACGGCATGGCCACGACGTGTAACTCACAAAACCTATGCCCTGGGTTCACTTTCCGGTCGAGCTGTACAACGTGTTTCTCTTTCTTGTCTTCAAGACTTGATCCATTGTTGGAGCTTCCGACGTCTACAATCCTCCTTTTCCCATTATTACTGATCGAGAGACGATCGGGTTCAACATTATGGAAGCTGCAATCGCAAACTTTATGGACGGTGACACGCTGTTCAAATTGACGAATCAGCTAGCACGGAAGATCGAGGACGCGGAAAAGAGAGGTGATCAGAAAGCCTTAGCTGCTCTTGATAGCCACGGCCGTCCTCAGGTGAACTTTTCTTGTATATCTCGTTTTCTGAATACTCAAGTCCTTGGCTAGTGCTCGCGCTGTAATAAATTCTGCGAGAAAACTCTCACCTGTAGTGAGTAGCAACCCTACCTGCCTGACGTTCCGTTCAAATAACACTCCGAGGCGGATGTCATGCGTTTCTCTACTGTGGGAGAGCCTGCCAAGTTGCGGACTGGAAGGCGGCCATCGTCCCAGGAGCCCCATCTCACAAGAGCTTGTGCGTAGTAAATCAGGTGAGGCGCATCGATCCATCTGTTGACTCCATTCCTCCATTAAATCTTTCCAGGAATACATGAAACGACTGCCATACTTCCAATCCGAGCTCAAACAATTCCCCTGGGGACGCTTAGAATCCGATGGAACATGCAACCACGATCTCCTCAAAGCTCGATTCAGAGTTCTAGGTTCAGGTCCCAAATTTGGTTATTGGTCTCTTCCAGGTGGACGTCGTCCGCATGACGAAACGTCGAGTCAACGGGGCATCAGGCCGGGGGAGATGAGGAGTAATTATACCGCGGGGTACGTTCATGGGGAAGTTCTTCTGGGAAACAAGTGGCCTTCAGATATAGAGGCGTGGAAGCTCAAAGATTCCAAGCTCGTCCCTAAGCTCGTCTTCGATGGAGAATCTAAGCCTCCTCCACAACCGACTGCTGACCAAGTAAAGGACTGGAAAAGCTGGTATGAGTGGAGAGGGTTAGATGTAGCTTCCCCAGCTGCAATCCTCATGGATTTCCCCCTCTCCGTCTTTTACCTCGTGACTAAAGTCCTAAACTTGGTCGATCCGTCAGGCACTCCGGAACATAGGCAGAAATTGACCATACACTATATCGGCGCCGAGGTCGAACTCAACTTTCTTCCATTGTAAGTGTCTGTTTTCTTCTTCTCAACTCCGTTGCTCATGGTCATGCTATTGCTAGATTCTCCGAACTTGCATTGTTGATGCCAAACACCGACATCACCTTGATTTTTTTCGGGAATGCAGTGGCGAACTTGGTCCATCGGGCTCGAAGAGAATACCCGAACTCTTTAGCCACTCGGGACTTTGTCTGGGAATATAAGGCACCAGAGATATCAGGAGGCGGTTCCTTGAAAATCCAATTGTATTCTGAGAGCGGCACATGGAGCGAAGAAGTACTTGAAGGACCCGATGGCGAGATCGGTCGAGAAGAGTTGCCGGATGCACTTGTTGGTCTTAATGCAGGGATAGCATCATACCCTGAATGGACGACACCACTCAAGTTCGCCGCAATGTGAGTTCAATAACACTCCGTAGAGGCATCAATATTCTCTTTCTGACCCGTAAATCAGGTTCGATATTCCCTTCGCAATAACAGAATACGCAGAACAGACCATACGGCAATTAGCCCGAGATCTACCAGCAGTGCTTGAGTCGATGGGCATGCAGTATGAATCTATTTACCCGCCGCCAGATGATCCCTTGATCGACAACCTCTTCAAAAGGCGAGCTCATACGGTGACGGTCAATCCGTTCCATCGACCTGGGCAGAGGCCTTTGGCTCACGTTCGTTCTCCGAATTTATATAATGGGTTTGCGGTGCCTATTGTGCCGAATTCGAAGAGCTCGCCGTCGTAGCTTTCCCAAAGCCATCGATTTGTTTGACATTGAATCATACTGCTTGCTCGTGTCTTCTTCCATGAAGTACACATATTGTACATATATACCACAGATCTGAGCCTGGAACTAATCACAGGAAGTAAGACACCTTGAGAAACGAGAGGAAATCTTTTCTAGCCCGGTCAACATTATTCTCGAGGGCTCAGGATACTGATAAGATGAAGACCCTGAATACACGCATCTTCCGAAAGACATCGATCTAGTCTCTCTAACTTCATCTATCATGTCAGGTACCTCTCCAACGTCAATGAAAGCTAAGCCGGTCATCTTATGGTGTCGTACGTCTCACTTCACTCCATGGAAAACATCCCTATTGACATAGACTTTCAGATCCCAGATCTTGCTCCTCAGCTCTAGTCCGCTCATTCCGAGAACATCCAAACATCAAAGTCGCACACGAGCCTCTGATTCCAATCCTCGGCTCCTCCAATATAGATCTGATCTACTCCGATCGGATCCCGTTCGATCTCGAGTGGCGCGACGTAACGAGGGTCGATGCTGCCCAATTACTCGCGGAGAATAAACTTCCTAGAGTCGAGGATGGAATATTACGGGGAGATGAAGATGATGGCAAGAGTGTGTTTATTAAGGAAATGGCGCAGTCTGCCTTTAGTGCGGAGGCGATGGTTGCTATTCGGCCTGAAAGCACGTTCCAAGCTCCCGAGGGAAGCGCTGCGTATTCTGTCCCCGATCCTGTCGATGCGACTCCTTCGAATCCTACTGTCTTTCCCGTGGAGTTACTGAAGAAATTTACCCACACGTTCCTAATCCGCGAACCTGCAGTCAGTATTCATCGATTCATCAGTCAGTTCCTATACTGCTCTCATCTAATTTCTTAACAGCGAGCAATTCCATCGTGCTACAGAGGCGTCAGCGTCAGCGATGCTGAGCGAGCCTCACAAGGCATCGAGTCGAGATTCAGCAGCGATCTCGCTGCTTGGATATCCTATCGAGAGCTCAGGATCTTGTACAATTTCATCGCGGATCCGAAATCTGAGTTCAATACAGCTCCTGGGGGAGAGGACGAAGACTTCTTTCCACAACCACAACCTCCTCCTTTGATCGATGCTGATGATTTGACAAGAGATCCGGCGAAGGTCTTGGAGGGATATTGTGAGAAGATCGGGATTCCTTTTGATCCTCGGTTATTGCATTGGAATCTGGAGCCTGTGTCAGTTTTCTTCTTCTTTATTTCCATTTCATCACCGATGAGACGAGAACAGCAAAGAATTCGATTTACCTTGGAGATTCATTTATCGTGAAGCTGAGGAGAGTACGGGCTTCACACACGATAATAGGACTCTACAAGAAGCAATCAAGACCGTTCACGAGAGTCAACTGGGCACTGTGAATATGCTGATTGACAAGCATCGTGAAGACTACGAGTGAGTTTGCTTTCATCTGTTTGATGCCGCGTTTGTTGACTTATCGTGCAGGGTATTTTTTATGAATCCAAGTGTGAACTGGATTCTGATCACTGTTTCTAGTATCTATATCAGCGCAGAACTATCGTTGGATGAATCTGAACCTTCTACGTCCTTCGAACTTTTAGCAAAAATAAAATAAAATAACAAAGTATATAACGGGTGACGCTCAACGCGCGAAAGGCCGATAACGCCGCAAGAGCTATATTTAGAACTGTGCGTTAACAAGCGCGCAAGCAAACGAACGTTCGTTCCAACCGATGACTTTAACTTCACAAGGTCCATGATTCTTCATTTCAACAAATTGAAAACTATTACACAACAGTTTTCTTCGAGCTAACCACAGGCAAAAAGCGTATTTACAGCAGACGCGAAATTACTAACAAAACACTGGCAGTCCATGAACAAAAGCAGCGATGGTGGACAATGTTCAAGATCGTTGAGCCATGCCGATCTGGACGTTGCTTTGGTCAAAGACGACATAAACGCTCTTGAGGAAGACATCTCCGAGAATGTCGAAGGGGTTATCTCCACGAGATTGGATCTACAAAAGCAGTCAGCGTCTCTCCATAATTCAAGGCAGAGTAAGGACACATACACCACCGAAAGTCATGCCATTTCCAGCATCGGAGAAGGCGAAATCAGCGGGATCAACAGTGAACAAGTTGTCGCCAACAGCGAATTGGACCACAGGGATCTGTGCGTCAGAGGGGTAGACGTATCCACCCTGGGAGTTGTCCAATTGAGCGCCTTCAATCTGGGAGTAGATGGACTGGACGGTGTTGTCGTCGACGAGGCAAAGAGTGGTTCCGGTATCAGCGATGGCAGTGTTGCCCGATCGGTTGATCTGTGGAGATAAGATCGTCAATAAGTGAAGAAGACATTGGACAAGGGGGGCAAACTCACGGTCTGTCCGTTGACGGTGGCAGTGGCTGAATCAAACATCCAGAAGCCCTGGGAGTTATCGACCGGTGTATATTTGATACTGCGGAAGAAGAGCAATGAGATCACAGGTACCTCGGAGACGTCACGAAGAGCGTATATCACTTACTCCGAAGTGCTCACGCCTGCTTTGGCCGCATCAATAGTTCCGAAAGTGTAGAAGCCATTGGAGTCTCCCTTATCAAGGGCGACAGTGAAGACACCTTGAGAGATAACATCGTCATCAATGAGGTTCTCTACTGGGGTCTTCTGGGCCGAAGGGGTGACGGTGTTGAGAGCGGGCCAGGCAAGTCCCAAAAGACCGTCGGAACCTTCACCAGATGCGAACTGAGATGAAAGCTTCTCGGCGAGTTCGACGGCCTGGGAAGGGATTGTCACAGTGCCGATCTTTACTGTATCTGTGTAAACATTGCCCGAAGCCGAGGAGCCGTCTCCGTACGAGATGTTCCTGTAATGATGAGATCATGACGCGGATCAATCGCCGCGGAAGCAGAAATGACGTACCACTTTGCGTTCTTGAGGACCTTTGCCGTGCTCGACTTTGACGGATTGTAGACGTTCTGCAGATATGAAGACGAGTGTAAAAGTAGGCTGCAATGTGCATTAGCGAGAGATGACGTACGTGTCCCTTTGTACCGGACTTAAGCTCGCTGCTCCAGACCCAAAGATCGGAGCTTCCTTTTTCGGATGTCAACTCGATCACAGAGCAGGCAGCATATGGTCACTCACCCGTATCAAAGTCAAGGTCGAGCGTGACTCCTGGCGTACCGATAGTAACCGGGACGACGTACTCAAGGTCGCCTTGGACGTCCTCAGCAGGGACCTCGCTCCCGGTTCCTCCAGAAGGTGTTTTCCGGAAGACTTGACCTCTGTTGCCCACCACAGTTGGGGCATCGAAATTGAACTTTCGGGCAGCACGAGCATAGGCAGCAAACCCAGAAGGGCTCTTTCCAATCCATGCCTTGTTGCGGTGAAGCGGGGCAGAGACAGCTTTGGTGTGATGATGCATGTTGGTTGAAGTGTTATTGGTGGTGGTAGACTTGGGGCGGCGAATGCAGTTCTTGAGGGATTCGAGCAGAGGCATGGTGGGGTTTATAAAGGAAAAGAGGGAGACGAAACCTGTGTCGTCGGCTGCGTCATTTTGAAGTAACAGCGAAGTGGGTTCGAGTGCATATGGCGGAATCAGTCTCCCTGGACCCGAGTAGCGATAAGCCCACTGGCGGTGGGGCGTGCAATCGGCCGCTCTCACGAAGAAGACATAGCCTCTATGTTTGTTGCGACGTACCTTCCAACCTCGTCGCCCTCCAATTTGCCGGATGCCCCTCCCGGAGAGCTGTCTTCCTCATTTGGAATACCGGCCCTGGACGTTTAGGAGTTTCTTGCAGATGTGAATCGGAATTGAGCACAGGCCGTACGCTGCACGCGTGTAAAAGGGGAAAATGATCTTCGTCATTCTAGGCCGACTCTAAATATGCAAAGTCTACTCCTGTCTTTTGTCCCGGTTCGCGTATATCATCGTCGTGAAGGGCCTGTGCAGATCCGGTGGTCACATTCCGCGCATTATACGCACATAATCACTACGCACCCTTCGTACCGCAGCGCAATCGTGTAAGCCAGGTGCACGAAAAGAGTGATCACGAGTCCCGCAGGTCGTTCTTTCCTGTCGAGTCAAAAATGCACAATAGTCAGCCGTTTATATTTCAGAACACGTCCCTAAATCCGATAGAACTTACCAAAGTGCACCAGCGGCGAAGCACATCGTGCTGCCAACATACATGGGATTCTCAACGACATTAAACGGGAATCCCTCCACCCGATGATCCATCAAAATGCCAAAATAATCTCCCAAAAAGGTACCTGTGATTCCCAATGCCCACGTAGATGTCAGCACAAATGTCTGTCCGATAACAAACAGCAACGCCGGAACAACGGTTGACAGCGATGGCGGAAGTAGGCTATAATGCGGCTGATCTTCCAACGCCCGGCTGTATCTGGTATTTCGCTTAATTAAGCCGATGCTGCAGAGCCTCCAGACATCACAAATCCGCATGACTCACAACGTATCTCTTATCATCCCGAGAGAGAATATCGTCAACGCAAGGCCGTAACACCCGAGTCGACCATTTCCGCGCAATGCTCGAGTGATAGTCTTATTCTTGTACTCTTCATTATTAGGAATAGAAGGATAATCAGATGGCCCGTCGATAAGCCAGAGGCGTGACAACACAAACCATTTTGAGCGACTATATTCCAGAAGGTCGGATTGAACGCGATGGAGAAGAAAGAGAGGTAGAGAGATGTCTGTGTCCAGTCAATCCAGTTCATGTCGCTCGTACGAGTATGGCTGTGCGCGAGCCACGTGGAAGAAGCGCTCAGCAATTTTTTCGCTGAGCTCGGCTTCGGCCGAAGTCGGCATCTCGGCCGAGTCTTGTTCTTGTCCACTCGAGTCAACAAAGGACAAAGGATGCAAGTCGAGAGCCTTGGGACTTCAATCTCAGCTGCTCCGCTTTTCGTCCTTTGTCTACACCTCAACACTCTTTTCTTTGTCTTGTCAACGGTGAGTCCGCCACTTCTGAACTTGACAACCGCTCATTATTATCCTGCGATGCAAGGCTCCTCGAAGCATCTCCTCTACCACTCGCCCGTCATTCCTCCATCTCAAACCTATCAACTCCCATCCATACATGGAACAAGTGCGTCGACCTCGACTCGCTCCCCTGCTAACCAAGGCCCTCGAATCAGGGCCTCGATGTCTGCCAGACTCCCACCACTCAGCAGAAAACCACTCAACGTTCGCCTCAAGATCCCACCACACGACATCAACTCATGATCGACCGTCATACCTTCAGATCCGACCTGTACCCTCTCATACATCCATGGGATCCCCGCCAGGAAGGGCCTTCGATGTCTCCCACCACTCACCAGAAAATCGTTGGCCATTTGCTTCAAAATCCAGCTACACGACACCAGCTCGTACTCGACCGCCATACCCCCAGATAAAGTCTATCTTCTCTCATCCATCCATGCACTGATATCGTAGCAGCCTTGCCAACAAAGAGCCTAGATGTTGCCCACCACTCAGCAGAAAACCACTCGCCGTCCACGTCAAGATCAACGCTACACGACACCCACTCATCACCGACCACGATCTTCGACATCCCGTAAGATAGGACGACAACTATCATCCAGCCTCTGCACCCCCGTGACAGGTGTCTCGAGCGTAGACCCAATGGGCCTCCGAGTCTGAGTGCCCCACGTGCTCGAAAATTTGTGCGATTGAGTGATCTCTTCGACGTCTCCTCCCTCTCAGATCTACTACGATAAGCCTGATGAGAGATCCCCGACTCCTCGCCCGTCCGTCCGACCAGACCGACCAGACCGACCAGCCCGTTCGATTCATTTCCACCACTGAGCTGAGTGAAAAAGTCTGATAAATTCGTGTGACGAGCTCGACGAGCTCGACATCCCCGCCGCGCCTCCTCCGACGAATCCTCTGACCCCTGAGCTGTTATCGGTTGATTGAGTGCACCAACTCGGACTCCTCGGCCCTAATTGTCAATCGCCAACACGTGCATGTTCGCCCACTGCATTACAAAGGATGACGGGAGGCCCCGTAAATGGAGCCTGGACCCTTAATCTCGTTCTGTCAGTGTGAGAGCTGAACCGAATCTGGAAATCTTTTGGGACGCGAAATCCCGACTTTCCATAAGAGTTCGTCATCCGATTGTCTTGGTTCTGTCGGCCGCTCTCGAAGAGCGTTGAGCCATCCCCATTCGTTTTCTCGTCTCAAAATCCTTCGTCTAAGAGGATGCTTGTGACATCAAAGCCGACCACCTCTCGTTTCTGCTCGAATCTGCCTCAGAGAGTCGCCGTCCGCCTGAGACTAACGCCCGCCGCCACTGTTTTTTAGGCGTGAGAACGATGGATCCACATTCTATAGGCGATGAGATTTCACCGAGATTAAGCTTCTATTTGACGCCCCCGGAGTTCGCTACATCGCTCCCTAGACTCGAACCCTGAATTCTAAGGCCAAACCTGCCAATCTGGGTGCAAGATTGACACGCCTCTCAAAAAGAAAGCGGAACAAGGGCTCTTTTGCCTAATTCGTTCGAAGAACGCTCGCTTGGATTGAATGGATGACGGGGGACGTTATCGCTACACGTGTCTGGTGATCCGGATGGGGAAGGGCCCTGACTGAAATTGATGAAATGAAATGTTTACCACTGTAAATTGCTTCTGTGGCGTTGCGCTTTTTGATAGCCGGCTGGCTAGTTTGGGTGCGACTAGGCTATCTCGGAGTGTTCCTGTTCCATCAAATTCTTAAGAAGCGGGTTGCGGGATTTTCGCCTGCCTGCTGGCATGAACAAGCTCGACACGAGTGGGACCTCTCAACGACATCGACTCTCAGTTTGTACTTGGATAGATAGATTCGTGATATACATTGTATCGAAAGGAATCCAAGGTGTTTATAATACCGTAGAGCCTCTGAAGCCTTCAGCTGAGGGCGAAAGACCGTGGATCGAGTCATGTCGATAGTCGCTTCCGGTGCCGGATGAAAGAAAGAACCCAACGATCCGACCAGATCGAGTGGTGCCAACTACCAAAAAAGGCACCCCAAGACCATTTCCCTTGATCCGAGAACCCCGATGGGCTTATCTATCAGGCACGGGGTCATCGGTCTTGTCCTCTGCGCATTCCGCCACTCGCACTAGCGGAGTTGCTATAGCGTCTATTGTCTTGTCATCGCTAGCGGAGTTTGAAATTATCTCTATATAGCACCGATGGTTTTCGCCTAGCTCCCTCATCAGCTTCACTCCCTCCCTCTTCCTCTCCTTCACTCCCTCCTCTCTCCTTCCCTCGTCTCCCTCAACATCATCAATTCCATCGCCACCGCTCAAGACCTTCGACCACCCCAGCGGCCCTCTCTCCCATGACTACCTCGGCTTCTCTCAACTCTTACTGACGCTCTCCTTCTCTTCAGTGAGGTATCGTCCCCGTTGTTAGCCACCCTGCCTCGAGGTCCGCCTACCGAGACTCGGGACCTGCGAGGGGTCCCGCGCACTGAGGAAGGGCTTCACAGCGTGTGCCTCAAGATCTTCTCCAAGCGTCGGTAGGCGGCGGACTAGCCAACTGTAAGCGTTATCATCCTTTCCTTTCATGTATCTCGCTGACGCCGCTTCATAGCTATACCGACCGCCCCGCAAGTTATCGTCGGCGGACTAGTCAACGGTAAGCCTTTTCTTCTTTTCGAACTATTTACCATGCTGACGCCTCTTCACAACAGTACCTACCGCCCCGCAAGTCTTCGTCAAGCATGTCGACCATGAGATATTTCATCTTCAAGCACGTCAAGCCCAGTCTTTTTTGAGTTTTTCTTTCTTTCTTTTATTTGCGTGATTGAGTGACCCTCTGAGTGTGCGATATGAGTTGTCTGAGCCTGAGCCTTGAGTTTTGAGTTTTGAGTTTTAGCCGCGTGCCCGTGCCACGTCTTGTGAGTTTTTTCGCCTTCCTCAGCTTCTGACTCTACTGCTGTCTGGCGCAGATCGATGTTCGGGCCGCTTCTTTGTTTGTGTGGAGTAGCGTGGAAGCTTCGTGGTCTTGGCCGGACCACAAGCAGAAGCGCAGGACGAAAACCCTTCGCGGGCGAGTAATCTTTGCCGACCGGATTCTTATCATCGGCATGCTCCCGCAAAGATCGCCTCGGGCACATCTTTATGCGATGATCCCCAATCTTGAGGCTTTTCGACTTTTAGTCGCCTAGTCGCACGCGGGGTAGCAGGCCTGTACGCACCCTGTCCTTCGATGGTCGACGTCTGCCGTGTAGTAATATGCGGTGGATGGGGGGAGGTACACGGAGGGTTTTGGTATCGCACCGCCCGACGGGACCAGTAGGGCAGTACCGCGTTGTTGGATCTCCAGGGGTCTCGATGCTCTCGGTCCATTTTCTATTCGATGATGGGCGATTGTGCCTGGAGAATAGGAGATGGCTGGGCGGTTTGGTGCGTTGAACGCGATTGTGAGTCCTTCATTCCTTGTCTTCTTCCCCTTTCCTTTCTTTCGCCCTGGGGTGGTCTCATCGTCCTCTTCTCTTTCGTAAGTACTCGATTCTCTCCGTTTGTCACTCACTATTATTCGACATCATTCCCGAGATATCACACCGCCTCGCGCAACCGTCTCCTTCATGGTCAGTTCTCGTGCCTCATTAATTTCTGCGATCGCTCACCTTCTCCTGTTTCTAGATTTTCCCACTATCCTTCCCTTCCATTACTCGATTCCTTCGCAATAGTCGCGACTCAAAGTAAGCGTCTTGCCTCTTTGTGTTATGAATCTTCTGACTTTACCTCGTTTAGACCCTTCTACTCCTACTATTCCTTATTGTCGCGCTATCGTTTGTGCTATTAGATACTCTTGTAAATTTTCTGTACCAATGTGATACGATGACTCTAGTTCTTTGCGACCTGAAAACGCCCTCGTCCTTGTCAATATTCCGTTGCATTATTTTTGTTCTACGAGATTACTTGCTCGATTTCGCCAATTTAGGACTCTCCTAAGTATCCACTACAATAATACTTCGAAGAGATTCAATCCCAGTACCTTTACTTGAGAGCCTGACTTAGTTTTTTGAAGTGGACCTTCATGTAGACACTTGCTTGTTGAGAACCTCTACTGAAGACGAAGCGGTTCGGGATTTACGGATGCGTAAATCCGATCATTATTTTTGACGAAGACTCACGAGCATTGGACGATAGGACTCTCCAGATATGCCGTTGATATCAAGACCGACCCCACGTTCGTCTATGGCCTTAGGCTTTAGCAGAGCGTTGCACTTAGTCGCAACGGAGCGCGCTGATGGGTTCCTGGAGCTGCCTAATTGATTGATCCACCCTGCACGATGGATTCTACGTTCCCAGCGTCTTCCGCCTTCCTCCGTCTTCATCCACCATAGCATCACCATGCTCAGAGCTCTCACTTACGCTCGTGCTGGCTATTTGAAACCTGGATGCCTCCTTGCAACACGCGTTGGAAGCAGAGGCATTCATGCCACCAAGTTGACGTCATTCCCCTCTAAAAAGGTGTTCAACGAGAAAGACGGTGCAGTCTATACGGTTCGTGGATCGACTCTGGTCGGAAATCGTCTCAGCTCATGCATTGACTGTGTTCCAGACTTCATCTGGCGCACCAGTCGCAGAGCCCTATGCCGCCGAAAGAATTGGAAAGATTGGCCCGTTGCTCTTACAGGACTTCCATCACATCGACCTCCTTGCTCATTTCGATCGAGAGCGGATTCCTGAACGCGTAAATTACGGACTTTCTGTATCTTCCTATCTGCTGAATGCCTGTCGTTCAGGTGGTTCACGCGAAAGGCGCCGGCGCTCATGGTTACTTCGAGGTCACTGAAGACATCACCGACATATGCTCTGCCGACATCTTCAGTAAAGTCGGTAATAAAGCCAGCGCAACCGTCAGGTTTTCCACTGTAGGAGGCGAAAGCGGATCCGCAGATACCGCACGAGATCCCAGAGGTTTCGCCATTAAATTAAGGACTCAGGAGGGAAATTGGGACTGGGTCCGTACATTCAACTCTTCCCTGAGAAGCATCTGGTCCAATCCCTTTCGTGAACCTTAGGTCTTCAACAACACCCCTGTGTTCTTCATCCGCGACCCTGCTAAATTCCCACATTTCATTCACACCCAGAAACGCGACCCCCAAACACACTTGAAGGATGCCGATATGTTCTGGGACTATCTTTCACAGAACCCAGAGTCCATCCATCAAGTTATGATCCTCTTCTCTGATCGTGGAACGCCGGATGGATATAGGCATCAGCATGCGTATTCTGGGCATACCTTTAAATTCGTCAAGAAGAACGGAGAATTTGTATACGTTCAGATACATGCGAAGGTTCGGGGAGGTTTCAAGGTATGTCACAGATCATGACATTCTCTCTTCCAGCCACATTTGACCCGTGCTCCCAGTATCTGACGCAGGAGAAAGCGACCGAGCTTGCGGGCACCAATCCCGATTATGGCATCCAGGAACTGTTCGAGACCATCGAGAAAGGCGAAGAGCCCACTTGGGATGTATACATCGTGAGCTGCCCCTTGGCCTGATTGCGCAATCGGTCGTTGAAGTATTCTTAGCAAACGATGACGCCCGCCCAAGCCGAGAAGTTCCGATACAACATTCTTGATCTCACCAAGGTCTGGCCCCACGGAGAGTTCCCACTTCGACCCATCGGAAAGCTGGTACTTAACAAGAATCCCGATAACTACTTCGCAGAGATTGAGCAAGTGGCATTCTCTCCGTCTCACCTCGTTCCCGGAGTCGAGCCTTCCGCGGATCCTGTTCTTCAGTCGCGTCTCTTTTCGTATCCGGATACTCACCGTCACCGTCTCGGAGTAAACTACAATCAGCTTCCCGTCAACGCGCCTGTGCGCGCTGTTGCTAATTTCCGTAAGCCTTCTTCATATATGCCTGTGCATGGCCTTGATGAATGTCTGCGTTCAGAACGCGATGGCGCCGCGACATACATCTCACAAGGGGCTCGTCCAAACTATCAGTCATCAATCCAGCCTCTAACATACAAACCTCGAAGCTATACGACTGAGGATCATGAACACTTCCTCGGTGCAGCCCAGGCAGACTTGAGCGAAATCACTGAGCGTACGTCCATCAATTCTCTCAGCTCCTGTTACATGCCTTACGTTACGTTTGACCTAGTCGACTTTGAGCAACCTCGTGCTCTGTGGACCAAAGTCTTCACGGATGACGCGAAAGACCGCTTCGTATCCAACGTAGCCGGCCATCTTGGCGGAGCGAGAAGCGAAGTCGTGATAGCCCGCCAACGTATGTACATTCACAATGCGACCTCAATCAGTGACTCACGTCTGTTTGGATAGTCTCTGTCTTTGCTACTGTGGATCAAACTTTATCGGATCGGATTGCAGATGCGATTGGAGCGAATAGGGTTGGACCTTTGGATAATGTGAAACCTGCTATCGAGGCCGTGAAATTTAAGGCACATGTGGGAGGAGAAGGATTTTCAGAATCTTGAAGATGGATACTGCATATGGCGGGGAACGAACAGGAATAGCAGTCATTTTGCAATCAAAGTACTCTGGGGAATGGATGAATACAATACAAATTTGGCATTGGACTCGGACCGTCAGATCTTCTCTTGGGGTGAACATAGACAAAATCAAAAGATCGTTGTAGTATTGAGAAGAATGCAGATGGATGCATCCCAACGGATTTTGTGATCTCGATTCAACTGCTCAAATCCTTCAGGAAAGGTCATCCAAATGCAGGCACCGTTTATCGATCATCTACCGCAGTCAGCGCCAAACACTGCTGGTAGAGTTCGAAGCCCACTCTACCGGCTCGAGCGTGATGCCAGGTAATTGTAAGGCCTCTAAGTTTGACGCGAACGGACCTTGAGGGCTGATTTTGATGTCCCGAATGTCTAGATCTGCTGTTCTTCGGAAGCTTAACAACATGGAAAGCTCCAACATGACGTTCTCGAGGGGTACTTGTTGCGATGGCTCGAATTCGTACGGGCCTGATACCTCGGGGTAACAGAACTGGAGATGGAGGGTTGACAACTGGGGACAGAGAATTGGACGGGTCTCCGTCAATGACCGCAACGTCGCAGACAACGAATTAGAGGTTGCCTGTACGATAAGCGTCCTGACAGACGGCAACACCGGCATTGCAGTCACCGACTTCCAGACTCGCTTCCACTTTGCGCTACCACTGTATCGTAGTGCAAGACACTCGATGTTCGCGAATAGAGGAAGAAATGATTTAAAACTGTTGCGCACAGGACCCGGATCCATTTCCCAGGAGTACTCAGGACTTTCGAGCCACAAAGTATAGCAGGATGCATCAGTTGAGTAGGCAATGTGATATTCTCCGATTTCAACAGCATTTGCTGCCACGATGGATTGTTCTAAGACTCGCGGTAAAATTGCCTGTACGCGAGAGCCCGGTGGACCAAAAACTTTGAGGTTCAATGTTCTGAGCGCTGGAAAATCGAATTGATCGAGAATCCAATACAACTCGTCCATCGTATAAGGTTTGAGGTACAAGCGAGTTAGCAATGTCTTCGGAAGACGTTTCTGCAAGGTCCTTGGTAGAGAAAGGTTGGTGTCCTGACGTTCTCTCCACGACTGGAGACGGCAAGAGGTTAAAACTGGACATTCGGACAAGATAATAAAGACCCGCTGAGGGTGAATATCTGAGAATGAAAGGTCTATCGCCTGGAGCCTGAGTGACAACGGGTGCATAACATCACACCCAGACAGAGAAAGAGATCGAAGGGACGGTGCATTGAGAGTAGGTAGACATGGGGTTTCCGCGGATGCAGGAACATCAATCGATAAAGACTCGAGTAGGGGAGTAGGAGATTGGAAACATCTGTACCAAAACTCGTTGAATTGTGCTGAGCCCTCCGGAGCATCTATCCAATGGAGAAAGTGTTCAGGCCATCGAACAGTAAGAGTTCGAATATTTGACATCCGTTGAGCGATATACTGTAAGTTAGGAATGCGATCCATGGATGTCTCTAACCAGGTGATGTCTAATGGAGCTTGTTTGCACAGAAGGATATGTCGCTCAATATTCCGTGGGGACCATTCCAAAGATATTGTACTCCATAAGCAAGGGGTACGGAGAGCGATCTTGTTCCAACTTCTGCAGCTGAGGAACAGGGTCAGCATACATGAAGCGGCAGCACTGCCCCGCGGAGACCTTACGTTAGCAGGATTTTAGACATCAATGGATGGTAGTATGACTTGGAATCAGCGGTATCGGTTTCTCCGTGTTGTAATGTGGACCTGTAATCGGTGTAAATCAGTTGTCCAAACACTTCTGCCATCATTTCTCTCGGTAAACGTGCGATCTTGACGTGATTATTTGATTGTTCCGCGATGTTAGCAACAGTCTCAGCCAGTGCACTGCAGACATTGACTTGTACCCCCCGAACTTGGGAGAGGACCCTTCGAAGACTTGAAAGAGGCTCGTCTGCAAATGCTAACACTGTGGTCAACGTTCACGACAATCGTATAGGCGGCAAATGCTCACCATTTTGCTGAGTATTGTCTCCGGTCGTGATAGCTGATTCGATCATTTCGGCGCATATCAGGCGACTGTGGAGAGTCAAGCATGCAGATAGAAAATTCAAAAAGATTGTATGGAACAGAACTTGAAGGACCTACGTGTTTTGGAGAGCGTGTTCAAGCCCTTTGATCAGCCCACCAAGTGCACCTAGAATCATGTCGTGATCCAGGTTCGCCACCGACTGCATCCTGGGGCTTGAAGCTTGCACGATCGGATAGGGCGGGTGCAAAGCAGTAGCAGTCTCAGGCTCTCCTAATCAGTTTCGGAACCAAGAGGAGGCAAGAGGAGAGAGGAGACGGACATTGCCGAAGCCGACTTCTGTTCACCAAGGTTGAGTCTATAATAATTCCTGTCCTCTTGATTATCTCTGATCTATCGCCTGATTTTTGCGTTCCTTTTGCGTTGGGGTCCTAGACAGTCGTACCGGTGACCGAACCCGTCGTAGCCACACCCTGATCCAAAAGATGTTCTGTCCCCGGAAATTCCGGCATGCGGAATGATCTTGCTTTTGCGATCTCTCCGTTCTGCTAATTATCCACATCTCTCCAAGCCCTCATTCGCGTCATTACGTACAAGCATTCTGTTCGACGTAGGCCGTGTGCCAACACCACGCGTCGACGTAAAAAAGCAATCCGAAAACGACACCCACAGCTCCCAAGTTATGTCTCTATGCCCAGAGTCCACTAGTACTGAAATTGGCTATGTCGCACTCAACGAGACCTGAGGACTGTCATTTTTCTGACGTTACCAATACAGGAGGCATGGATTATCCACCGTTGTCAACCCCAAAAAGGACTCCCAGAATGAGGAGCCCAATCTACCGGCTCAAACGTCAGGCTAAGCAACTGTACATCGTCCAGTGAGTACTCGGAGGGTACTTTAGGGCTCATCTTGACGTTCTGGATGTCCCGATTCACTGTCCTTCTGAAGTTCAGTAGTGCGGACAGTTGGGAGATTACATCCTTAAGGGGGACTTGCGGTAGAGGTTGATGATCGTACTGGTTCAGCCCTTCGGCATAACAAATCTGCAGGTGGAGGGTCAACAATTGGGAACAGAGAACGGGACGGGTCTCTGTAAGTAAGTGGAACGTTGTATGTAGCGCATTAGGCGTCCCCTGTAAGATGAGAGATCTGATTGATGAAAAGACATGCATGGTCGTCAGCGCTTGCCAGACTCTATCCCAGTCGGCACCACCCCAGTATTGAAGTGCAAGGCTCTCGATCTCTGTAAATCGTGGCAGGAGAGACAGAAAACTGCTTCGCACAGGGCCCGGATCTCTTTCCCAAGGGAAATGGGGACTTGCATACCACAAGGTATGCCGGATTGCACCACTGGCATTTGACCAGGTAATACTGTAATCCCCAATTTGAACGGCAACTGCTGTAGCGATGGAGAGTTCTAAAACTCGTGGTATGATAAGCTCCAACGGAGAGCTTGGAGGACCTAGGATCTTGACGTTTAATGATATGACGGCTGGAAGATCGAATTGATCGAGAATCCACTGCAGCTCGCTCATCGTGTAGGACTTCATGTGCAGATGAGTCAGAAATGTCAGGGGTAGAGGCCTCTGTAAGGCGTTTGGCAGAGAGTGGGCTATGTCCACAGGTTCTCTGCGTGATTGGAGACGGCAAAAGGTGAGGAGGGGGCATTCTGACAACAGAAGAAACGCCCGCTGAGGGGTAACTTCTGAGGCCGATATGTCTATCGTCTGGATTCGGGATGGTAACGGGGACAGGATGTCGCAACCAAATAGACGGAGGCAGCGGAGGGAAGGCGCATTTAGAGAAGGTAGATAGTACTCCGTAGGTCCCCTGGACTCAGGAACTTCAGAAACATCTATCGACAAGGAGTCAAGTAGGGGAGCAGGCGATAGGAAAAATCGATTCCAAAAGTCAGTGAACAATGTTGGGTTTGTCATATCGGCGTCCCAAAAGGAAGTAGGTAGAGGCCACTCAAGGGTAAGAGCTCGAATATTCGACGTCCGCTTAGCGATATGTTCAAGGCTGCAAAAACGCTTCACGGTCGAGTTTGACCAGGTGATGTCCATCGGAACTTGTTTGCACAGGCAGATATGCCGTTCAACGTGCTGCGGGGACCATTCTAAAGAGATCGTGCTCCACAATCGAGGAGTATGGAGAGCAACCTCGATCCAGCTTCAGCAACTGATGTAGACAGTAAGTATAACATGTAACGGCAGTTCTGGCCCCCCGGCAACTTACACTTGTAATATTGTGGATATCAATGGATGGCGGGTTGGATCGGAATTCCATGCAATCTTAAATGCGAGATCAGTTTGGTTGGGATCAAATTCGGAGTGTTGCCTCATGTGAATGAATCTCGCAAACACTTCTGCTAGTATTTCTCTCGGCAAACGTGCTACATCGACATATTTATTTGATCGTTCCGAGATGTTGGCAACAGTTTCATGCAAAGAATTGCATAGGTTAACTTGTACCGCCCGAACTTTGGACAACACCCCGCGAAACTTTGAGAGAGGTTCGTCCACAAGGACTAGCATGTTGGTGAGTATCCAGGAGAGGCGTAGACGTCAATCGTTCCGAGTTACCCTTATGCTGAGCAGTATGTGCGGCGGCGACTTGAATACGTGAGTCGATCATCTCGGTGCAAATCAAACGGCTGCGAAAAGGAAGACATGCAGATGGACCATCCAGCCGGAAAGATGTAAAGAGGAACGTACATGTTTTGAATAGCAAGTTCGAGCTCTCCAATCAGCCCACCAAGTGCTCCTAAGATCATGTCATGATCTACGTTTGCCGCCGACTGCATCTTGAGCCTTGAAAAATCCAACTGCCGCCTGAGCGCAAGAGCGAAGTAGAGACGGAGACTGCCGACGACCTTAAGATCGTTATAATTATTACAACCTAAATGTCTACGATGCATATTCTAATACTATAGTAGAAACAACGGTTGGAAGTATATTGATATCAAAGAGTTTCCCCAAAGAAATACAGCATTCCGAGAAGAGCCTCCTCGGATCCCAAGGACATGATAGAGAGAGACTGCAGCTAGTACGCAGGCGGTACCTTTCCTGAAGGCGATCGCCCTAACGCTGGTCTATCGTACTCTGAAACTGGACCTATATTTTCCGGCCACGACCCCTCATTTCTTTTTCTTCCTCTCCCACGAGTATTGATACGTAAGCTCCTCTGATAACGAATCGGAAAAGGTGCACCAGGAAGATGCAATGACTCAGATGAAAGAGGTGATGTGGGCGAAATTGGAGACCGACGGTCTTCGTTTGAGGGTAGTGCACGACTTGAAGGTGCAGCGGGGCCGAATGATATATCCACGGGCATTTCAATCGCGGAAGTTGAACCAAAGTCGATGGAGCACGGGTACGATGAGAAAGTTTGTCGTGCCGTATCCCGACTTGGAATTTGCTGGAGGGCATCGGATTGACCATACTCAAAAGCGCGGTTCCGGGCGATGAGCAACGCTCTATCTTCCATATCCTCGTCTGCTGAACCGTTCTCTGATGGATGCTCAGCAACGAATCCCCGGCTACCTGCAACATTCTCGGAGAGGATACCGCGTTCTCCTACAGCATTCTCGACCTCAAGTTCGAAATCATAGACGCAAAAGACACTTACTGATCCCGGCCGGTTCACCAGCAGGAGTTTGGATTATAAACTGACTAACGACCTGCACCTGCCCTCTTCGATTTCTATTTCGTCGTCTGCGGATGTAGCAGAAGAGGAAGGCGGATACAAGCGATAGGGCGACTAGGGAGCCTATTACTATGCCTGATAGGGCACCTTTGGAGAGTGCTTCGGTAGGGTGGGATGAGGGTGCTATTAGTATAGTTGAGTTTTGTGAAGTTGATTGGGGCTGTATAGTGAGGCGGTTAAAATCAAGATCAGAGGCTTATACCAGAGAAAGACCTACGGGACTGATCGTTGAGACGCTGTCCGCGAGTATCGTACTAATGGTAGTACTGGCAGAGATCGTTGTGCCAGTGCTCGTAGAGGTTATTGTGCTTGTGCTCATAGAAGGAATTGTGCTCGTCCCCGTAGAACTCATCGTGCTTGTGCTCATAGAAGTCATTGTGTTCGTATTCGTAGAAGTCATTGTGTTCATATTCGTAGAAGTCACTGTACTCGTGTTCGTCCTCGTAGGAGTCTTCGCCTCCGTACTGGTAGAGGTCATTGTGCTCGAGCTCATAGAGATCATTGTGCCCGTGTTCGCAGAAGTCGCTGTACCCGTACTCGTAGGATTCATCGTGTCCGTGCTCGTAGAAATAGAAGTAGTCATGCTCGTACTCAGGAAAGTCGTCGTCGTCATCGTGGAAGTCGATTCAGCACCATCACTTGCACTCGACAATTCCTGAATCGATGAAGAGGAAGTCGTGGATAGGGCAGAAGAAGGATCAGGAGGAGGATCCGAGTTGGTAGAGAGAGGTGGAATTACGGGTCCCAAACCCCACCACGAAGGCCAGGGGGATGGAACCGTGGGTGTGGTTATTGTCCGTTTTTCAAATTGGGAGGCGGGGTTCGTGCGGACAAAAGTTGTTGTGTAGACCATGAAAACCGTCGCGGAGGGGAAGTGGCAAGGTGCCGAAGAGCGGTCGAGCGTGGTTGATCCAGAGGGGGGTCCTATATGTTATATTGTGATTATTAGACGGGGCGGATAAGGAGGAGAAGGAAGAATACCTAGAGGGCCTTTCGTGTTTCGGCTTTTCAGGACCTCGTCCAATCTTGGCATGGCAGCGGACGACTTGGTTGCGACGATAGCTGCACGTCAAGGCTAACAGGGAGAAAGACCTCGAAGGGCCAGGATTTCATCATGCTCCAGCCTCAAAGACTCTTTATTACGCAGTCAGTGAGCGAAAGACGAGCCATATGCGTCTGACTTGATAGGAGCCTGAGGACCGTCGAATGACTTTAGCCGGTCAAAATTTGCTTGGAAAAATAGCATCAACGGGTTTGTCTTTCACCATCCGTATGGTCCGAGTGGGTTACAGCGGAGCCAGGGACGTTTTAGTACCAGAAGCATCAATACTTGGACTGTAGCATTACTTACAATTCGAATTCGTGCCATATTGACGGTACCAGTGGTCATGAGACGCCTGAGATAAGTCATCATGAGATCAAATCACGGTATCTGGATGGTATATCGCATTGTCGAAGCCTGATGGGAGCCTCGTCTGCTAGAGTACGAGCGAATAGCAGTTAGTGAACAAAGTAGCGAACAAGCCCACAGCTGATGGTCGGACATTATGCCACACACTGCCTCCGATATTCCAGGTGAATGATATTTATTTTTACAGCTACACAACTGCTACACGACTGTTACAATATTGTCAAATCAGAGAAGAGAAGTCTAACGTTAGAGCCCGTGATACCACGAGCGTAATACTACTAATAGTACTACTCACTTCACTGCAAGGACGACTTGCTCACCGTCAACGCCAGCGCCCTCCTCTGGCCATTCCTTCCACTCGTACTCTCGTAATCTCACAGCGTAACGTCCCCAGAGGATGTCCACATATCAGTCCAAGTTCTTCTCTCTTCTCCACGTCCTCGATGAACGCGTAATCCAGCATTAGAATCACCTATCCAGCCCGGAATTTCGCATCTGACCTTGCTTCATCAGAAAGATCGAGTGAGGCGTGAGGTCCTATCTTAGGATCAAGAAGGATAACAGAATGTCATCATTGACCCATCATTTAACTCGGCCGATGTCCTCGTTTAGACGTGCAACCCTGACGCGACCTGTGGACACCTTTCCCTCATTGATCAATACAATATATCTTCTGTAGCATTTCAAGTCGATTAGATTAGAAGAGAGACAGAGGCACAATGACGAACCTAGCCTATGGGATTTGTTAGGTAGCGGTCGCGGACGACCACCCACTTCCTAATTCCGATTCCGAATTCACGCCGTTGCCCTCAATCCTTGCCTCAATCCCAAGCTCGCTCCTAGACCTTAACCCACTTGCCCTCATACCCAATGGACACTGCATTCCGAAAAATCGACATAGACCAATACGACGAAGACCTCCTCCTAGAAACCGATCTATACGATCCTGATCCGCGAGACCCCTCGACGGTATTGAGCGATGCGAAGCAGAAGGCTGCTGCTGTGCGCAGTGCATTGGCGAAGTGCGTCACTTTGTTCAATTATCTCGGTCGGTGACTTTGCGATTCGAGGTGTTAATGTCTGGGGTATTTAGGGGTGATAATCACGGGGCGTTGTTGACGATTTTGGATCAACCACCGTATGGACCGGGTGTGGATGAAGCCAAGGTATTTCTTCCTCCTTCTCTCACTCTTGCTGCGCCTGCCTTGTAATTCCTGCGAGTTACTAATGAAATCCAGAATTTGACTCTCCAAACCGTCGTCTTAATCCTCAACTCCACAAAATCAACTGACGTCCAGCCATTGATCAAATCCCTCGATAGCACAGCTCAAGATACTCTCATGAAATACCTCTACAAAGGTATGGGTATGCCGGGATGGGGTGAGGTCAGTGGGAGTGTGCTTCTGGGGTGGCATGAGAAGGTACGTATCGTCGCTCACTGGAGATTTGTTGGAGACTGATGAAAGGCAGTTGACTGAGGTGGCTGGGACCGGCTGTATCGTTCGCGTGATGACTGATCGACGGACTGTCTAATCTCGAGAATCCGAATGATCCAACTTGAGCAAGTCAAGAATACACTGTATTATCATCTTTCTATTCTGTTCTTTTGAATACTACCAACCCGACCCCGGGGCTCGCTACCTACCCTATTACGATTTACATCCAAACCCAGAACCGCGTACCTCGCGGATAATCAGGAATAACCAGGGCGATGAGAGAAATAATTACACGATATATATGCAATGATGCATGCGATATAATGGTTCGAATGAATGGAGAATGAATGGAGTCCGGATATGAATTGCTACGTGAGTTCATGCAAGTTGACTTCGAAGCTCCGCGACGTGATGATTGCGTGTCTTGAGTATATCAGAATGACCCAATGTCGATCGTAAATCGACCTCCATCTAACGAACACCATCAGTGTTACATTTCAGAATCAGAAACCACAGAGGACGAACTTGTAAAAGTCGATCAGGCTGCCACATCCTCGTCGGCAGACTTTCTAATGCGCTGTAGAGAGCGGCGACAGAGTCGCATGATATGAGTTCGGATTCGTTTATCTTGAGAATTGCTACGGCGACTCGGAAGAGGACGTCGAGGCCATCGATGAACATGACGTCCCATACGCGGAATAACGTCTTCGACGCACCACCGTCAGTAGCGCCCGGCTATATCAAAGCGAGAGAGAACTCACCTCGGCCGGGAGACAGTCCGTAAAGAGGGACAGGAACCAAGAGAAGCATATAGCGGGGAGATCGACTTGAAGTTTCACGAGATGGGAATATAATTTCGGTAAGAGTTCTTGGACATAGTCTAATAAGACCAGAGGACATGCACGGGAGACGAGGAGTGTCGGAGAGAAGAACTCTTCTGGAAGGAGTTTCTCCACGATAGCTGCTAGCATCCAGAATGCGTCTTCTTCATCTGCATGGACGAGGAGCAAGGTTGAAGCGACAAGGTTCATCCCTTGACAATACCCAACCGCAGGATTACGCCTTAAACATCGTCAACATCATCAAAATCAGTCGCAGAAGGGCAGGCTTACCAGCTATACGCAACCAAGACTCTCTTGAGTTTCTCGACTCCCGGTCCAGCACCTCCAAAGAATATATTGGCAGGCATAGTTCTCGAAATATCCTTCGCGATTTCTTCACAAGCCACACTTCCATCTTTGCCAGCAAGATCATGAAACGTCCCGGGCTCCATCATCTCCATCGCACCGCTGCACTCGCTCCATACTTTTGCGCGGTACTGTAGAGGTATACCCGCCCGAACGAGTTTATCGAGCTCTTTCCGTTCATCGACCCGATTTGACGAAAGACCCATTTGGGCGAACCCGATGAGACCTTGATGATGCGCTAATTCGTCTTCGACGTCTGCGCCTTTTATACCGAGCATCGCAGCTGCTCCAGATGACGCAGCGAAAGAAGTGAGTGGATTATTCGATTTTCCGGATCCCTTCTTCAGCGCTGTCTCTCGTGTTTTAAGAAATGTGACCCAGGCAGATTTATGTTGTCTCTGCTGTGAATCGTGGATATCTTTGAGCTCATCGAGAAGCTTCCGAATAGTCTTTTGACAGGCATGTGTCGGCGAATCGCCCCCGATGACAAGTATCGAACTGCTCCCCTTTGAAGAGGGTTGGGAATCTTGAGAGAATGTCGTCGGGGCACTTGATAGTGCTGAAGTCAACGATCCCCCGTCCTCGGGGATGATGACTTTCCTGAATCCACTCCCATCGCAGTCGCAGTCTCCATTCACGATATCCATATCTCTCAACTCGTCCTCCGGGCCTGGCTCTACGTCGTCTTCACAACGATCGGCGATACGTATTCCGGTGAGACACGCGGGTGCGGTACATTTCACGTCTTTCGCTCGCACTAGAAGGAGGGCATCGTATTTCGATGGCGTGTATGTGAAACCGTACTTGTCTGTCAGGGCAGTGGCATGTGGTAATACTGGAACGTCCACGGAAGAGACGAATCGTGACAGGGCATTGGAGGAATGAGCCCATGTCGGAGATGCGATTGATGAAGCGTGCGACAGGGTAGGAGGTTTGAAATGCACGGGGACGATGCTTTCCATCGCAACGCTGCGCACGGTGGAAGGGCCGCTGTTCATCTCTTGTCCCAGTTGAGGCGAAGCTGCAGTCGGAATAGTGACATCTACGGACGAGACTCTTCTAAATAGAGCTTGTTGTTGCGATGCGAGGGTGCTGAAGAGAGGATTGCCATAGCCTAGCGATAAGGAACCTTTGCGCGTTGCATTGAGGGTTTTGTTCAGGTGAGATCTCACACTGACACTGGTACTCGGAAGTGAGAGTTCACCAGACGGGGCAGATGGGTTCCAATCTGGTTTGTCTTTTGCCACCTCTTTTGGCTCCTCGGCAGGTGCAGGCGGTGGTGCAGGTTTCGATTTGGTTCTCGAATTTTGTGTAGTAGATTTGGTATATACTAGTCCGATCGAGCGCGCATATGTGACAAGTTCCCAAGCGGAAGCTTTCACTAAATCTGATGTTGAGGAAGGATCGGAAAGGATAGATGATGGGTCCGAAGACATGATTCGGGTGGCATTGACGATGGCTTGAACCGCCGCGCCTTGTGTATGCGGTGGGGTTTGGTGATCTTTCGATCCGGTGGATGCAGCACTCGACTGGAAAGAGGCAGAGGGTGCCAAAGGCTCCGCCGCAGTTGTCAATTGCGGAGGTGCAATAGCAGGCGGAATAAATAGATTCTGCACAGGGGAGTTGACCGATGGTGTGGGGACAGACGGAGATGTAGGACCGATCGAAGAGGCGTCTATGCTGGAGCGTGCATCTGTGCTCACGGATACACTATCGGTGTCCTTTTCTTTCTTTCTACGGATTTTGGCCTTGGCGTATCCAGTTCCGATGATCGCCGTGGCGGTATGGGAAGGAAGAGTGAGGCCTAGAACTCCCAACATGCCTTTCCTCTTTGATCCCTCTTTCTTTGACCCGTCGTCAGAGTCGTTACCAGATCGCTCTTTTGTCTTCGTTGGCGTTTTCGGAAACCAGGATTCTACCCAGTTGGAGGATCGGTTCCTAATGTTTCTAGAAGAGATACGGGAAGGAGTGCGGGGTCGTGGAACAACCAACGCGGGAGAAGAAGTATCTAGAGTGTCGCCAAGAAGTTCGTTGGCATCTGAGACCGATGAACTGCGAGAGATGTCTGAAGTACGAGAGTCAAAGACACCGAGGCTTTGCAAACCATTTTGGCTCTGAAAGGGGCTTTGACTTCGGAAGCTGGACGGCTCAGGGCTGGGGGATCGCATACTTGACGAAGCAGAGGACGGAGGACGGGGTGAACGACTGACGAGCGGCGTCATCACATTCCCCATCGCCTCTTCCAGAGATTCATGAATAGACTGCCACAGCAGGATCAGTATTCACATCTCATTGACGGGAAAAGGGGACGCACCAAATAGTCCATATGAGCACCATTCTCTGCCTCAAACAACAGACTGATGATTTTCTTCGCCCCCGCCTTCTCTGATTCATTTTGCATATCTTGAATCTCCAGCTCAGCTTGCTTTCGTTTTTCTTCTAGACGTTTCCTCGCAGATTCCCACTCTTCCCTCGCAGTATTAGCGGCATGCAAGGCCGATGATAGAGAGCGTAAAACCATATGATATGGGTTAAGTTCGGCTGCAGGATCGTTCTCTGCATCGAGTGGAAGGGCAATCGCAGAGATTGCTTGCGTGATCTCTGTATCAGGCAGAGTATGCCATGGAGTGCTTAGGGCTGTCGACGGAGCCTGACTGGAGTCAACTACGAACACTGGTGGGGGCAGGGTGCGATCAAAGGGTTTCGGCGAAGACAGCGTGGCACTCATTGAGTCTGACTGAGCTGGTTGGCCCTGGTCGTAGCCTCGACTACTTTCGTTCCAGCGAATAGTATTGCTTGGGGATACTACATCTTCAGGCTTAGGAGCGAAGTAGCTTGCACTACTGTGCACTCGGTCAGACGTTTCCTCGACGGATGCGCGCTGCCGTCTTCGCCGCGAACCAGAGTTCGGTGTATCATTCGGAGATAGTGGATGTAGATGAACAGGCGTCGAGAAGAGAGTGGGTGTCTGAAGCGGAGAGTCCATTGACGAGCATGAGCAAGTTTCTTCAGGATGATGTAACGGAAGCTTCTTGGTCGCCAATTCGACAGGCTTGCTCTGAGACTACGGAGTTGCACGGATCTTGTTCAGCTCTTCAAATTAATGAATGATCAGTCTCTGGTTCATTTCTAGACTTGGGACACGACCTACATGATTGGGAGCGACTTTGAAATACGAGACACGCGACCATCGCGTGTAGGCTAGCTGACGTAAATAGACGCCCGTTCCTCTCCGCGAACTAAGACGTGACTTTGTTTGTCTACAATGCACATGACCTTCACGTGTAAGCCATGCTGCATTTTCGATGCTTTCCAGTGCAGAAGAATGTTCAGAGACCTCTAGATCCTCTGACAAATGTCCCCATGTTCCTACAGGCCCAGAGGAGCTGTCAGAGGAGACGACGGCCAGTATTCTGAAAGACGCCGGGATTGATTTTGCGAGACTCTTAGAGCAAGGGTAAGCTTGCCTTTCACAGCCCAGTTTAATCAACTGAAGATATTAATAGAGTATTTGGGAAGACTATCATCGACACATGGAATTTGATCCCCAAAGGGCACAAATATCTTATCAACAAGAAAGCCGAATCGAGTCTTCGAAAATATATAGCCCAGTCACCATCCTATAATATCTCAGAATATCGATTGAGAGTCAAAGCCTGTTGGAAAGCGCATTTCGTCGATGCAATAAAACAGGTGCGTACCAGTCTCCAATGCGCATAGACATGCATTGACCGAGAGATAGTACATGGTGAAACGATTTTCGGAAAAGAAAAATAAACGGACTGGACGTCCTTTGCGGTGTCGATTGACTCTGATAGCCAGCGGACGGCGTTTACCCCCTCTGACAGAAGTCGATCCATTCTAGCCCAACGAGAGGCCGGGTCTTGGTATCAGTGGAGTCCATCTCTGCCCTTCCCATGCGGATAGGCTTTAGCTCCACGATCTTCCAACATTCAGATGTTCTAGACGCCTCCAAGACCTCCCCATCCATTCATTTCCCCGTTGACATCTTTCATACAAAATGGGGTCCGGTGGACTGCACAAAACATTAGTATATCAAGCTGAGGGCATGATGGAGTCGGTATTCGTCGCGATTTAAATTGAAAAGGGAATCGCAACTCACGGTAGTTCGAGAATAGACAGCACATAATCCTACAGTGATGCTGTGTGCATGATCCTTGTATACAGAGCGGGACCTATCCTCGTATTTTTGTTTCTCAATTTCTCTATAGAACGCATCTAGGATATCCTTTCTACATTCGGTATCTCAAGGATTGTATGATGTAATTTTATCAGTATGACCATGGTTTCTGGTGAAAGTTTAACTGAAAGCTGAAAGTCTCGCTTTGCGTTCGGTTCAAGCCGCAACGCCGGCATCGACAGCCGAATCTGCTTCCTTCCAAAACCGGAATCAGATGATCGGCATGCTTATGTAAGCGAATCTAGCACACGACTCTCGCGGAGCTGGTGCACTGGTGTATGTAATTCTAGGCTGCCCCCCTATATATCTGCCCTGGTTCTCTGCGAGCGTGCAGTCACAGGCAAAGATGGACTCTCTCGCCGAAACCTTCTCTGGCGTGACACTCGGTGTGGCGAATGAGCTGGCAAAATCAACGCCCATGGATCGTGCCTCAGTCAAGTCTGCGCTCAGTCTCTTGATAAGGGATCTTGAGCACGCTCTGGAAAATACGTGAGCTAAGCAGATCATCATGTCATTCAAGCGTCTCACTGTCATTGATGTTCTGAAGTCGCGCGATTTACGCCGAGTGTCTTTCTGGTCCTACTTCGAGCCCTGCGGATGACGAACACCCGATACGCAGTGGTGAGTGACTTGCTATAATCAACGCATGCCAGACACCTATTTTATCAGACAGTGCGGAATCCATCACGTATCTTCGCCAAGTGGTCTCCAAAGTTGAGATCGTCCAGCAGAATGTCCGCAACACGTTATCCAAGACCATCGCAGATCTTTCCGAGCGGTCAAATACGTACACCAGATTTGCGTGTTTACCACAGGAGATAATCTCCAATATGTTCTGGAGATTCATACAGATCCCACCTAAGGGCCCATCACGGAAGAAAAAGAGACCGCTCGGAATCACGAAGATTCTACTCGTGTATGTCTTCTCATTACAGGTTGTGCGTCTTGATTACTGATATGCACTTCAGTTGTAGGAATTGGACATCTATTGCAGTCAGCACACCCCGGCTATGGAACACTATATCTATGCATTGGAACTCCGAGATAATCGACCGCCATATTGTCCTACGCAAGAGCGTTCCGCTCCATATTACTTGGAAGAACGCCACCGCATACGAAGTCTCGAAGAAAGACATCTTGGTCAAGCGAATGCCTGAGATTCGTGCACTCAACATCGTCTGGTCCGGTCATCGCATGCCACCTATCGTGGATAGTGATGCTCCGGTTCGATTCAAGGAGTTTTGGGACGAATGCTCTCAGGAGCCCGCTCTGCAGCTGGAATCTCTAGCCTTGGATTTCCGAGGCTCAATGGAGTCGCGTGCGGCAATGCATCAATTAAACACTCCACGTCTTCGGCATCTTCGCCTATCACATTGTGATTATCTCGTTTCATTGCCGTCCACTCTTCGCACGGTCTACATTCTCTCCCGTGAACCGAATCTTGCCCAGACATTGAGAGTCCTTTCGGAATGTCCGCTGTTGACTTCTTGTTTCCTCGAGTCAACCAGAGGAGCCGAAAGTCAAGATCAATCCATGTCATTCCCGACTCAAAGCCCCATACTCCTACAATCCCTGTCTCATCTTCACCTCAAACCATACACAATGAATGAACTGGGCTGGATTCTCGACCAAGTTCTTCTCCCGTCTCTGAAGATGCTTGAGGTAGCTTTGTTTCTTACCCCAGGATCTGAAGTCCAAGCTGCCATGCCCCGTGCGTTGGATGCATTCGTTGCACAAGCGATCGACGTCGAGATTCAATCGAACTTGATCACTTATACGAATGGCAAATTCCGACACGCGTTCTACCTTTACTGCTCTTCGGCTCCTTGGGAAACCGATCCAAATCCGGGATTTCTCCAGTTTCGACCACTTGTGTCCCTCTTCCCACGGATCGAAAGACTCGCAATCTCTTCTTATACAGTCAACGAACACGCCGAGTGGGTGGAGATCTTGGAAAAATTGGCTTGTTTAACATGCCTTTCGGTCGCCGGTATCCCTGCGGCTCTTCAGCCATTGTTTCTTTCTCTAGAAACAGCAGACCCCCCTCTCTGTCCGAACCTGGATCATCTTCATATCGGCGTCAATCAAATCTGGATGGCCGAAGAAAACCAGGAAGTCGTCGGAGATGCAGAAGCCGCAGGAACTCAACTCCTCAACTTTGTCGATGCACGACAATCATCGGGGCGAGGACTGAAGTGTCTAACGTTGACGCCTGGCAGCTGGCTCGAAATTTCTTTGGATGATATCAGGCAACACGTGCCCAATGTTGACTTCCAGACCATTGAATGGAGTACATTCGGTCAGAACAGTTCTTTCTAGACACGGCAACCCGTACCAATATTCGGTTCTCGGATTTATTGTTGACAAACATTTCCCTGTAGAACGTGTTGTACATTAATCGGCGAACTCTGTTGCTTCGCCCAATTCATCCCATATGCTGTCTGGGTTATTACAAGCTGACATAACTGTGAGATTTCGAAAATCTTCGCTGCGCAACAGTGCCGTCAGCAGGATCTGGATCCGGATGAAATGCTTTTTCTGCAGCCACTTCAACTTTGAGTGGCGGTATCTGCGTCAGTGGGACATCCTCCCCATTGCTGAAAATTTATCGTAGTTGACAACATACGGTAGTCCTCAGATAGAAGCCGATGCACCAAATCACCGTTTCTGAATCCAAAGAGGGACAATTTTTGAAACTCGGGGATTGTTATAGAACTGAGAACCGAGAACACTTTCAAGTTTAGGGACTTTAGGACTTTTCCGATGCTCGCAATATTAGTAACGTGGAGGTGACTTGGGTGGCGTTAGCCCTTCGCTGCCACAAGAGGGGACTCACCTACGTACGGGGTAGATAGATGTAGAAGTCGGGCAGAAATCGAACGACAAAAGAAACGCTAGGAGCCCCCGCCTACACCTGATACCTCGCTACGCCATCGCCCGCTTCTAATCACGGACGGGTACCCGTGGGCGACATGATCGATGCATGATCCACGAGGCGATGCAGTTTGTGGCATCAAGACCCCACTGTCATCGAATCTTCCGCACTTATTCATAGACGTCTTCCCTTCCTTTCCGTCCCTCTGGCTCGTTCTGTTGATTTGATCGGAAGGAGATATTGGCTACTGGCAGACTTCGAGTCTTCGCGAGAATGCTGTTCATCGCTGTGATAATCGCCCTCCGAGTCATTGCTATCCACAAGACTCGAACAACCCGATGTGAAAAGTGACACTCCAATAATTGCACTCATCGATCAAACGTCAAAGACCAAGCTGTATAATCCAGTGAGTCAACTTCTCATACGAAGCATGACGTTGGATGAATTTCAGGGACTAGAAATACAATTTATACACTTCTCGTTTACTTCTCTTCACAATTTCACTCGGCGACCTTACGGTAATCCGTCGTCACAACCACTTAATAAGCACCTAACTCCTCCAAAACGGCCCTCGAGCGATCTTTAGCTTCCTCACTAACATTCGGATTATTCAGCGCAGCCTACAAACACATCCCCATCAATACCACATCCCAAAGAAAGGAACGGAAGGAAGGAAGGGTACGAACCTTATGTCCCCTAACGACATTATTAATATTCTTCCCATCCACCATCATACCGTCCTCTCCGACCACAACACGATCATGCATATCCTCCGAATCGTTTGAGTCCATACTCGTCCTTCCTCTCATACCGGCGCCAGAGTCGAATGAATGGTCGTAGGGCTCGTCGGCTTGGGTGAGGATTTGAGCGGAGTGTTCTTTTGCTTCGGTAGAAGTGTTGGGGTCTGGTTGTTCGGTAACAATTAGTTACTGTATGGATGATGAGATGAGGTGATGGAAAAGACGTACTTGTGAGAGTGGCTTTGTGGCCGCGGAGGACGTTGGCGGCGTGTGCGTCAGTTACTGAGGACATATCTGGTTGTGATTGTAGTTGAGATGAAAGATTGGGCGGTAGGAGGAGTTGATTGACAGTCCTTATATACTCCCAGTCAAGGCACCACAATGCACCACCAGTAACGTGACATGACAATGATGACGACGAATATTCCAACTCATTTTACTCGGGGACGGAGGAAGTCTGGTATCGGCAGCGTTGGCGTGGCCATTTTCCCAATCGGAAGAGCCAAGAGCCCAAGTGGAGAGGAGAAGAACAGAGTGGCGGTGTGGAGTCGATCAATTCGTGTTGAGTCATTGTTGATTGATATTGCGGTGGATCCAGACGTGGAGCTCGAAATTCGCGGGCGCTGCGAATAATGGAATATTTTATTCCTTGGAGATGAAATACCTAAATTGGAAAAGGCCCCACCCGTTCGGGTAGTGACCCTGAGTAGAGTGGAGTGTTGGTTTCGTAAAATTTGGACTTCGCGGTTCGAGGCGACTCTAGGACAGGGCCCGAGATGGGGTTGACGTTTGCTAGTATGACGACGATGACGAATTCGTTGAATGAATGAATTTGACTAATATTGACAAAGAGTCCGTAAATGTCTTTAGAATTCGGAGGATGTGGTGGCTCCACCCAATCGAATTCTTCCAGGACGCATCTCAGGGCCTCAGGCTGCAAGAAAAAGGACACTGTCGCGCAGAAGTGGCAGTGGCACGAACATCGTTCGTTCGTCAGACAACAGACACTCAGGCAAAACAGGCAAAAAATATCAAGAACCAAATTCAAAGGCAGATCGCTCGCGTGGGTCACGCGTCACGGAGGACGGGAGCAAAAACGCGAAAGTTTAAAACTCAATTTGATCCCGCTCCCGCCGTTAGACGCCCGATCATCCCTTTGCGGAGTTTCGAACTTTTTCTGAATTGCCAGTGGACGCCCTCGACGAGCTAACAAGCTAGAATAAGAATATTTGGCGATCATTGGAAGACGGCTCTGGAACTAGGCTTTCTAATTGTGTGCGTCATTTGCTAGTACTAGTGGAGTGGTTGGGATGGAAACGTCTGTTTTGAACTTTTACTGGCGGCTCCACTGGTACTGGATCTTAGATCTTGTAACTTGCAATTGCGTGGCTCGACTCGTTTCCGTTCCATTCCTAGGACTGTCAACTGTTTCCAGAATATTCGCTTCGCTCGTCTAGAATCCCGATGACGCATCTACGTCATCGTCATGCCTGCTCTGGCAACTTGGACGCAAGACACTCGTTAAGCAAAAGATGAACCTCGATTCTCGACTCGGGACTTGGGGGTCGTCAGAGTATATAAACCCATCATGCGTCTCTCACCTACCTCATCACAATCCAACACTCATCGCAGAGCTTCTAAGCACTTATCTCTGCATCCTAACCAATCTCCAAACTCATCTACATCATCCCACTCACTCAACAATTTCTTCAACACTCATCCTCCAAATGTCTTCCGACGCAGCAGTAGCTTCAGAATCAAACATGGAGCTCGACGCACATACCACACATGTCCTACGAGGTCATAAAGCCACGATTTCCAGTACGTCTTGCCAGTGCCCATCTTAATCTTCTCACCATCGTCTTCATACGCATACTAAGTAACTAACATACCTCGACCAGATCCAAATACCTCAGACGAAGCAAAAGCCCACTCCACCGCCATCCTCGCCGAACACGGCATATCATACACTCCCCCCAACCCATCCTCGTCCAAACCATCCATCGCCGAGACGATTAACAACGCTACTAGTACTTCCACCGAAAACGGCGTCCCAACTGTCGATGGAAAGAGTGTGAATCAGGTCATTGGGGGATATAAGGTACACTACTCTCCCTTCTCATTAATATTGATGCATTTGATTGATTGATTGGCGGTCGATAGGCATCGTTGATGAATCCGTACGTGAGCGCAGAAGCGAAAGAACGGTCGTTGGAGATCTTGGAAGCTGTCGGTGTCGATGTTCGAGTTGATTCTAGTACTAGTAGCGAGACTGGGCCCGGAAATGAGGGACAGGTGGTTGAGAGTGAGGAGAGTTCCTGACTAGTAGCTGTTGGACGAGGGTATGATGCGGATTCAGGGAGGACTCGGACTAGGGTGATGGGGGTGGAGATAAAAACAGTGGTTAAAAGTCACTGGGAGAGTGGAGAAGCGGAAGATGAGGACGAGGAAGAACGAAGCGAGTGCGAATACGAATATGAATACGAGTGCGAGGAGGAGGAGGAGGAGGAGGAGGAGGAGGAGGAGAGGCAGCCTGTTGCTGAACATTTTCATATTCATTTCTCGTGATCCATCATACCAAGATATCATTGTAATCTATCAAGTCGTCTGAACCATTGTGTCGATTAGGACTACTTCAAGTACCAAGAGATAGTCAACAGCACACAGCCTGAGGCTGAATTTCCGAGCGAGTGTTGATAGCCATCGAGTACGGACATGCACGAGTCAGAATTAGTCTCGAGATCTCAACGTTAACACTAAGAGATCTAGAAGAACAGATGATGAAATTCCGTATATTATGTGCTATACTATCCGAGTCTACGATGAATAAAAACAAGAGTATTACACAGACATACGATATCATATATATATATATATATATATATTTGTCCCGTCTAGAGAATACTACTATTCAATCGTCGACTGACTCTGATTGATGTGTTGTAGTGAGGAAAAATTATAGTTGATAAGCTGGCGGTAATCGTCCCGAAGGCGATCTCACCAACGCAGGTCCATCATACTCCTCCCTCTCCCTATCACTCAAAGATCCCCCATCCCGATGTCTTTCCCCCTCCCCTCCTTCCCCCTCCGCGCCTTGCCCACCATTTTGTCCCAAAGGCCCAGTACTAACTCTCAGCCCCGTCCTAGTAGGTTTCCCTCTCTCTCTAGTCCCCGTCCCCGATCTCTGAGTTGGACTAGGATCGGAACGAGTAGGATACGGAGCTCCAGGAAGACTTAATGAATTAGAATCAGAAGTCGGCGAGAATGGGGATCGGGATCTCTCGCTTGAGGGTAGAGCTCGAGAGGAAGGTGTAGCAGGTCCATACGATCCAAAATCTCTCCCTACGCCTCCACCGGCTCCGGTGGACGTAGGTGTAGGAGGCGGTTCGATTGAATAAGGATATGAGCTGAATGTAGGTCGTGTATCGGCCGTTGCATGTGTTAAATGCGTTTGATCACGTTGAAGTTGGATAGTGCGGGATAAGGCACGGTCTCGAGCTGCGAGGATCGTTTTATCCTCTGTGTATTCCTCATCGTCTGGTGGATCTTCCGAAATAACACCTCTCCCTCCTGCTATACCCCCTTCTTAGCCTCATCCCAAAAAAAGAACAAAAAAAGACGTACCCGATCGACCCTGGGAGGGAGGAGGAGGTCGAACGCGAATCTGAGCAACGACTTCACCTTCCACAGGTCCTCTTCCATTCCTCGCTCGTCTCCGGCGGATATAAAAGAGGAGAAAGAGGACGAGGGAAATCAGGGCTAAGGCTATGAGGGAGCCTATTATTATTCCTGCTAGGGCTCCTTTTGAGAATGCCTCAATAGGGTGGGATGTAGCCCCCAGTGTCGAATTTTGGGCCGTTGATTGAGGCTGTTCGAGAGGGTGAGGATTGGTGTAATATTGATGGGGGAAGGGGACGTACGGGGTTGATCGTGGAGACGCTCTCTACAATCACAGTACTCGTAGAAGTCTCCGTCGTCATCGCACTGGCACTCGACTTGGCATCGCTCGAGGACGTCGCTGAGCTGCTGCTAGAAGTAGTGGAAGTACTAGCAGTGTTGGATGCGCCGAGATTGGGAGGAGCACCGGGAGGATGACCGCCTGGTCCGAGATTTGGATATTCCGATGCGAAGCTTGCCCAAGATGAGACCCATGGAGGGATTGAGTCTGGGGGTGTTGTTGCGCGTTTATCGAATTGGATGGCGGGAGTCGGCGTCGGTGCGGGGGTGGAGGTGGATATGACAAGGGAGAGGGGGAGAGAATGGCAGGGTAACGAGGGAAGTGCTGGATGTTGAGGTTAGATGCGACGATGATGGTGAGAAGGGTGGAAGGGTACCTAGGACGTTCTCGGGTGTATTATCGTCTCGTAGAATATCCAATCGTTCCATAGCAGCAGACAACTTCATCGTGCAACAGACTCAAGACTAAAGTCAATCAAGACCAGAAGCACAAAAGACAGTGGATAAGCAGCAAGTCTAGGGAGAGGGAGATAAAAGTCAAGGATCCAGGATCGCATCATTCGCAGCCCCAAGGCTCTTTATCAAAAGATCACGAGAATGATGTGCCATATGGATCTGATGTGAGGATCGTCGAATGGCAGTAGCGGATCAAACCTGTTTGCTGCTTGGGGAAACTCGATCAGCGATCAACGGGTGTTGCATCCCTAACGAAGCTGTTTCACCCCATCTGACTCCGACAGCG
The DNA here is from genome assembly GCA_001632355.1 of Sistotremastrum suecicum HHB10207 ss-3. NCBI lineage: Eukaryota > Fungi > Basidiomycota > Agaricomycetes > Sistotremastrales > Sistotremastraceae > Sistotremastrum > Sistotremastrum suecicum. The sequence goes on from KV428032.1 coordinate 152,848, forward strand.
ACAGCGTGCACAAGTGGGGTACAGAAGCAGGGAAGACGTATAGGAGCGGAAGCAACTGTAGCAGTAGCAGTACTAGGACCCCTGACAGTCGTGGTCAATCCCTGATCCGAAAAATCCAGATTTTGACCTATTTTACCCTAACAAAAAAACGGTAATTCTGGATTTGAAAATTCCCTAATATAGGTATGCTCTCGAACATACCGGCAATCGAACGCACTCATCCATGCGCATCGGGTGGACCATTCAGCTTCGCCCAAAACCCCGTATTAAGGGAATTTTGCCCTTTTTTTCGAGCCTGTTTTACCCGACAGGCCGGATCTGGGATATATATGTACTACCAGGGGTCCTGCAGTACTAGACTTCATGACATCGACAGCTCAATTGACAGCAATAGAAACGTTTCGGAGAGTGTTTATGCGAACAACGATGGGATCTGGATGGCATAGTGCAGTGTTGAAGACTTGATGCGATCCTTATCTGTATCGACCTTATTCGAAATAGCAATCAGCGAACAAAACCCACAGCTGATCGGACATACAGCCCCGAATATCCGCACTGCCTCATCTTCGTCTTCCATGTCAATAACATTCAAGTTCAGATAACGCTATAGCTACACAACTGTCAACGAGAAGACCAGCCTAGCCTCGTGCTCTTGATGCCACGATGCCACGAGCACGGTACGACTACTCTGTACTCCCTGCAAGAATAGCGAACGCGTCATCACCCCCGACGTCCAAGTCTCCCATGCATATTGCGAATCCCACTCTTCCCCCCTCGTTCTCAGCGTAACACCCTCAGAACCTATCTCTCATATTAATATTCTTCCCTCTCCTTTCATTCTTCTCCGCATCCACGCCCTCACAGAACTCAACAGAATCACCTATCCACCCCGATCCCGAATTCACGAAATCACATCTGAAATTTCGGCAATTTGAAAGGGGGATCTCCCTCCATCCCTCGGGAACACCGAGATCGAGCTTGGTCACAACCACAGCACGAACAGGGCCTCACCATCCTCATGCTACTCGTCATCATCCTGACTCGGGCGATTTCCTCTTTTAGGAATCCGCGATCCGACAGATCCGACTCGCGTGCGAAGTCCGGCTCCGGATCGGCTTTCCTTTTGCGGCGATATCCGACTCCGGGATGCCTTTTAGAGGCTCTTGCTGCTCGATAAATGGCTCTTTGCACGGTTACACCTTCTTCCGTAACAGCCAACGATTCACTCGAGATATCATTCGGCCATGCAAGCGATATGAGAATAAAACTCCCAATGGACATATGCCTGCTCAATAACCCAACGAATATCCTCCGGTCGATAATCCTGGCACTTACCACACATTCCATCCATATCCCAAAACCACAATGACCACAACCTACCAATCCAAATATCCAGAACCACAGCCCCCGGTCAATCAATAGATATCAAACCGATTACTACTATCAAGCCTTCGAGACGTTCTCACAGGATCACAGGCTTTCATAAGTAATCTTTCCTCGTGTTGTTGTCCCTGTGCAACCTCTGTAAAATGTCACGGTGGAGTCCGGGTGGACAGCTTGCGAAAATCTGAGAAAACAATATTTATATTAATAAAAAATGAGATCTTGTGACTTAGTCTGAGTCTGAGTTGTGCTACCGGTATGAATTCTATCTGCGAAATATATTTGTGCGTGGCATCGCAGGGTATACGTCTGCAATTTAAAGTGTATTACACTATTACTGTGTGCCGAACCGGCAGAACCGCCGAGACAAGACGATGACAGCTCCCCAAAAGAGGTCCAGGGCTGTGCCTTAGCCAATTGGCCTCAGCGCTCAGCCGCAATATTTTCAAAGACTTATGTATCGACGTCAGGGACCCAGGGTCACATTTCACTTCTCAAAAGCAAATTCAGCGCATATACATGTACTGTACCGTATTGTATAGACCTCCAATTTTCAAAGCTTAAGTCGTCGCACTGGCACTGGTACTGATTCACTGCCAGTGGCATTTTCCAATCGTGACATCCGGTCCTCGATAACCTCTCATCGCTCTTTAAATTCTTGCTGGCCCGATATAATATGTTTTGATAATAGAGTGATTTTTAAGGCCCAACTTGATCAATTGAGCCCGCGCTAGAAAATCATGCATCATGACGAGTGGTCTTCGGTCTTCGGTCTTCGGGACGACGGCCCGGAGCCGGAACGATGAGGATGTGGATTGTTTGGATTGTTTGGATTGGCTTCTCTCTTCTTTTCTCTTCCTCTCGGCGTTTGACGTTGATGCTAGCCTTTTCGATTTATCTTTGTGGGATTATACCTGTGTCTGACAGTACAGTACTGTAGTGACGCTGCCAACCTTTGATATGAATACCGTGACGGTGTTTATAATTGTTGTTGTGTTTGTTTTCGCATTGATAATGTTTCCTTTCTGTCATCGAAAGCTTTCTGTGCTTCAGATACGACCGGGAGAGATTAGGATAAGCCTGTCCATGGCAGACTCGCCACCTAGTCGGCTCGAACGATGAGTCAGCGATCCGAGCCCGAGCCCGAGGCTCGGGCTTGTGCCTATACTTGAGCTCTAGATCTCCTCGCCAGATACCACATCATATCAGGTCTTAGCACATAGCCGGCTCTGAGGTGGAGTGACGGAAAGCTAAGACTTCTGGCTATTCCATCGTTCCACCTCTTCCACAGCTCTTGCTCTCTCCGAGTCTCCGGGTCTGTCTGTCTCTCGCACTGGCACACGCTATCGCTATTTTTACTTTGAGCGATTTGTGCGCATTTATATACCCCACGCCCAAAGAGGACTACTATCATACTAGCTCGCCAACCGTGACATGATGGTCTGGTCAGGGTATCTGCGTGATAACTCATGCGAGCGTGATATACATATGCCGATATGGCTATGAAGCAACTACTAATAACTTGCTATTATTCGGAATGAGTACGAAAGTGGAGGGCTTGCTTACGCGATTCCGTATTCTGTTAGGCACAGGGCAGTGTATTCAAGTTAGGTAATAGGCTATTCCTAAGCCTGGCCGCCTGAGGACTCTGCTAAGTCCATCCGCCTACAATGACTGCTTGTCGCCACGGCCATGGCTCTTTCTCTTCGTCAGAATTTTAAATCCCGCGCTTGCCTGCCCTGAGTTGTTCAGCCAACTCGCTACGAGTAGTAGATACTGTACGAGTCAGCGAGAGACGTGCCCGACCCACCCAGTGAGCCGACGATACCAGGCCTGACAGAATCGACTCGGACATCCCATTTGGTTAAAGACTGAATGTGGTCTCTAATTGTGTTTCTTGATGCGTGCACCGAAAGAATTCCACTGATGCCGGATGTACTATAGACTCTGTACAGAGGTTACAGTAAACAATTTCGGAGGTGTGAACTTGAATCCTGACCCTATTTTAAATGAGCCCCCAGTCGCAAGTCGGCCTCCTTAGGGATCCGTCAATTTTTTTGCCTCCTCCCAGGCTGAGTCCTCCATCCAATCCATGAAAAATATGTATCTGAGCATGACGTCGACCGGAAAAAGAATCTGCAACACTGGCAGACGAGGGGCGTCGGCTGAGTCCAAAATCAGATTGCCGTCACACGCTTCTCGGCACTCCGGTCCATGCTACGCTTGTGAGTCTCGTCTTATGGTTGCAGACATCAAATCTGGTGAAATTGCTCCCAAATGTCGTAAACATGCAGAAATGAATGTATACCAAGCCTAGGCCAACTTCATATACAAACGATCGAGTATTGATGCCCCTATAGGATTTTTGCAGAACTAGCAGTACCAGTACCCTTCGTAGAAATCGTCTCCCATAGTACCCTCATCGAAGCGGGTCGGAGTCATATTCATTAGATATAGGGAGAGTTGTGATTGGAAGATTCGGTAGAGACCTATATGTCAGCGGATTAAAAGCCGAGAACATCGGGCCCTTAGTTATTGTTATTGACTCTTGGTAGAGGTTAGACTGTTGCCACTGGGGGAACGATGAGCAACCGCGAGGGGTCGAGCGGGAGGTCGAGCGCCCAGACTCCTTGAAAGTCCCTCCGGACGGGACCATCAGTCCAGTCGTCTCAATTTGGCACGATCCGGCCTCACTCGCAATTCGAAATTCGAAATTCGAACGAACATTGACACCACGCCGGGCAAATGCACCAAACAGAATCCGAAAAAGAGCTCAAACGCAAAGTACTAGTACATTCCCTGAGCGCTGATCCTGGCGCTAAGCCCTGGCATTGGAACTTTCCGGTCGACGTCGTCGTCGAAATCAGTACACTGTATGCGTTTTTAGGCCATGGAAGAGAATTCGTTGTTCCAAAGCGGCTGTGACCTCGTTCTGCGCGGCTCTTTCCGCTTCGTTCCGACCGGGTGATCAAAAGGCAATCCACAACAGGACAGGATATTCAGGAACCGGAAGTAAAAGTGGTAAGCTAACCACGCCCCTGCAGGCCTGTCCGTGCATGCCACGTCTAGCATATGCCCAGCGCTAGCGCTAGCGAGAAGAAGACGTCCACGGTCCCCCCCCCTTGTCTCCAAAGGTTGTGCATCTCAGACGAAGAGAAGGACTGAGCCAGCAAAAATTCCGAGGCAGAGAATTCCAAGATCAAGAAAAGAGATAGATTCCTAGTTATCGACAGAATTTACGGACGAAGTGGACAAGCCAATGCTGTCATCGTACGTATACCAAGGGTCATTCCCTGAATTGAGAAGCAGTCCACTGCGTGATGGGGAAAAACAATGTTCCAAAGTGAGATTCAAACGTTGCTCGAATCCGGGCTCGAAAAACGAACGATGTGCGCTGGTGTTTCGTGAGCTTTGCCCTCACGACTTTCATCACCCTCATCCACCTCGGGGTCATCTATGATATCCCTAAGCCGTGCAATGACCCGATCTTGCCATGCGCTGCTGGGATATACATCACTGGTATGAGACTCTCCTACGTGCGTAACAGAGATCAATGGATCGAGAAAAATGAGTGAATAAATGTGATACCCTTCCTTTCAAGACGATCACGAAATTCCATGTCCTCGTTGCCTAGGTCCCGGCCGAAAGGACCATAGGGACCATGGGCAATACGCTCGAGAGTCCTAGCAGCGCCTGGGTCTCTGCCTAGCTCTTGGAAAATTCCTTGGATCTGAGTGCAAGGCATCATTTGTAGTAAGCCAATGATGGATTCCATTTCAGCAAGTCGGTTTTCTAGATCGTTAAGGTGTCTGGAATTTATTTGTAGTATCGTCAAGGGGGCATAATTGATACAGATTACCTACCCCTTCGTGGGTCCTCGCTTTCGGTTAGGACCTATACATCGTGAGCTCATGATATCCACGATGTAGCCAACCATTTATACCGTTAAATTGACAGTCTGATAGATTAGGAGGTATTTTTATTGTTGTAATTCACTGATAATCATGAACGCTTTGCTCTTACCAATGCCTAGTCTGAAACACATCTGACAAGCACCCGAATGCCCGCTAGGCAAGCATCGACTTCGTGTTAGGCGGCATTGATTACAAGCTGACAGTACGTCAGTCTCCGCATAATCACTCTTTGAATGACATTCCTGACCTTGTGTCGCCCGTTCTCTGGAGCGAGGCTGTTCCTTCTTGTTGGGACCTTGACGCCCATCGTTTCCGCCGTTGTTGTGACGCTGCTCAAAGATGAGTGAACTCGACTTGCTCATTGCGTGTCGTCTCCCGAGACTTGTCGGACAGATAGCGGAGCACGAAAAGATCGAAAGTGAATGCGGGCAAAATCCGCTCAACGGATCTGCTCAAAGGCCAAGGAAACCTACGGGTGGGATCCATCTTTTAGACACTTTGTACCGAAAACGGCGAAAAGGCGAGGATGAGGACCCACCAGGACGTTCCGGTATCCACCTACCAAATATCCTCTATGAAACGTATAGAGAACCCTACGTTCCTACACTTTTGATGCCGTTACGACATAAATCGGGTGTTCCGTCGTCCGGGAGCGCTTATCAAATTTTTCCGCCTTTTATGGAAAAGCACCCGAACAATTTTTCCTAGGGGTGCGCCGGTAGCAAAATAAAATGATAGGAAGCACTTCCAATAGGTAACTAAATCGTGCTCACCATCACTGTTTCGATGCCTGAGGCCTAGAGAATATTCGTTAGACTATCTGGTCATCTGCAGGTCCCGGGCGGGATCAATTTCCTGCCCAGTATCACCGGAAGACCAACCCCCGTGGCCTCGAATTTAAATCACGACTCTAGAGCGATGCATCACTTTTTGAGGTTTCTGCTGTCACCGGTGAGTTTTGTTCAGGAGGCTCTTGTGCGACGCTTAATAACAACAGAATTTTCATGATTGACAATTCAGCTCTCACAAAATGGTACCAGGGATTCGGTCAGCACGAAGGGCTCGCATTAGAGTTCCGCGGACCCGTTGAATAAGTTGTTGGTCGCAACAAAGTCCTGCTCGGCGGCGTAGACGGGGCATCTGGATCACGTAAAAAGTTGCTGCGAAGGCTGCAGTGATGATGGCCTATTGTCCAGGATAGAGGTATCAGTACAGCAGCATTTTGTGGCGCAGCCATCGGGGATCCGTGGAAAGAGCTCGAGCAGTTGCGGACTCAGGCTGAGCGGTCCATCGTGGACCAGTCTCGCATCTGAATTTATACAGGCGACTCGATGTACCCTTGAGCATGTTCCTAAGTCTGCATTCTTGGTCGGAGCTTGGGTGAAGGCAAGGGGCGTAATGGTGGACGCGATGCCGATTGCGATTAAAGTTCTTCCGCATTTGTGCTACTATTAATATTATTAGTAAACTATATGGGCTTCCAGGGCTCTTGCGGCCTCGCTGGTGATTAGGAAATTTGACTGATCTCGCTAATTCTCAAGTCTGGCGTGGTCATGCATTGTCTCAAAATCTCATGCATTGCGAGTATGCGTTGAGCGTCCGAGTCGCATAATTCAGGAGGATTCATGTAGGTGTGATCAGGATTGCTTACTAAGCATCAATGTTGGTTACAGCGTCTCCGAGATGAGGGATACGTAGGACCAATGGGAATGTCTCCGCTGCCACGTTTCTTGGGTCAGGAGACCGGTAGTCAAATTGCGATTTACACTGTAAATCCGACTTCTTTGGATATCTTTATGCACCGCCTCATACGTATATCAGCCTTGTAGAGAATACGTCCGGCGAGTCGACAAAGGTTTGAGTACTGCTTGATTTCCTTCGCATACAATGTTGTTTGAGATAGCGCCTGATAGTGCGTGTCTAGAATACCACGTACACTGAGATGAGCCCCTATGGTACATGCGAATGTGCTGGATCTAGCCACTACTGAGTCTACCATCAAGTTGACCTATTAAAGAAATCAAAACGAGACCCTTAATGAAATAAAGGTGGAAGTTTCATTAAGGCTGGAGAGTATGGGCGCATGTGAACGTTAAAAAACTAGTTTCTAAGCGCAGGCTTTACGGAAACAGGAGGAGATGGGATGGGAAGAGGATTCATCCGCCATGATTCGAGTTGCGGCTGTAAGGTTGAGACCTACGGTGCGTGGCTTCCTTGGACACTTGGCATGTCATCGATGACGCCGCTTGTGGATTCATGAACGTTAGCAATCAGCCGGCTCTGCCAAGCCAAGCATAGACCTTCAGTAGCACGTTCTGTGGGTTTGGACGAATTCGTCAGAGGATTCAGGATCACTGCGGACGTTGAGAGACCGGAACACACCTTCGGTCTGATCACTAACATCTCTGAGGTCAGTGTCTTCACTATTGCGCATTCTTCCAAAAGGACCGAATGGACTGTGGGCGACTCGCTCTAGCAGCCTCCCGGCCAGTGGATCTTTGTTTAGTTCGTCCAAAACATTTTGGACTGTTGCGTTAGGAAAGGTTTGGAATATACCAAGGATGGATTCCGCTTCGGAGAGGCGACCTTCAAGCTTTTTGGTGTGGCTTCGGAGAGTGTGAGTTATTACAGTCGATATTCATAAGAGATGGAAAATGAAGAAGAAAAATCACCCTTTGAGGGGTCCTCTCTTATGCGTGGGCACTAAAATGAGCTTAGTTTCTCTCCATGATTGTCATTCTCTATACGCTATACCATTAAACAAACAATCTGCAAGGATGTGGGTCTATTAGCCCATCGGTTCTGCATTGCTTGCGACGCTTACCAATTCCTAATCTGAAACACATCAGGCATGATTCATCTTGGCCGCTGGGCTCACATTTACTACGTGCCTGTCGACATCCGTCACACGCTATTCGGAGCATTAATTTCAAGAGCATAGAGATATACGTGATCATGCAGGATACTGACCTTGTGTGACACGACTTCTCGAGGTCCGAGAGCCTTTCCCTGTCGCTGTGCGCTCGTCGTTGACTCTTGGAGTGGCGTTGGTTGGTGGAGAGAGACCTGGGAGCGACATGGCGAAATTTCGAAAGACGTGCCAGCGGAGCATGAAATGACAGCGATAGATAAGAAGGTCAGCGGTGTATGATAGTCCGCTGCGTATGAAGTCAGCAGTGTATGATAGAAGGACTCGCATGATCCCGCAAATATCCTGAAGAATCGTCGGGCATGGCCATAACATGGTGGAAAGTGCGCAGGTGATGGCGGGCTTGGTAGCGAGCCCAGAGTTGCGAACGGCAAAACCTTCGGCCGTCTCGCTATATACGTCATCGAAAATTTAAAGATAACAGTATTGGTTTCAAACTTATAAAGATGGTCTCATTGCCGGAATTCCAGCATCCGGTACTGACGTTCTTCTCTCCTAGACCAGAGTGCAGGAAGATCAAGGAAAACGAAAGCCGAAAGCACTGAAGCCCACTTCTCAGTAGTTTCGAGGAACGCGAAGACCGAATCTAAGTCATGAGGGGCAGTTTGTAAGGGATGCATTCAAGTCCGAACTAGTTGGCTTCATGCTTCTCCAACGTAACAGGAGTGTCCCGGCGAAAAAGGCTGCCCTCCAACGACCTCGGGGGGCCGTCAAAGTTAGAAGATTGTGGACTCTGCATTGCTCCTGCAACAAGTTCGATCAAAACATTCCATGGATCATCAAAGACGATACTCACCCCTTGCATCCAATCCTTCCATGTGGGCATACCTCGTGAGCGTCTGGTTTCAGCAACATTGACAATCACGGAGCACATCGTGCCCCAAGTTTACCGTAGATGCATGGTGAGGGCACGCCGATCGACTGGTAAAACAAATCAGAGTTATGCGCTTAATCACAACATGCCGTACACGGCTCTATATTACAAGGAAGAAGGCCGGAACAAATGAGAAAAGAAACAAAGCGAAGAAAGTTGAAGAATCAATACTGCGCTGGTGCTGCTCAATCACGGATATGTCTAATAAGAAGATATAGGCCGCTTTAAAGCCAGTAGATCCAAAAAGATAATGAAGAGTGACATGACCTGAGCCCGCCTTTCTCGATCGAAAAATACTCCGACACAAATTTCAAGTTGTGTCGGGAGGTGTTTGAGGGGAAGAGGAGTCCGGAGAATGAGAAACTGCACCTGGATTGAGCGGGCCGACTTGACGGCCTTCGTCGTCGTCATTGTTATTCGTTTCGTTGGCAGGATCGTCAACAAAATGAATAAGACGTGCAATGATTTGATCTTGCCAATCATTGCTCGGGTATCTTAGGTTGGAACCTAATCATGAACGAAAAGGAGGTTGAAGTTAGAGAATGTTGAAGTAGACCCACCGTACCTCCCACTTCCTGATCGAGATTGCCGAGTTCACTGTTCGGATGATATTGATCCCGTCCAAGGGGGCCGTAAGCACCATGCGCGACGCGCTCAAGAACTCTTCCGGCGAGGGGATCTTGATGAAGGCCTTCTAGCACTGTGCGGATTTGGGCATGTGGCAAAGATTGGAGTATGCCCATGATCGCTTCCGCTTCATGAAGACGGGTTTCGACTGCCCTCACATGCCTTCCAATGGAATGAAGCCTGGTGGAGATGAGCAATACAATCACTTACCCTTTGTGAGGGCCACGCCTGCGATTAGGAGCTATGAGGTGTTAGTGTGGTCGTCGTCTCGATATGAACGATCAAGCGTACCAGAGAACACGCAGTCTGTTAACATAGGGGTTGTTTGCGTCCAGTAAATTGTCGACTGCTGGAGGGAAATCTCACCAATGCCTAGCCTGAAGCACATGAAACAAGAGTCCTCTTGACCGCTGGGCTCACATCTACTTCTGCTGTCGCGACATTGGTCGCAGGCTGACAGAAACGTCAATCGCATTGAAGTGATTCCATTCAGCGCGCTGATCCTGACCTGTGGTCGCTCGATATCGTGAGCGGGGCTGGGCACTCTTGTCAGGAGGCCCATGTCCATCTTTGCCAGGATGGTCGCTGGAGTTATCTGAGGTCAACGATTCTGCCTGACTCATTTGCAAGTTGAAGATAGCAGCAGCGGAGCATGAAAAACGATTTGCCAGCAGATTAGCGACTTGAAAGTCCGCGCGATGGTAGAGGATTGCGTCGTTGGCTGCTCGGAGCAAAGGTGAAAGTTCTGAAGATTCATTGGTTTAATCAGGGAGAAATCAAAAGACACCGGCACGCCGGATTAAAGATCTTATCCTCACCTAGGGGCATGATACTCTGTTTTCAGGAATCGAAAAATCAAGTTATAGAGCACCGGAAACTCTATCTTTATAAATTGACATTTGTGAGCCTATGAATTTACTGCCGCATGATTGGACTCCTAACACTCGTGGACGTCGTCTAAGCGATGATTAGGAAATATAGCGATGGTCAAGCCACAACTCACTCACAAGCAGTATGGCAACTGTGACGGTCATGGCAGAAGCCAACAATCTGAAAGCCATTCTCCTGTTTTGTTGCCACGGTCCTCATTCATCTCGTTTTCCAAATGGACTCGCGGGGACCACGAAATGAAATGCCTCCAGACCCAGGCTTGGGACCCGGGACTACAAGGACCAAACCTCTTTCGAAACGGAGAGTAGAAGTTCAAGTTCACTAGTGAGCCTCTGATGCCAGACGTCAGACTCGATAATATCTGCTTTATGTTACTCTTTTCTTGCCTCTGGAATGTGGTATTGCGACAACCGGCGTCCTGAATACTCAATTCACTGATATAAGTGGAAGCACTCACAACGTGTACCTGTCACGAGGTGATCTTTTGCCAACACCGACGCTGTGCTCGCTGGCGTCATGGGATGCTTGATCTGCTCCAAGCTGCGATTCCCGGGCGGACTAAGAGTGAAGATAATAGACAGCCTCAGAGCTGGGCTACCATCTTGACCCTCTGGGAGACGATCTATTGCGACGTGGCTAGCTGTTGGCTCCTGGGGTAAGCAAAGGCACCGGGCCTAGTTCGTTGTTAGATCGATCGCACGCCATCCAATCAGTTTTTTGCTCTGCTGCAAATCTTGAGGGACACAAGTGGTCTTCGGTAATCCCAAGGGAGGACATGGCTGACAGTGGACGAGAATGTGAGCGAGTTTGCTTGGGGTTTTCCAAATTAAGTAGAGACAGCAACAAAATCGCGGCCGCGGTCCCGATTCAATGCTACCTCCAACAAGCATACCATGTTATGTTCTGAATGATAGTATTTCAAATCTCACCTAGTGTTATGTCTATCGAGACACCCTAGTGTTAATGGTTCTTCAGGAGTTCTTACTAAGCGCCTTTACCCATCCCTTGAGCTTTCACATGACACCGCACCAAAATCAACAAGCACCCAGAATACGACTCCACATCATTATCATCTGGATTGTTATGAGGTTCACGCCCTAGATCTTCTTGAACGTCATAGAGGATTCGTCAGGGGTGATGGTGGGTAACTTGAAGCCAAAGTTAGCGGTGAGCGAACTCTCATGCCCCTCTTATCTTTGTTGGTGTCAGTTGATCGAGCTCGAGCAATTGAACAATTTCCAATTTTTCGGACCATTGGGCAGCCCAATCAGGTACAAAAATGTGTGAGGGTAAGAGGAGACGCCCCTCCTCAACGTGTATCCTTTGATCCATGATTTTTCGAGGCTCACTTGATAGTCTACGCTGATATGTTCCTCTCAGGTACTGCCAGATCAGCATTTGATTTTCACATTGTCTCCGATTCGCCGTTCGTTCAGGGACTCCCTCATTTCTCCTGCCATGCAATTTGCCTATGGATTATATGACCCAGCCATCGACGATACATTGGAGTCTACTTTGTGTATGGATTAACAAACCACGCCGAACAGGCGTGCATCCTAAGTTCAGATCTCTTGGATTCAATGATATGGCATCGTCGCGATTGGATGCATGTCTGGTCTGGTCTATCGTTTTCCTGAACCTTGATAATCCTGAGATGATGACGGAACATCTCCCATGGGCTCGGAACTCGTATGGCATTATTCTTGTCTGACACTAAAAAATTACGACATGGATGTGTTGGAGGCTGTGTTGACGCTCGAAGAGTGAAGAAACTTTCAACTTTTGTCCATACTCATTGATAGTGCTGACAAAAAATTCATAGATCAATAAATTCGTGCTTGCTCATACTAGCAGCCTCCAAGCAAAGAACGAGCAAGAGACTAGGCCATGTCAGCCCTCGTAATTGCAATCACATCCCGTTTGCTGGACATTTTAGCGGAGTTTCCCCCACAGAACATGACATCATTGCAGAAAATTGATGGATCACACAATCTTAATTAGTCTTAGCATGGGCCAGTGACCTGGTAGATCATATTTGTAGTATGGAGAATAAGATATGCTTGAAAGTGACGAGGGGTTGTTGTTTGCAGGCATCGAAGCGAGCACACCGATTGCTAATAATAAATATATACGCTAGAGTTCCATAATGAGGTTAGCTCGAAGAGAGGCAATGTCAACAGATCAAGTTACTTCTCTAACGTGATCCACCACGCTTGGATTTTGCTTCCTCCGCCTGCCGATTAGCCATGGCTATTTGGCTCTTCTGCTCCTCAGCCAGTACTCGTCTCCTATTGAAATACTCAACCTATACCCATTCAGCAATGATTAGATCTCGTCGGAATATGGTTAAGGACTCACCCAGCTCTTGGCACAACTACCCTCATAAGCTGTTCTCTCTTTACCACATACACCCTTTGTTTTCTCCGCATCTCCTCCCGGTTCAAGAATTTCATGCAGATCCAGACAGGCGTAATATGCGTCTCTAGTATCCCAACATCTTTGACGAGATGATCTGTCTGGAGCTGCTCCTGGGGTTGGCGCAGAGGAGGACAATGAGAACCAGCCCATCCGTTCGACTCTGACCGGAGCAATTTGGGCGTCTACGAAAAGGTCGGAGTGCGGCTTTAGCGCCCATATTTTTCTCTGCCGACGTCGACAAAGTCTTGCAATTGCTCAAGCTATTGACTCAGTCTTTTCAGGTCGAACCATCCAATTTTTCAATCGTCATCGACAGCATATCTATCTCTAGTGGCGGCGGGTGGGTCGTGAAACGGCATCCCAAACGGCATGGATGATTGTGGCCTTCCTTCTGATATCCTAATTTTCTGATCAGTCCTAGGCACTGTGCAGGCCACGATCGTTTTGAAATTGCTCGTGACGACACATGAGCTCGTCCAGGAGATCGTTGACTCTATCTGCTATACTATCAATACTGATAACTCCTTAGCCCGAAATCAATACTGTGGCGAAGTTCGGGTCTCGAGGCACCTGATCGTTCTCGAACGCCATGACCTAAGACTGAACAATATACCAACGCTGCATTCATTGGGTCGGATTGGCCTTCTTTAGAGCTATACGGACCGGTGTGCTTCGTGTCCCTCTCGTCGTCATCGTATCTCTTGCGGCGCAGTAGGACTACTGAACGGGTTCCTTTTTCAAGTGGGCACAACGACGACCGGAAGGCTGCATCCTTTCTGACATGCCAGTGTGAAAGAATCATCTTAGTAAAAGTGAGTTCTCATCGCGCGGCGGTGAACTGGAAGTGGCTGCCCGTCACTGCTTTAGTATTTACCAGTGCGTTGTCAACACTGTTGGGATGACGCTGCATTCTGAGTTAATTGAGCTAGGACACCGGTCAAGGACGGGAACTTGATCAAATGTCTCATCTGGAGCACGAACGCCATGGCGCCATTGACATTAGCATTGATGTCTCGCAAGACCTGGGCTCGAAGCTTGGAGACTGAACCGTGCCGAGTGACGATCTGGCACGTGAAGACCCGGCTTAAAGACGAGAGCTAGATTTACGACGGATGGCTCGGAACGGTCGTTAGCGCGAACGAGTGGTTACTTTCAAAGGCTCGGACTGAATGGGGATAGTATTTGCGGTTGTTAGAAGCATGCTTTGTACTTGTTTGTGCTACAGAGTGCCACCATACCGGGCAGCCTTGTTCCACAGCCTCACACCTCCTTACTTGCTGCTCTCATTGTCGTCGTCTGGCACGCGTTACAACCACTCATCGTCGCTGCTCGAATCAATACCGAATTAAATCACGAGAATCGATTTATCTGCTTTAGCACGAGCCCGTATTTCTCACGCGCTCAACGTGTCCCATTTCATAAGATCAGTCCCGCAGCTCTCATCCAGCTTTCATAATGGCAATCAAGCCAGTCAAGAAGAAGAGGCCAGCTCGTAATCATCTCGTTGGCCAACCCGACCCCCACCTCGATCGCGGTCTTCAGCAGACGATGTCATCCATCGCAACCCTGGAACGCGCTATATCTCGCCTCCTATTGCTGCGTTTCCAACAGGACATAGCCAGGCTTTATTCTGCCAGACTATACAACGTCACGCAGATGTATCTTCCCCAACTTATGCAGTCTACTATCCAAGAAGCAGGTCCTGGATGGATGGCTTTACATGCCGCCGATGATGAAATCAAGGATTTCTTCAGAGGCGCAATAGCTATGGACCTCCGTCAAGCCGGTGAGAGAACAGCCACCAAATCGATCTTATGGTCATACACTGCCCTCCGACATTTCGCCATGTCACACGATGTCCATATCTGCAAGAAACGAGGACTACACTCCTTACATCTTCTCCCTTACTATCCCTATCTCAGAGCGCATCTCGACTGCCTCGAATCCCTCCCCGCACCCAAATTCTCGAAACCACCTCAATTAGGTCCCATCACATATGGATTGGAGGCGGTGGAACATTGCTATCGAGGGAATGATCCAGATTGGAGTGCTAAAATCCGAGTGGGGTATACCAGGCTCGTCGATACGCTCTGGCAAGTCGCCAGAGAATACGACGTCCGAGGGTATGGTCTTGTCCTCCGTGACAAGCTTACCGATAAATGGTGCGAATGTGGCTGCTCGACCGATCACTTAGGAGAGGTGTGTGAGACAACCGTTCGAGAAGATGAAGAAGAGTGCGGGAAGAGACCGGGGAAGGAACGGGAGTGGGATGGGAGAGGCAGCGGCGTCTACGGTTGGAATACGCTGGATGAAGAAGATCTTTGGGAAATCGACTTGGACTTTGGAGGGTTAGATCCTGATGAATATGAAGGGGCGACGTCTGATATGACAATATCTGAGTTGATGGAATGGAGATATTTCCGTGCCGAGAGGGAAAAGCAACAGGTACGTTACCGTTGATTGTGACGAGAAGTCTTATTCATCTCTGTTAGGGAAATATTGCTTTCAAGCAAGAATCGTATGAGATTGCTGTGAAACGCTACAAGGCTGCGCACAAGATTGAGCCCGAACTCCCTCATTATCAACTTAACCTTGCCGCTGCATACCTGAAACTCAACAAGTGAGGTTGTACTCCTTGTTCTTGACTCATTTCCTTATCTCCGCCTTCGAATAGCTGGATTGAGGCGGAAAAGGCGTGTACGAGGGCCCTAGGTCAGCACAAGAGCAGTAAAGGGTATTGGAGGCGTGCGAAAGCACGGAAGATGATGGGAAAGACAGAAGAAGCGATCCGAGGTAAGGCTGCTGTCATTTGTCTGAGACGTTCACTCATCCGTTGCAGATCTGAGGCACATGCTCAAAATTCAACCTCAGAACTTGGAAGCACATGCCGAACTCAACGCTCTTCTGGCCTCACGAAGTACATGCGGACGAGCCAGTCCCAAGCATCGAGGGAATCATTGCCGGAATATGAGTTACGATCCGGGCGACGACTCGTTCTCGAGTACATCTTCGACATTGCACCCCGCGCCCTCGTCCTCGATGGCTTCTACATCATCCTCTCCTCACGCTCCGCCTACGATTGCTCCTCCGCCCCCCAAGTTGGATTTACCTTTTGAATTGACGGAGAGGGATAAAAGGAAATTGAGGATAATCCTGTCACCTCTAATGGTGGAGATCAGCGACATTGGGCCCCTCACAAAGGGAGCCAAAAGCATGAATTCTAATGAGACTTTCGCATATCCGAGTTGGGATAGGTATACCGTCAAGGCTGTTTAACTCGCCTCATATTTATTATATTGGCTCTGCCTGCTGTTTTTATGACACTGATCTGACCTGTGTATTGCGTAGCCGCTGTATTTTTCTTCGTTATTTTTCAATCACACATGATGAATTATTTTGATCACGAATCCAACTATGAGCCTGGGAAATGATGTGGATAGCAATATGAAAGCGACTAAGTAACGAGCAATAGAAGAGGAAGTTCATAAAAAGTTCTAAAGAATAATGCAGATGAAGGGGTGAGACGAAATATGTAATACACGACTTGTACAATTGAATGCATTGCAATAACAGATGAGTTTCACGTCCCTTTACAAACCGGATCAGATGAAGAAGGAGATAAGAATGATAAAGATCAAGTTCTTCTGACAAATGGCAGAAACGAAGAAAATCGGCGACCCTTTGATGGTGCGGATTTCGCACTCATCGGTGGGGGAGATGCTCTCGGAGGAGACGGTGAATCGAGCGATGTGAATGACGGTCGGTATGAGGGAAAGCTTGCGGCTTCGCTCGTAAGGGGAACTTGGATATCGACGACGTCCGAGTCATCTGACTCAACAGAATTCGACGAGTCAAGGAAGAGATCCCAGCCTAATGATATAGCTAGACGTCTCTTTTTCTCATCTAGCTCGATAGGGAAATAGGACTTTTCGTCGGTGTGGGAAGGGAGGTAGGATAGTGTACAGCGGCGCGAGGATTTGTCTGTTGATTTGGGCGCATGAGCGGAGAGGGGTGATGTGTTTGAGATGGAGAGGAAACTTGATATAGGGGAGGTCAAATTGGCGGTGTGAGTCCTTTGAGGAGGAATTGAGCCGCGGTCTGGTAGTTCTTCCGCTGAAGCAAGACTATCCGCGGGTTTGATACTGCTCCCAATCAATACATGCGGTTTTCAAGAGGAGAAAACGGTACATACCTGGTTGTAACAGAGAGGGTAGAAGTGTTTGAAGAGAAAGTCGTGTTGACAGGCCTCGAAAACCTCGGCTTGATCTCATCTGCGGACCGCGTTGACGAAGCGTCACTTGGGAGAGCGAAAGTGATCTTCTCATCAGTCGGCGAATCAAACATATTATCAATCGTCCCTGTCCATGACGCAGTATCCAAAGTCGGATGCGATGAAGTTTTGCTCGTCAACTTTTTCCAAGTTTGAGCTGTCCATGAACTTCGAGAGGGCGATTGAGTTCGAGATCCCGGAGCCGACTTTGCAGATCGGCGGTCAGACGCTGAACTTTGTCTGAGGGATCTTAACTTGTCTGCGTCGTGACGCGGTCGAATAGACTGGGCGGGGATGGGCGGAGGTAGAGGGAAAGTGAATGGTACACCGTCGAGGACGTACTGCCGTGAGCGAAGCTGCTCATACTCGCGTCGGGATTCCCGAGAGCTGCGAGGAACGGGTAGATCATCGATGCTCGGGCGGGCACGGGTGGTCTGATTGTGAGATGAGGCCCGACGATGACCGCCGACGTGTTGATGGGGGGTAACCTGACGTTCGTTTTCGAGTCGAACGGGCAATCTCAATGCCGCCTTTTCTTCTGGATAGGCGTTCCGTAAGCCCTCGTTGAAAAGTGAGGAATAGGCCATATGCTTTTCTCCTGCTCCAAATACCAAAAAACTGTCCCGAACCTCTTCCTCAGCGTTCCAAGGCGCCGGTTTTCCAACCAAATGGGCCCGGGGAGAAAAGGATACTGGAACGAACAGACGTGTGGGTTAGGCCCCGCTGTCCGCTGGTCTGCCTGTGCTGGTAGTCAGCAAGTCCAACTACTCGTCAACAAGGGACCAAGTGCAAGATCGTGCGCAACAGAGAGCAACGAAATGCGATGGGAGCTGTTGCGATAGAGACAAGCAGCTAAGGAGAGAGGATCGTCGTCTGAGAGTGTTCTAATAGAAACCAGGATGATGTGGGATAGCCTGACTGTGATTATGATGGGCTGATGGACCTAGCTATGACCGCGCCCATCAGCGATGGGCAGTGCCCTGCTTGAGAAGACACGGAGGCCGGCTGAGAAAGGATAACGCGACCGAGATCATGGTGCACTCATAATCCACCCAAGATGCTTCGACAGTGAGACCACTGAAAATATGACGAGACGGGATATATCGCTCTGCGCTGATTTCTTCAAGACCGCGATTGTTCCAGACAAGACAGCGTTTGGGCGTATTTTTTGAAAGCAAGAGGCGCGTCGGAGCAACACCGCGTGAAGCTGAGGCGGTGCATCAAACCGTCTCGCATCCGCATCCCATCACACCGCTTCCGACAAAAGTACGCCTTTTTAGATTGAACAGACTATTACCAAAGTACATGAGCTGTGATGCAAGTACGCTGAGCGTCGGATTGTTCTGTCGTCATCCACAGCAACTCCGGTCAAAATGGTACACCGAGTCAACAAAGCATGTCAAAAATTACTATCTGCAAGAAGACCAGGGATATCCGCCGGGATCAATTCGTGATTGTTGACCCCAGGAAAGGCAGAAGTGTACGGGCGCTGTAGGTGATTCTCAGCGCAAGAAATGAATTATACGTGTGTGGTGGGTGAATTGTCCAATCGCCCAGAAAATGATGGATTATGATCGCGTGTATTTAATAGTCTGTCGTGTGTCAGACTTGCCCAAAGAGTGTTCATTGTCAATGTTCCGTGTATGTTGAATAATGATAACGAGATGTTGAGAAGAGAAATGAAATGTCGGTGATAGACGCTATGAGATCACGTCTTGCTTCCAGCATCTACATTGGTAATCAGCCTCCGAAGTTGATGCTCCGTTATAATTGAGAAAGAAATACAGTATACTGTAGTTTTCCCGAAGGACGTGCTCCCCACCACCAAAAGGAAGATTACACCCGCCCTGCGCGATCAACAAATAATATAAGTGAGACTCTTAACAAGACTCGCCGGTGAAACACCTACGAGATGCTCGGCAGTTTTACCAGGTACCATGATCCCATTGACTGAGCCCATAGCGTGGTACAACTTCTCGCCGGTCTCTTCATAACCGCCTTCAATGGGGTGCCGATCTTCAGGGATCAATCCGCGGGAAGTGGGTACCAATTCCATCATTGCAGGTATGAAAGGCAATAGATCATATCTGCCGTGATGTTCATATTCTCGACCTGCATATGGGACACGGCAGCTAGGCTGGAGTCTTGGTGCGATCTTGCAGGGATGGACTGATCTGGCGAATATTGCACTTCCGAAGAAGATCGGTGATTCACGATCGGCGTCCCAGGAACAGGGTGATAATGTCGATTGAAGTGGTGGGAAGGGTGAGGTGGTGGTGAGGGCAATGCGATAGCCCGATGCCGGGGGATGAGAGTACGGAGGCGGGTCTCCAGGAGGTGCAGACTCTGCAGGCGGGAGGGATGGTGTAGATGTAGGTTGGGGCTGGGGCATCGAAGGAGTAGCGTTAAAGTAGAACGGCTAGCGAAGACGATGCGAAGGTGAAGAGGTGAGACCTTGAAGTGGAGAAATGCTACTGAAACAAAGGAGAGAGATTGTGAGCGATCTGCTCAAGAAGAAAGCCTGAGAATGTGACTAGGCAAAGGGATGAAACAAAGGAGTGAGATCGTGTATTATTAGATGCAGAACAAAGCAAAAGAGCCGCGAGAGATGTATTTCCGGAAATTTTTTGCGACTGATGCTGGAAGTTGGGAGAAAGCACCAGTCACGGTGTGACGGAGCCAGGCACGAGTCTCGTCTATCGAGCTGATTTTCCAATGGAAGGAGGTTCCGAATGCTCTTCCCTGATCGACGATCTCGGTATTCCCGGAAGCTCCACTATGCATTCTGGAGTGTTCACTCCACTATGACGTCGACTCTTCCAATTTCTATAGAATACGCTAGCCAAACCCGGATCCAAAGCGTGCGAAGCTTAGTGTTTCATCGAGTACATGTATTCCCAGAGAAATTTGAGGGTTGCAAAGATCGCCTCGGCGGCACGAACATAGCTGAGCTAACTTTGGGGCGAGTTAGACCTAGACATCGCCCGGTAGTGACGAGATACGGCCCAAAAAATCCCTGCGTGTAAATTATCGCAGTCCGTGAGCCAAGACCTCCGGTTTTCTTAGCAATAGATCGCATTGTAGCATAGCTATGTAGGCGCCGGATAGGCTCAATACCAGATGGAGGATCTACAAGTCATTGGTAGAGTCAATTCCGTCCAGTGACTGTGTCGATCTCAGAATTGATCTTGGCATAAATCTGCAAAGGTGTCATGCGCTGGAAGGGCTGAAAGCAAAACATGCTATATGGTCGGTCCAGATATCCTGATAGATTGAGCGTCTCAAAATCTATTTCTTGGAGAAAAAGAGCTGGAAAGACTCGATATGGCATGTGCTTCATCCATTCCATGACGTACCTGCAATGCTTCAGAGGACAAACAGTTCGAGAAAATGACAGAGATCGTCTGAGAAGAAGGGGCGGTCATACATGCGTCCAAACGGTCTCAGAGAGGTGATCCGAGGTGTGTATCAAGACCGGCTTCTGTAGCGGGGAGAGTCAGAGCCATTTTCCTTGCTAGTAAGCCGGATTCTACGAGCCAGTCCAAAGCGTGCCATGTAGTGATCCTCTGTGGGCCAAAATCAATATTCCGCGCCACAGAGCTTTCAAAGCGAAAAGTGGTCCGTTGCTTACCTTGTCAGCATTTCCCTGAGTCCGTATCGCCCAGCGCGCGATATTGTAGCTGCAGTCTACTGTTCTGGATTCTTCCAACTAGACCCTTCAGCAGCAATGAAACTTCTGGTCCTGGTGATGACAGCACAGCCGTGCTACGCTCAGTCTGGGCTGTGGCTGCGTGCAGAATATCGGCACAGAACCCGTCATCCATCTGCCCAAAATGTACGAGGCCAGGTCGAGGTCCAAGATGCAGCGTCATCATCGAAGGTGCTCTATGAAGTTGGGTCATCCTGGCGAGAAAGGCATCCACAACACGGAAGAGACAAGAGAGCGGTCTGAAAGCGATTCTGCATGATATCATTGTGGCCATGGTCTAGACCTCAATCGCTGCTTTAAGTAACGTACCCCGGGCCTGCAGCTGAGAACTGAGCGACCAATCTTGCCGTCTGATGGAGATCACTGACCAGCATATCTTCTCCCATTTTCCGACTGACATTGTCAGGATTATCTTCGAGCATGCTGCGAATATAGATCAGAAAACAGCCTTCCGCCTGGTGCGCGTCTCGACTTGGGTCGCCGACTGGTGAGAGTTTCGCCATTTTGCTTCCGACAACGACGAGCTGAAATTTCCAGGATACGCCCATACTTGTACAGAACCATTATCCTTTCCAGGACCACTCAAATCCGGTCTTATGTAAAGTGTGTCCCAGAACATGGGCACAAAATCGAGCATCTCTGCCTTGATTTCCCTGCCAGAGTGCAAACATCCCTTCTTGACAGATGTACCAATTTGAAACATCTCTGCATCCATAATCCTGGACCCAAATTCGAGGGATGGCCGGAGATTTATCTCTTCGCCGGCGTTACATGTGCACCAACTCATGTCACCATTGTCTCGCCTCGACAGTCATCCAGGGAGCGGGACGGCTCCAGGGACGCATTCCCTCTGATGCCTACTATAACAGGCCGCGAAATTTTCAGAGATTGTACTCATCTCATCATCCCCACCCTGTTTACCATATCAAACCCAGGACCTGACATCGCCTTTGGACACCCTCGCACGTCACCAAATATCACACATCTGGGTCTCACAGTCCTAGAAAGCACCACGGCGGAAGTCGAAGAGAGCGGACGCAGAGGCTCAGGATTTGGACCAAAGTTATATCTTGGTCTTCAGAAATTGACCCAGTCGACGATCATGAAGAGCTTGCAGATGATCGTCATCTTCCTGCATGGCGATAAATCTCCCGTTACTGCGAGCCAACTCTCGAATATCCTGCGCTTGGATCCCAGAATCTATATCTTTCGGACGAAGAAGACTCCGGTAGAGCTTTGGGAAGCGCATGTGAGGGGCCATGAGGATATTTGGCGAGTTCAACGGAGAGATTGAGAGAGAGGGCGGTCCAGGTAGCAATGACCGAGGACTGGGGCCTTTCATTGACTCTCCTCCATAGCACGATGCTGTGTACACATGCAAGCCTTTTGATAGTAACCTTCATCCCAAACCAGCGGAAACGGTACAGTTTCTGTGATATGGCGTTGGGACATTTTACGTTTGCGGTGAGATGTGAGGACCCGGGAGATATGCTTGGGCTTTCAAAACATTGAAGCAAATCGAACTTGCACCAGGGGTAGAGTTGGAAGTCCTCTCTTGAGAGGTACTGTATATTTACATTCAAACAGCGTGCTTGTGCTATCACAGGTTTTGATCAAATAATCTAGATCAAATCTTGAGCGGATTAGGCGTGAAGACATCACAATATACTCGAGACTAACCTATTCTGATCCCGCTAGCCCCCCAATCTTCCCTTTCCTCTCCAACAATTCGTCTCTCCGCTTCGCGAAAACCTGCTGTGCGTGTCCTTCAAATTTCCACGAATAATATCCCAGAACACCAAAGACGGCCATAGAGAGACCATGGGCTGCTGGATCTATTCGCAACATGATCATATTAGATGGGTAATTTGAGAAGGACACCAGAAAGCCGACTTGTGAAGAGGTTCTTTTTCATGATTCCGAGCTGCCAGAAACGAATACCGAGCCCGAATGCTGCACCGCCGACCACTATATCATTCAGCATGATTAATACACCCGTATGCAATAGTAATATTGACCAACCATGGCTAGCAGGACTGTCTGACGACATTGAAGGGACGAGACTGGAAAGGACAAAACGAGCGCTCAAGCCAAACAAGGCATAAATTCCTGGTTGTCTGTTTACCCTTTCGCCTCTATTTCTTCCCTCTGACCACCATGAGCTCCAGTTCCTTCTCCAATGGTGTCTTAGAAAAATTGGAAATTGCAAAGACAAAGAAAGACGCGGGTGATGCAGCTTTCAAATCTGGAGACGTCAAAGCTGGTCAGTGGCATTGCTTGTCTTGTCTCAGCCCTGTACGCGTTCTAACCCCTTCGTCGTTGATCTAAACGATAGCTTTGAGATCTTATCATGAAGTATGAGATTGTGTTATCTATGTTATGGAACTCTGTCGACCATGGTCCTCTGAACAGTCATTACTTTATCTCCAAGGACTTGACAAGTGAAGCCACCGCTCCTCCGCGTGTCCCTTAATGTGACTCAGGTCTGGCCAGATCGAATATCCCTGGAATGGGACCACCACCTGAAGACCCTGCCACTGCGCCGAAAACGGAGGCAGACGAGATCCTGGAAAAGGTCTACTCGAACATGGCAGCGTGCCATATCAAGTCGGGTAACTGGAAACGCGCGGTTGAAAGTGCGGACAAGGTGATTCATGACAATCCTATCGATTCATTCAACGGAACCGAATACGTGACGTCGTTTTCCTAGGCGCTGAAGAAGAATGAGAACAACTCCAAGGCGCTCTTCCGCAAGGCCAAAGCGCAGGCTGAACTGGGATACACTGAGAAAGCTGAGAAAATTCTGGAAACTCTTGCAAGAAAGAGTCCGGCTGGTTGGCGGTTTGCTGAGGACTCTCTCAAGTACCACTGACATTATCCTTCAGATGCACCTGCTTGCAACGCTGAGTTGAAGCGTATCCGTGCTATCGATGCTGAACGGGAGAAGAAACATAATCAGAAAATGAAAGGTATGGCTTTCCCATCACTGCTGTTCTCGATCGAGTTGACACCCGGTTTCAGGATTCCTCTCCCGTGATCCTAAGCGTCTTGCGCCAGAAGATGAAACCAAACCAGCCACAAACGGCTCTCAAAAGCACGAGAATGACGAAGCTGAGGTCAAGCCGGCTCCTTTGCTACCTTCTGGCATCGAAGAAGTCCCAGCAGACGATCCATAGTCGAACACTGTGTCATTTTTCGTCCATCTCGCCATCTTAGCATCTTACTTTTTCTTGGTCTTCTCTTCTTTTGCTTTGTTCACCAAATACTCGCACCACACGCTTACGTTTCTAATCAAGGTCATTCCAATACAGTTACTGATCACGAATACATGTGAGAAATCGCATTCAAGTTGCACCACTCGTGAGCGTTACTGTGGCCAGTCCGGTAATTCCATCAAACCCGCATTCATGCCTTCCCGCACACGATTCTTGCTAGCAAGATCGGTGCTCAGCTTATATCCATCATAAACTTCCTGCATCTGCGCTTTTGAAGCCAAGATCGAATCGATATAGGCCTCCGCATCACGGATCATCTAGGGAGATTAGAACAGGATCCCAGGTTGATCATTTGAGACATGGGCTTACCTGGGTAGTCTGATATGTCTGCTGAGGCTGCATATATGGGCTGATGCTCGATCTCAGTACCCTTGCACGATCTTCCCAAGCAGACTTGAGCGATTCAAAACAGTTCAGGGATTGTTTCCATGTATAAGGGTCCCATTGTTCAAGCTCCTTCTTGTGAGCTCTGACGTACTCGCGCGGATGTGGGCCCCTGCCTCCACCGCCACCTCCGGATGATGCAATCCCCGTATTGCTTGATCCTGTGTATGAAGGCGAAGATGAATATGTATTCTGAGGCTGCGAGTGCTGCGACTGCGAAGATGGGCCCAATAATGGGTCGAATTGGGATAGATCAGGCTGATAACCCGACTGCTGGGGTTGAGATGGATATGCTGAGTGAGGAGATGGGAAAGATGAGGGATATCCTGTAAATTGATTCTGCAACTGTTGTCCGAATGAACTGGTCGGTTGGAATCCTGTGGGTTGTGGATTCACGTAAGGATTCGACTGAGGTGTGTTCCATGTGGGAGATGACGGGGGTTGGAAGTTCCACGACGGCTGTGGCTGCTGGAAACTTGATTGTTGTTGGAAATAAGGCTGTGGGTCAGGCTGATGGTTAATGGGAGGAGATGAGATATCGGGCCACTTCGTTCGAGGATCGGGATCGCTTCCGGGGTCAGGTTGGAGGAAGGGGTTGTTGGAGATCTGGGAGGACGACGGCGGCGAAGAATAAGGTGAATTGTACGAGTACATGACAGATAGAGACAGGTAGTAGCACTGGTTACAGGGTGCGCAGCCGCGCTCTATAACGGGGGCTCATGATCATCGGCATACATTCGGGTCAGCGATGAATTCATCGATTTGGTACAACAAACAACATTGCATTTAGATCCACAACATGCAAATTAGGTACATGATCCTGTACATGAAACTAGGTAATCCGATTATATGCGAGGATGAAGAGGTGGTCCTGGATTTGTTCTTGGTATATCGTCGGTCATGAATGGGTCGTGAATGGCGAAGGGAGGAGATGGAGACATAGACAGCACAACAGGGTGAACCGTACAACAAAGGAAAGACAAGAAAAGACATAAGAACGGGTGTGAATGCGAAAGGGAATTCCGTATATGCAGTATGAAACGAATTTAGGTTCTTCGTGCGATCTTCTTGATAGCTGCTTGAGTGACAATGGCGCATATACCAAGTCCTGCGAGCATGAGGTATCTCGAGATACCAAGGCTCGTCAGGTCTGACAAGGCTCGCACAGGATCTGCCGGCTGGGAAGATGACCGAATCGGAGCAGCCTCAACTTCATCGAGTTTTCTTTCTAGTTCGAGGATCCGTTGTTTCAGGGATCTGATCTCTATAGAGGGGCTGGGAGAGAAAACTGGGACATCGTCGGTTTGGCATGAGAAGTCTCTCTTGTACAGGAGAGGCGTCTGGGTCTGAGATTTCAGTCCACAATCCATTCCGTCGAACTGGATAGCCGTATCCTGCATCTGCTTAGACGGTTGACGAAGGCCAGCAGATGCATCTCGTGTGGGATGATCGTCGTCTTTGTCCTTGGCAGGTGTGAAGGGTATGCGATGGGCAGTCAAGAGAAGAGCGTCGTCCTGCCAAGTTTTAACTCCCACAGAATGGGACTTGACAGGCTCCTCGCTTTCATCGCCCAGGATATCATCCAGGAGCGGCGGATGCACTTTAGCGTCGTCGAAGGCAAAGAAAGGAGTGCCGAAAAGGTCCGGACTTTCGACATCGGTGGTCTCGCCTTCCGAATCAGAAAACGAAGAGGACTGCGAGCCATCGTCAGATCCGGGAAGGCTCGCGCGGCGTTCTGACGAGATGAAAACGGGAGGAGCGATGGCAGCGTTGACCGGCTGCAAAGGCTTGCGCTTCACGGTCACAGTATTTTCATCGACGTCAGTGATGCTCGAAATCGATGAACGGTTCGAGCGAGGTGTCTCGAACGTTTTCTTCTCGATAGAATCAACGACATCTCTCACTCTCCCGCGTTTGGTGGGACTTTCAGGATCGTATGCAATGCCGCTGTTCTCATCAGCTTCCTCTCGCTTCGTCTGCGTGACCTCGAGGCCCCAAATGCGACTTTTTAAGGCACTGAGGCGAAGCTTGCGAGCCTCTTCGAGTAGACCCTCAATGACATCAGATGACAGGACATCTGTGAGATTGGAAGGAAGAGATGAAGGAGACAGGGCCAATAGCGCTCGCCCGGAAATTTCATGGGTCACTATATGGCGGGATAGAACGGGATGTCCCTGAGAGGTCAGGTATGAAGAAAGATCCAGGTGAGTCCAAGAATATGGATTGTCCTGCGTTTTTTTCAGCGATTTTTCTATTGAGAGGAAAAAACGGCACATACGGGAAGTTTAATGACCGGCTTCAGGCCACTAGCAGTCGAAGAAAAAGAAGGTAGGGTTTCTGCTCTGCGAAAACCGGGTCGAGAGCGAATAACGTTTTTTCCGAGCGCGAGATTGATGTCGTCTTCGCTCGTACCCGTCGACAACTGCGAGCTTTTGGAGATCGACTCGGTCAGAGGCGAAGGAGGGGGCGGAGGAAGAGAGGGAGGTGCACGATAGACCGAGCTAAGGCTTTTCGTGTGTCTATGAGCACTACGCCGATAATAGTCAGTGCGTCTAGGAATTGGTGGGTGCCGTTCTTTTCCTGGGGAGATAGGGGTATAATGATGTTGGGGTAGTTTTACATTTGTGCTATTGGATCGGGTAAGGAGAGCGGTGGAGGTGGTGACGATAGCATAAGCATGTGTGCTATTGCTTCGAGAGCGAGCTGAAGGTGTAGTGGATGTAGTGGATGCCATTGTTCGTAAAAGTCGTGAGGGGTCGTTCAGAAAGCGAAGCTAATAAAAAATTGCAACGAGGCCAACAAACTTGTGCGCGTACTTTTTCGGGAAATGCCTGGCAACCATCTCTTCACCTTCGCTACGTTCGCCATACAGCTACAAACAACGATAATATTACAGTTTACAAAATAGGTTACCATTATATTAGAGATATCAGTATACATTATTACACCCAGTCTTCCCATAGCACGTCGTCGCCATTCCCGGATCCTACATACAGAGGCGCAGTTTCAACCATTTCCAGGAGAGCGTCGCTCAAACCCTGGCGATCATCGATAGACCCTCTCATAGCGATCAAAATAGGTCCGCTCTGAGGTCCTGATTCAATGAGTCGAAAATCTCGGCCTTCAATCACTTGCACGAGCCGACCAGTACTGACATCCCGCACTTCGACAAAGTCTGGGCTGAATAGGATCACATAGGGTTTCCGGAATGCATAAGCAACTGCAGGTGTTTCCCATCGTATCAATCCCGCGGTCCGAGTAGGCTGGCCATGTTTAGTGATGTAGCATCCAAAATCTGGAGTGTGTTCAGTTCAGATCCGAAACTAGTTGCCCGAGTTTAGTACATACCGTCGTATATCACTAACAATTCTCGATCCCCGGATTGCAGCATCCCGAGAACTTTGCCATCCTCACAACGTGCTTTGAGATGTGCAACAGCTCGATCGCCATTGGATTTCGAGAAGTCAGGTACGGTTGTCACTTGTCCATTTGCAAGACTGGGAACTGATCAGGAGGTCATCGTTTGCATAGAAAATATTTCTTACTGAGTAGGGTCGACAATACTTAGTCCTTTCTCAGTTGCAATCGCGATGGTCTTGCGGAGCATTGTAACGTCGTAGGCATCCTTGGGAACATAGAAAGGCTGAATCAAGCTATCAGTGGCCGGGTCTCGATCACATTGAGGAAGTTTATATACCGAACCGAACGATCGAAAAGAGGGCGCCATCGTGTATTGTCGCTGTGCATTCATGACGTTCTGGGGATGCACGACCTCGAGAGCGTTGATATTCGACTGCCTGAAAGTTCGGGAAGCATACACCACTAGAGCTGGGTGAGATGACGTTCGATGGTTAGGGAAGCATCATACCGATAGTTCGATTGGCAACGATCCCGGTCCTGAAAAACTGAACGCTTTCATCTCGTTGCGAGATATTCTCCATTGACGCTTCGAGCAAAGAAGGAGAGGCGTTTTGTAATGCGACGCGAGCCAGAAGATCCAGAGAATATGACAGCACGCCTTGTTCGCATTGCAGGATGAGTTTATTGAAACCTTGCAAGGCTGATATCGACGAAGTGAACGGTAAACGCAACGCGCCGCGGATCTCTGAGCCAAAGCTTCAGTAGATGTACTGGTACATTGATAAGCATATACTTGCCGTTGGTCCCGCGTGCGTGGACGTGAACGCCACCTGATGTTCCGATAGCAATGAAACTTCGGCCGCCGCTCACTGTCAAAGCTTTGATGAGGGGTAATGAATTATATGACCACACACCACTTACTAAAGGAGGCGGCAGAATTGACTTTGCCCAGGAATGGTCCCGGCGCATCAGGAGGAACCTGGACAGTTCGAGTCCTAAAATGCCCGTCGTTAAGCGGGTTCGCGGCAAAATGCTATGCGTGGCATGGCTATTAGAGGAGACAAACACCTGGAGTGCGCAACATACCTTGTTAGCGTCATTGTACGCTTGTCTGACGCCTATCGCGTCAACCAAGCAATTCCTCCATTTTTCTCGCAGACGTTCACTGGCCGCATATAGGGTGTATCTGCGGCTAGATTTCGCTGATGCATGGTATACAGTAAAGGGGTATACAGGTATATAGTGAAACTTGACAGCATCTAGGATGCCGCCTCCTTCCGAAGACTTTTCCTTACGGCTTTCTTGTGGGGCGTCGAACGCACCCAGACGAAGATATTCGAGCGGGATAGGCTAGACAAACTTTTGAGCCTTACAATGGTTGATGGGGAGCATTGCACGAACCCGAGAAGCGACTATGTATTTGAAACCTGATTCGCGTTTCTCTTTCCTGGTGATGAGTACTGAAACGGATATCAGGGAATAATTCACGGCTATGCAGAAGCTCTACGCTTACAGTAGTTATCAAGGAGGGCTACCTCCATGTCATGCCATCCATGCCAATCTGTTTCAGAGCGCTGACGCCTGGCAAGAGGGCCCTGATACACGAGCGTTCGATTATCACTATAGAGATCCATATCCTACCAAAGATGAGCAGGCGCAAAGATACAGTAAATGTATTCCTCACTATAATCTCGCCCGGCCTGAAGACTAAACTTTCGCTCAGACTCCAGAATTTAACTTTGCTCTCAGCAGCTTCGATGCCGGGTTGGGTGCTTCGTATAAAGTCACCGAGGAGATCCAAGATAATGGGCATTGTTTCGAGATCGGGATGATCTGGTTCCGTCAATTTCTGGATTTGCTCTAAAATGAGCCGCAATCTGGGTAGGCGTGTGACGGGACGAGATATAAATGTGATGAGATCGCGCTTGCGCGTCCGGGGATTTTGAGAACATTCTTGTATGTAATGTTGATAGCGTGGATTTCGTTTGAGCTCGCGACGATGTCGAGCTTCGGCGAGAGGATAGTGTTTGATGTATGATTCGTAAGGGGGTTGGAATTTTAGAGCAGCTATAATCCAGGTGAACGCCTGATTGATATACGGATAAATGACATACTGTCAAGGACGATATCGGCGATGCTCTGGACTAGCGGATGTTGGTCGCGTTGCCGCGCAAAGAGAGCTGCAAGCAACCTTTGATGAACGTGCAAGATTTCATTGAGATTCCAGAATACTTCTTTCGTGAAAGCAAGAAGATAGTCTTGAGGCATAATTGGAGGATTAGCGTTAACTAAGGGATTGATATAAACCTATGCATTTGTAAGGGTGGATGTCGCGCTTAGATTCTATGTGATACGCACGTCTTGCAAGATCTCTAAATCAGATACATACTCTTTCTCCGAGTTGATGAGTTCAAATATAACAGATTGGCGTTGAACCTCCTTCCCAGGTAGGCTATCTCTGGCTTCTTGAGGGACCAAACGATGCCATTGGTTGTCAGGTTCGGGGAGAGTACCCTCTTGGAATCTATATAGTGATTCCTCTGCGGAGAGGCTTCATGCGCATCAGATATAATTCCACTACAGTGACACAGTTTATTCACCTAGAGTGTGATAACTCATTGGATAGCGATGCAGGGGTCGGAGAAGTCACCTAAAAGGCTCACGTGAGGTATATTCAAACGATAGACCAAAGTATAACAACCTCCCAATCCTGTCCTCCGGCTAAAGAACTAAAGCTTTCCTGACGGCCCAGATGTAGCTGTGGTCCTAGATCACTCCGGGAGTGTCTATGTTGATTGAAACTGGGTCCAGGTTGTAGAGTCTCGTTCCTTTGGTATGATTGACGAGATCCTTGTGGGTCTTGGAATGACCATTCCGAAGGAGAGTCATGAAATGAAGATCGTCTAGGCGAAGTAGGATTTATGAAAGATGGACGTTGGGGAGAGAATGGAACTGGTGCTACATATGACGTTCGGTCGGGGTGAAGGCCATACGATGCCCAGGCCGAGGCAGGGGAATGCATTTCGGGGGGACGAGCACCAGGTGGAATTGAGACATTTGGGCGACCGGAGACACGATGACCAGCGTTCAAAGCCATCGATGCCAGTGAGGAGTTGTTGCACCAGAGCTGAGGTCATTTCATTCGTCCCAGAGCAGATTACATCTCGGCCTCGGCCGGCCGGTATCTTCAAACTTGCGACGCTTCAGAAGGCAACTCAGATCACAATGTTTGGGCCTTCAATATTTATTCATTACAAAGGAAAATGGGTAAGAGACGATACAGCGAGAAGATGCCAGAGATCACAGGTAAAGTCCTTCTGGTGCTCCTTCATTCTTCCTGTAAAGAACCTGCAAGCAAAAATTAGAACGAGAACAATGTTCGGGGCGTAACGGAAGTACCTTTTCTCGAGCGCTTGCGAAATCGGCTTTAGTGACCTGCATACGTCTCTCTCGCAGCGCAAGAAGACCAGCTTCGGTACAAACGGCCTTGATATCGGCCCCTGACAGATCATCTTTCAGCGTAACGAAGTCCTCGAGATCAACGTCCTCAGCAACATTCATTTTCGATGTATGCAGTCTTATGGAGCAATGTCAGAAAGCCAAGGTCAGAATAAAAGAGACCTTACCGGAAGATGTGGCGCTTGGTCTTGACGTCCGGTAAGGGAAACTCAATCTTTCGATCAATTCGACCGGGCCGAATAAGTGCGGGATCTAACGACTCTATCCGATTCGTGGCCATGATGACTTTAACATCGCCGCGGGTGTCAAAGCCATCCAATTGGTTAAGAAGCTCCAGCATGGTCCGCTGAATTTCACGCTCGCCGCCCGAGGTAGAATCGTATCTGACCAATCGTTGAGCCTGTAACTGGAAGCATTGAATAAGGCTGGACTGACCGTTTCGTACCAATGGCGTCAATCTCATCAATAAACACAATACTCGGGGCATTCTCCTCAGCAGCCTTGAAGAGCTCTCGCACGAGTTTAGGTCCATCACCCAGGTATTTCTGGATCAACTCAGACCCAACAACGCGTAGGAAGGTAGCCGATGTTTGATTGGCCACTGCTTTGGCCAATAACGTCTTTCCAGTGCCGGGTACGCCGTAGAGGATAACACCCTTCGGGGGTTTGATACCCATCTCCTCATATAACTCAGGATGCGTCAACGGCAACTCAACGGATTCCTATTTTGAATTGAGAAACGAGTATCCCAAGGGAAACACAACCGCACCTTAATTTCCTGTATTTGTTGCTCTAAACCACCAATGTCCGCATAACTTTCCGTCGGTGCCTTGTCAAGCTTCATGACGCTGACCAGCGGATCGACGTCATCGTTGAGCACACCAATAACAGCTTGGGTTTTGTGATGCAAGAGGATGGTGCAGCCAGGCTCCAGCATGTCCTTGTCAACGAAGCTCATGATGGAGACGTAGAATTCGGGCCCAGAAGCGGTACTGATAATAGCGTGGTCGTCGTCAATAATTTCTTCAAGTGTGCCAACAGCCATTGGAGTTCCACGAAGGTCATCGACGCGAGTCCGCTCCTCAGCATCGGTGTTCTCTCTAGCTGCCTCTGGCTTCAACCGCTCCTGATTCTGGACAAACTCCTCCTCCATGAGAAGATAGTCTTTAATACGCTCCATCTTTAGCAGTTTCAATCGACAACGAGTCGTTGGGAATACGGGTGGAAGTTTGGAAGATGCATCGGGTCCTCGTCTCTTCTTCTTCTTTCCAACTCGCGTTGGCAGAGGAGGTTCCCATTTCTTCTTCTGGTCTTTCTTGTCGCCGCCAGGTTGATTTGCGCCAGGAGGTCCTCCTGGGAGATTTGAAGGTAGACCTGAAGGAGTGTTGCCCATGGTTGTATGTGGCAAGAAAGAGAGTAGTTCTTAGTGAGCGCGACGCGTCAGTCTTGTGCTTCCGAAGGCTCAAACAAGCGACCAAACAGAACCGTCACCATGGCCTCGCAGCACTACATCCAGCCAGGTAATTTCTTTGACATTGCTCGAGCAACTATATACTCATGAGGTGATATTGTAGACGATGACGATGACCTCGACGACCTTTCCATTCCAGGTTACACCCATCCATCTCTCTCTCCCGCGGAAGCGCAATCCAAAGGCAAATCACGCGCCGTACCCGACCAACTAGCCCCTCCTTCGCCTTTATCTGGAAATATTGGAAGTGGGTATAGGGCTGCTACAAAATCTACAGTTGCTGGTGTGAGGGTGGAAACACGGTGCGTGTTGCCTTGAGCCTCGAAAGCCCATCACCCTACCTTGCATTTCTAGGTACACTGGCGAGGAGACTCTCGACGAACCCGTGACTGCAACTATAGTAGGCGCATATTTTCCCTTGTGTAACACCCTCGGTCATCTATTTCTAGACTCGAGACCTTCTCAGCATCTATCACAAATTACTGCAAGTTCTATACCCTCGACGGACTGGTAGTGGCCGGGAAGTGCTACGGTAAGGCACTCGTGTCCGCAAGCGTGTCACATCATTTTAATTAATGTTTCAGTGATTGGGACTTATGGGGACCTCTGATCCTATGTTTGTTATTGGGTATCATGTTGAGTATCAACGTTCGTCTTTTCCTCTCTCGCCAAGAAAACCTATTCTCACCTCTACTCTTAGGCGCCTCATTCGCAATCTCTCAGTATATTCACGACTGTGGTTGGAATTGTGTCCGTGGGTTCTCTAGTCGTGACTGTGCAAGCAAAGGTACATTTCCACTCTACAACCGTCAATCTTTCATATTCATCCCTTCCACAGTTGCTCGGTGGTAGAGTGTATGTGTTTGCATACTTATTTGCTATCCCTCGCTCATCGGTGTTAGTTCATTCTTTCAAGCCCTATGTGTCCTGGGTTACTGTGTTGCACCCCTGGATATAGCGGCCCTTATTGCATGCTTTGTCCGCTTGGTGTGGGTTCGTGCGCCGATCGCATTGTTGGCATGGGCCTGGTGTATATGGGGTCAGTCATTTTTTCTTCACTCATCCACGTGATAGGATCTTGATGTCGCCCAACAGCTTCTGTCAATTTCTTGGATGGTACCAAGATCGAACAACAGAGAATTTTACTTGCCGTGTATCCACTCTTGTGAGTCTTCTGTCCTGATGTCCCCCAGAGCGTGTCTAATTATATGCAGACTGTTTTACTTCATTTTGGCATGGATGATTCTGATCCTATAAATATTGGGATAAACCTCTTTCGCCCTTTGAAAAAGCCGGCAACGACCGGACTTGGAAGTATCGGCATACAAATGTTGTGTCTTATACTACTACCTTCTGCGTGTCCCATGAATGCTAGACTAATATTTCCTCACCCTTGTGGAGTCTCTGTTCAGTTTCGTGCCTGCTGAGCTGTCCATGGGGGATTATCTCATAGCCGGAGGCCGCGATGACAGTTGAGAACCAAGTTAAGAGCCATGTTTTCAGTTGACTGCAAATAATGTGGCCCCTCATTGACAACACGTGCCTACAACGCCTGTGCTATGGCAATCTTACCAGACAACATCGGACAGACAACCACCAGTCTGAAGTGCGGAGGTGTCGCAATCCGAAAGCTGGCAGCACACCGTTATCGCCATGGAAAGTGGACGAGCACTTCCCATGCGTCCTCATTTTCAGAACCACTGGTGACCTCGTTCAAAGTTTTGTGCTGGAATGTCGGTTACCGATACGAAGAGCCATACGAGCACCACTGGGCGAAGAGTTTCGTCAAGGAGCTGAAGCGGAGATTGGGTCCATCGAGTTCTGCTTCAGCCGAGGGGGCAAAGACGGCGCCATGTTGTGTCGTTCTTCTGCAGGAGGTCCAAAGGGACGCCCTTCACGCACTATACAGCGACGACTGGATTCGGCAAACCATGATCGCTGTTCCCGTCCCGCCATCTATATCTGACTCCAGCGGATCGCTGGGTGCCACTGTTCAGAACGTCACACTCGTTTCGAGGACCATACCCGTATCGCAGGCTTTGCACGTGTCCTTTTTCAATTCACAGATGGCCCGTCATGCCGTCGTGGTGGACCTAAAGTTCTACGCTCCAGCGGACCAGCAAAGCCCGAAAAACCAGCAGAAACAAATGTCGAGTCGGCTGAGGAACGTCAGAATTATCAACGTCCAATTGGAATCCTTCAAGAATGGAGGGGGGGCGCGGGATGATCAAACCAAGTTCCTTCTAAGTGAACTTAGCAACGATCATTCCTTCTATGGCGTGCTGTTGGGCGTCGATGTGAAAGATGTTCCCGCTGACGACGCAGTGATCTCACCCAACCAGGATGAGCGTACATCCAGGGTGGTTGTCCAGGAGCCCGTAAGTCGGGGTAACGAGACTCTGACGTCCAAGTCTCTGATTGTCCTGCGAAAACGTCTGGGACCGTCCGAAACGCCAATGGAAGGGGTCCGGGTTGCGAAAAGTAGATCAGGCATCATAGGCAACATTCACTTAACGTGATAGGTTCATGGTCATGTGGTTCGAGAAGGTTAGCAGCACATATCGCGTACTAGTCCTGTCATGACTCATGAGAGCTCATCAGTTGCCAGTCCAAAGAACTGCAGAAAAAAGTGCTTCATTGTAACCTGGACCCTCGTTTTGGTTTGTCTCGTTGATGTCATCGACGGATAACACACTCTGTGCTGTATCCTGTATATATGTTGGTACGCTTCTTCTACGCAGATTTGACATGTGAAGTTTGAGCACAAAGATCGTCACAATGTTAGTCACATCGTACTTGATATCAGGATATCGGGGCGCACGAAGGCAGAATAAGTATGGATTGATCCGACAATTTATTTTAAGAGCGATAGACAACAATTTGGAATCAGAAGGAAATGACGATCCAAAAAGTGCTTTCGAGTTGTTAAGACATGGTTTTGGAACAACAGGACCCGGCCAGTGACAGAAATGAGCGTGGAGATTGTAGGCAAACAGATGATACGAGAACTAAATGCAAGTAATGAGTGAAAAGGGACGATGATAAACAGGTCCGTCGTGAGGAGAGTGGTGTGATTTATGGGATAGAATGCGCGAATGATCAAAGAATGACTGAAAGAGTGGACAGGGTAGGTCGAGCAAATACTTATGACGAACGATGCTGGGATGCGATAGAAAGACGTTATGTGCAGGGTGAAAGAAGGGGTCGCTTCATTGGATGGATGGGAAGTGAGTAATGGGGGTTTGCAAACATTCGTGGAGAATGCAGAGTGAATGAGGTCATGAGAATGTCGCAAGCTCCGGGGAGATGATTGGAGCTAGGAAGCCTGTCCCGCTCACATATCGTAAGTGTACAGTGGAAAGGAATGGCCAAAATTGAGAATGAGAATTTTGGTGAGAAGGAATAGAAAAGTCAGGCGTGAATTTGGGAGGAAACACAAGTATACGATCGAAAGAATGGAGGATCGTTTCGAGAAAGTGAAAAGGGATTGAGGCTGAAGGAAGGAGTAGAAAATGAGGCCGTATATACACGATGTCAACAGTGATAGGCGATCACTGGAGGCATCAGGAAAGAGAGAAGGCTGATTGAAGCCCAGTCCCTTCACTACTTCCAGAGACAGATGAACTGTTGTCATGGGGGACAATGCTTCCGAAGCTTATCCTTCTTCCAGGACGAGCTGGAAAATTGGCCGTCTTAACGCGACGAAGCGACTTGGGAGGTGAAACTGGGCGTGGGGCGATTGCTTCCGTTTCCGGCTTTTCCTGCAGAATAGCAGGCAGAGGTGGAGGAGGAATCGTCAAAGAGGGAGACACAACGGGTGGCGTTGGGAGCGGGGCTCCAAACATGCTGTCCGACCGCTTGACTCGGGTCTTGACTGTCAGCTTTGTAGGAGATGCGCCAACTTTCGGCTTCAGGCCGGCAGCTGGCTTCTTGGAAGCGGGTGCCTTCTCTTCGCGAGCGGTGGCTCGATCGGTTTCTTGACTGTTTTTCCTGGTCCGCGGTTTTTTCGCAGAGGCGGAGCGAGCCTTTTCCTCCTCGTCACTACTCACGGCTTCACTGCTGTTGCTGAGTTTAAGGCGATCAACTTTCTCCTGTACAGATACTGCACTGAAGCTGGGAGCTCGTTTCACCCTGGTCGTGCGGGTGTTCTGAGGAGTACGGGTTCGGAGAGTACGTGTGTTGGCAGGGGGGTCTGGCGGCGCAGGCATAGTGAAAGAAATCGAAGATGTAGAAGAGATCGTGAATGAGCTAGATGCCCGTCGGAGACCTGGCAGCTGCGACCGATTGCGCACGGGCGTAGCGGGGCCGGGAGGAGTGAGAAGCGAGGTGGATCTCACAGGAGAAGGAGATCGAGCTCCAGAGGGACGAGCATACGGATGATAAGAGTTTGAAGGTAACAGGCGGGAAGTGCGCTGGAGGCGAGTTGAAAGACTGGTGACCTAGAATGAGAGACCAAACTAATGACGACTTGAAAGTCTCTTACCGAGGAATCGAGGACTCGTTTTCCATACTGCCCCTTAAAAAGTCCATGCTATTTTGTCTGTAGAGAGGCTTTCGTTTGGGGTCATTATTGACCTTCTTTCTGCCTGCAGCTTTGCCAATAGTTATATCGACATCATCTTGATTGGGGTCGGCATTCTCGCTCTCCTCCTCGGGGATGCTGTGAGTATCTTCACAGCTTCGTCTACGAGCGGCTTCGCGAGAAAGCTCGACTAGCTTGAGACGAGTCGCCGCAATAGAGTGAGGCCATTCAAGAGGCCCTTTGGACGCACAGATGCCTTTAGCCACCTTATCCAAAAGGTTCGACGGAGGGATGGGGCCCACAAAGGGGGTTAAAACTTGTTGAGGAAGAACATCAAGGGCCTATGGACCAGTTCAGGCCGATGTAAGCAGATCAACAAAGGAGATGACTGACGTTAGCAAGGAGAGAAACTTGGTCTGCCGTCCATTCCCATTCTACAGCATCAGCGTCGTAGGTAGAGCTAGTCCACGAGTCACTACTCTTTCTGGGAGTGCTTGACTCGAGTCTGAATAGGATGGGGGTCTGGGGACCGCAGGAGGAGCGGGGAGTGCGGGGAGAGATAGAAGAGTTGGAGGAGGTACGAGGGAGAGGCGGATGTGGGAGTACGAGTGAAAGAGCAGAAGTCGCCGAGCGACGAGTTTGCATTGTCGTGAACGATGAACCAGAAAAACCAAAGAAAACCGAGAAAAAATGTCCGTGGAGAGCGAAGAGGGCGATGGCGGCGACTCGCGCCCGCACTTCTTCAGACTCACGACGCGCTTTGCCCGGCCCTAAACACCGCCTGAGACTGTCTGCGGTGTCTCGGCCGTCAGTGGCGTCCACCTCATAGTGCTCTCCTCCGAGACGTGTATATATGCGATCCAAGACATGGGGTGAATTTATTACTTAATACTACAAGGACTGAGATGGCTTCACGACGTTCAGCGCGTCCTGCCCCGCGTTCATGATCGTCGGTACTTGTTTGGCTTTGTTTACAACTTTTCTTCATGCGCACTCATGAGCGATGATGACCATGACTCCCTGTTTGGCTCTCCACCGCCGTCGCCGACAGGCAGAGGTAGGTCGCCTCCATTGGCTTTGCCAGGATCAGTGAATCAAAATGTGGGGACCATTGCACTTTTCGGTCTTCATAACTCTTTTTCTGAATCATCAGCAGCCCACCTAGCGTCGGCAGAAATTCGTCCCTCCCCCGCCCGTGCGCGTCCGCAAAATAGTCGCACATCGTCTCAGAACAGTTTGACTCCTCCGTCAGGACCTCCACCAGCCAGACCTTTAGCTCCCGTCCTTGATTTTCCTGAGAGCGGTTCCGCACCGCCACGCCAATTACTCAGATCTCATCCTTCTCTCCTTGGTGTCGCCGGCACGGTCGCGCAGGTTGACACCTCCCGACTTCGTGTGCATTACCCTCATGGAACGGGATCGTCTAGCAATCCGATCGACCTGGATGCCGATACCCCTACCCCTACCGCAAGAAATCAGCGTCCACTCCGTTTGCCTTTCCCTCCCTCTCGCATCCAGAACGCTTGCACTTCCTCTCGTGACATTTTGTCCCAAGCCGTCATGAGCCAACTCGATAAGACCTCTCTATCATCACAATCTGAACTTTCTCCGACGCATATCGCCATGGCCGCCTTTTTGCGTCGTGACCCTCGATTTCCTTCCATACTTAAAGGCTTGATTGGTTTCATCGCCACTCCAAAGTGTAGCCAGACCTCGACATCACCTTCTACCCCACCTCCTTCGAAGCGCGTCAAGTTGCGTCACGTTCCTGCCGGGGCTGATCATTGGGACGTTCCATATCCATTTCTTCGTGGTGAAGGCCCGGAGAAATATCAAGAGAGTTGGGCCGCGCAACGGAGAAAGCAGTTACTTCTTGAGCTTAGCCATCTTCTCCGAGATGCCTATGCGTATGTCAAGGAGAAGACTGAGCACGCATCAACCCGCCAAGCCAAACCCTTGCAACCGTCCAACGGTCCACCACATATACCTACCCCAGCCCGTTCGAAATCGTATTCCCCTGAATCAGTACCTGCCCCCGAGACGCCAGAACCATTCGTCGGAGGTAGCATCGACAGCTGGCTCTCCGCGCAACCATCGCACTCTAATGTCGAGTGTTCCGACGCTGTTTTGGAAGACATCATGGCTCTTATTCAGAGCGCCGCAGGCACGAGCCCTTCGATTGAGAACTTCAGTCCTCATTGGGACACGGATTTCTCCTACAATGATCAATACCCTTCGTTTTATCAATACCCCGATATACAAGCTTTCCCTCTATTTGATACGCAAACCTTTCCCGATTCACCAATCTCCCAATGCGCCATCGATCCCATGCTATGTCCTGTCCCGACCTCTTCGTCCAACAACGATTGGTTGTTCGGAACTCAGGCTCTGCAGCCGCCCCAGGGTATGTTGCATGAGTCCCCGCACACGTGTATCCAACGCTCATCTCCCTGTCTCCTCTCAGATGGAATAGCATCCCCTATAACCTCATTCCCTTCGACCTCAACGTCTTCTGGTGTTACACCCGATGCGGTTTCCTACACAGATTCACCTCCAATTATGAAGATCACACTTCCCTCAATTGAGCGCGATGATCACTCAGCACGTCAGTTTGCATCATCATCTGCAAATATCACGAAGCGTAACTCTACGAAGAGCGACGTTTTGGCGAAGGCAAAGCTTCGCAGGCAAACTTTAGTGCGGGAGATCGAGAAAGCCAAACTGGAGCTTTGGGGTTGCACTATCGAGGCGGGTGTTCTCAAGAACTTACAAAGTATACGTCCTGCAACTTCAGCATCATAGCGTCAGTAGTCCTCATCATAATTCATCATAATCTTCCGCATAGCACCTTGTAATGCCTTCTCGAATCCCGCCGATTGTACAGTACTCAGTTATCAGAATGTATTGTGACTGATCAAGCCGCACAAAGAACATGTGGATGTGATACCGAGACATTCTGACTAGCCCGTGATAACAGAGATGAAAACAGACAGCAGCAAAACACCCGCACGACAACCACCTATGTATGGTTTCCCATGGTCACCGGTGGAGGCTGACCCCCTTCGAAATTGTGGGGAGGTCCGTTCGGTGCAGTCCCCGGATGAGGTTGCATCATCATGCCAAATGGAACTGCGTGTGGTACTGCTCAAGGCGGTATTAGAGTAGAAAGTTAACGTGGGTCAAAATGGACGAACGCTGAGGACTCTGATGATAGGGATACGGATGAGCATGTGATGGTACTGGGGTGGGCGGCATAGATGGACGATGAGCATTTCCATTAGGCGGCGGTGGATACGCGGTCGGCGGCGGCGGACCCAAGAAATGAGGTGCTAGGCGGCAAATTTTAGACGATGATTCAGATCGAATCAATGAGAGGACTTACGGGGCATGCCTCCTGTCGTCGGAGAATACAACACTTTTCAAGACTCCAGCTTACAGGACAGGGAAATCGAAAGACGCACCAGGTGGGTTAGGCGGTGGCATATTTGGCGGGTATGGGACAGCCTGCATGTAGGGACCATGCATGTATCCACCTGGCGGTGGTGGTACGCCCTGCATCATTTGTTGGGGCTGAGCAGGGGCTGAGAGTGTGATATATGCAGCGATTACTCAAATCTCGTACCTGGCCGGGATATGGGTAGGGAGCATATGTATAGAGATATTGTCGTGAGTTCGGACCCTGAGATGGATCTTCCTCAAAAGTTGGGAGAGGCGGCGGACCCGGTGGCGTCATGTGCCCAGGAGGTGGTTGATGTGTTACGGGAGGAAACAGACTCATGTATCGTTTACCGCTGAACGGCCACGTAGAGACTGAGTCAAATATGAGTGGAAGCAAGAATATACATCGATTGACCCTCACTGATACTTGACGCCTCAGCCACTTTGCCAAACTTGAACGGATTGAAGTCGTCCTTCACGTGCACCGAACTGGACTTCTTCACAGGCTTAGTTCCGAAGAAGGGGTTTGGTGGTGCAGGCTGCTCAAATTAATGATTGTCGGGCTAGATGCACCAGTAAGAACTTACGGGTTCGGTCGTCTTTGTCTTAGGTGATTGAGAAGAGCTTGAGCCCGGGGTAGAGATAGGTTGCTAAAAGGACATGAATGATAGGAACGTCACATCGCGAAGTGGAGACCCACACTGGGTTTGAAGCTGTTTGCGTTTGGATTGGGTTTGAAAGACGACGCATTGATATTCAACTTCGTGGCAGCAGCAGCAGTGCTGACAGTCGGAGAGGCGGGGGTGCCGGTCTGATTAGGAGGAGAAACACTAGTGCTTGCGACCGAAGAGCCTCGAGCTTTGCTAGGGTTGAATGGTGGAATCGGCTGAATTTCCATTTTGATGGTTGGTTTGGCAGGGCTTTTTGAAGTCCCTTCCTTCTTGGTAGCAGCCTCTTCGGAAGGTTTCGATGAAGTCGGAGAGACGGCTTTTGATGACAGTACGGTCGACGAAGGAGAAATCGAGGCTTTCGTTTTCTGCGCGTTCGGAGACGTGGTGGTGACAGTGCTTCCAATTGTTCGCGCACTAGAGGCTCCCGCATCCGCGCTTGCCTTTTCCCGGATGGCTTTCTGCTTATCCTCATCCTTAGCTAAGATTGTGACGAGATCTTCTGGGATGGGACGATTGAGCTAATGATAAGAGAAAAGGAGGATATGCTAAGCCTAGTGCATCGGATTAAAATACGAAACGACGCACTTTGAACACTTGACTAAATTTGACAAGCTCAGAAGTCACTTTGTCCATCTCAGTTTTGCGCAATGCATGTCGCTTTTGAGTCAATCGCTCCTTCTCGTTGGAAACGAATTCGCGGAAGTTATCAACCAAACCATTCGGGCCCTATATCGAATTAACGACTGAGGAAGATGTGGACAGTTTCATCGCACCTGAGAAGGATTGGTGGATGCACGGGATGCATTTTTGGGCAAAGGCGTGGTGTCAGAGCTCTCTACGCCGTTGATGGAGACCTTCGGGACTTCAGGTATCGGTGGTGTCGCCTGTGAATGATTGGAAGTTGGGCCAACGACATTTCCTTTTCTTGCGCCTGGAGGCACATAGGCATTTGCACTTCGTACAACAGCCCCATACCTAGATGAAGGTAAAGCAAGAGTTCATGAATGCAATTCTTGACTGACTTGTCTTCCTCGTTCATTCCGCTGTCGTCAACTAAATTTCTCTCTTCGGCGATGTGAGGGTTAGAAGTGGTAGACTGGTCGTTCATTAAAATAATTGACAGATCAAAAGGGAAATGACGCACCGACATAATCTCATTAGCAAGTTGCTGGGCCTTTCTCTCTCGCTCTTTGAAATCCGGGCCA
Organism: Sistotremastrum suecicum HHB10207 ss-3; assembly: GCA_001632355.1. NCBI lineage: Eukaryota > Fungi > Basidiomycota > Agaricomycetes > Sistotremastrales > Sistotremastraceae > Sistotremastrum > Sistotremastrum suecicum. Next base: position 195,648 of record KV428032.1, read on the forward strand.
GACCGATCAAGTTTGGTAGTATACAGTTCTTCATCGAAGCTTGTCGTAACACCAAACATCTGCTCGTTCGCCGCAAACTGATCCCAATTCTTTGCACCGCCGGTAGTTGCTGGAGCACCAAAGGTGGCGTCGTCGCCTTGCAGATTTTGTGTAGCTGATGAAGAAGCAGGTGGCTCCCAGACCTCCAGATCGCGTTCACGGCGTGGTGCGTTGCTGGAGATATCATTGTCGATACGGAAAGCTTTTGGGACAGACAAGTGAGCAACAACTTATTAGCAGGAATACGTCAAAACCACAAACAAGTAGAGGAGCCGTTTGGTTTAGATACCGGGCTCCAACCCTCAACGTCTTTTGTGCGTATGAAAACATTGTCCTTAAGAGGCGCAGTTGGATTCAGTAGATCCTTGACATCTTTGAGTTGGACGCCCGAATTGTCGGCATCTTGGGTTGTCGAGACTAGCGTTCCTTGATGGCGCTGCCCGGTACGAGTAGTGAACATGATGACGCTCCCCTGAGATAGTATCACGGAGGGAACTTCCAATACGATAATTGGCTCGTACCATGAGAGGGGCTACATCGCGTAGCATTTCATCCTGCGAACTTGCTTTGCTTCCGTTGAACCCAGGTTGAGCCAATGGTGGAAAGGCACCTGGAACTCCCTGTGGGACGGGTGGAGACAATCGTGGTGAAGCGGATGGGGGAGGATTGTTGGGAAATGTCTGCGGGGCACGGTTCCACGCATTGGCTTTCCTTCAGACGCGGATGCATTTGTTAGCACTACATGTAGTCGGAACGACAGGTATAGAACAGCGTACCGAGCTACACCAGGACTTCCATGAGTTGCATTTGCTGGTGGCGTATTTGATGCAGAGTTGGACTCCAGGTTAGACTTTTTGGAAGCCTTGTTGAGTTGACGAACGGAAGAAGACATTCGAACTTTCAGCAAGCCGTTGAAGCCGTTGAAGCCGTCTTAGATACACGCAAGTGAAGGATTGCTTCTCGGTCCTCTCTTTGAAAAATATCTAGCACTTGAAACAGTCGACACCAAGCGTTTAGGGCGATGCAGAGCGTGCAGAGCAAGTTGTCGTTGCGACGCTTCCCAACGGAACGGTTGTGGGCTCGACCTTCTCGGTGCTATCCGGCGCACTGCCATTGTCGCAGAATCCACATCCACTCTCTGGCGACACTCCTGGGCAGCAGGCTCGCTGCACAATTCTACTCTCGTCGAGTCCTACCTACTTGGCAATCATCAACGCTGTGATCTTACGTTCAGGCCACCCTTGTTCTCTCCATTTTATTTCCAAACTGCACAAGCTTTGCGACAGTGCGGGATGACTGCTGTGTAAAATCCAACGTCACTGGCAACAACACGCCCGCATCAGAGTTCGATTTCTCGGTACATGGCTGGCTAATAATTCTGACCGATCTTCTTTTTTTGCCTTTCAACTTTCTTCCAAGGTTGGTGGCACAAAATATCGTCTTCTTTATTTGATACTTATTCAAATAGATACAGTATAAACAAGAGTTTGCACTGTAGGTTAAGATGGTGCGATATGTGACTACTTTGTTGATACTGTTATATGACACTCTCCTCTAACTCCTCTTCAGGACTTTTTCTTGGTTCATGATCAACCCCAGCCAAGTATACTATCTGACTCAATGGGGATCTCTGAGCTTGGAGTCTGAAATCTGGATACTGGTGTTTGCTTTTCAAAAGGGAGCTTTGGGACCTTGAATTCATACCTAGGGTCAGAGTGTTTGTGGGAGCCTCTGGCCCATCAGGCCCCTTCTTCATGATGTAACTGCCCACTGAACTTTGATGCAAACTTTGCAAACTATTGCCCAAAATGGTACCTTTCCTAGCAACTTCCTGGAGGTCTCAAGTCTCAAGGGGTTGTTTGGTTGCACAAATAGAACTGAATATCATGGCATGATGCATTGATGGTGAAATATGATATCTTGAGTATTATGGAAATATCTGACATGTTGTGTTTGTTTGCTACAGTTTGCACTGCCAGAAACAAGGTTTTTTTGGAAATGTAATCACCAGAATGTACATCAGTAGGATGAACATGAATACACCTAAAAATATACTCATGAAAAACTTGAAACCTGGGTAGGTACCTGGCAACTACCTGCCTGTTTTATTTTAACAGGCACCAAGTATTGGCTTTCCAAAAAAAATGGATATCCTTAGGCTACCTAGGTACAGTGCCAAAGGTGATCTTACCCAGGTATACCCTCAGGCTAGTTGAGTACCTACCCATTGAGCTGGTGAGTGGGTATGGTCTGACTGAGTTGGACAGCCCCAACCATCATTGCAGCCTTTTCTGACACAATCGCAACTGTGGTTGCAATTTGCACACAAGGACCTCGGACAGGGTATAGCCAAGGTATTATGGGTGCCAAGTGAACATTTATGACCATATATTCATTGTATATTGTATTATATACTGTTATTCAGGCTAAAAAGTAATAGAGAATTGATTAATGGTTTAGACCAGTTGTGACCTCAGGCTGTGGCCATGACTGGTTTGGCAACTGGTTGCTGGACTAAGGTTTAACACGAGTCCAGGAAAAAAACAGGTACCCGCAGGTATACCTGGCAAGGTACCTGCTTACTAAGCAAGGGGCAAGTACCAAGTATCAACTTTTTGGAAAAAACACTGACCAAGCA
>KV428033.1:0-195779 GCA_001632355.1 Sistotremastrum suecicum HHB10207 ss-3
TACTGTACCATTTTGACAACGCCGGATTGTCCCATGTCCCGGAGCCTCGCCGCCGCCTGTTAAAACACAAATTTCCGTGTCCCGAGCTTGACATCCGCCGGGACAAGTAGGATGACACCACGCCGACAAATAGTATTCTCTTCAATATAGCACTACATACAAGTGTAGTATTGTGTTTTGAAGAATGAAATTGCTCGGAACACTGTTACTATACATATGAGACCTCAAGAGACTGATATTCGAGCCCAGCCGCCGTTGCACTGATAGCCGCCGCCGCCAAAATTCATAATGTCCCATGTCCCCCAACCTGTCAGCCGCTCCGCCGCAGTGTCTCATCGATGTCCGTGTCCAAACCCGCCGCCGGCGTTGTCAAAATGGTACAGTAACTGGGCCCGTAGTGTATATCATCGATCCGCAACTCATTATAGGGAGCGATACGAGGGCCAAAAAAATCGGCAAAGGATTGTGCGACAGCGCCTGGATTGCGGTCGCGCTCTACCTCCACCACGATATCCGCTGAAAAGGGAATAACGATGTGATCCAGGAAATGGGACATCTCCGAGACGCAGAGAGAGCGAACACTCAAGGAGCGCAAGTTGTCGAGTGAAGGTGAAAGGTGAGCAGGTCTTGTCCCGATGTCAAATCCTGAGCGTTCATTCTCGATTGAACACTCTTCTAGATAAGGGAACTGAGCAAGGAGAAGACGGAGATCTGATGACGTCATGCCCGTCCACGAAACGTCTAGGCTAGCGAGTGCACTTGTTCGTATGTAGGGTTTTGTTGTTATCTCGCCCTCTAGCACCAGCTCCCTCAGGGCAGGCATGTCGAGTATAGCCGTTGGCCCCTCTTCCAAATCATCCGAATACTCCGAAAGCTGGAAAGTTTCAAGTATGGTGAATTCACGTCGACGAATGTGAGCGCGCAAGAAATTGTTGACATTCTGAATGCTTGACCTCTCCCTGCTCCAGAAGATGTCTAGTCTGCGGATTCGGCTTGCAAGTTGACTAAGAGGTTTGCCAATCTTTTCGTCCAGACATCGAGCGTCGCAGCCGTCGCAATTGGGGATATACACGAACATCGGACGAGTTCCGCTGCGTTCTTTGATGAGGGCGAAAAGCTTTGGGTGTATTGGCAGAGACAGCTTCGTCCACAATTCAGGAGACCCGACTGCGACATTTCTCCATCTCGTAGATCTGGTCAATAAGTATAAGCGCAGGAATGAGCTGCAGAAAAATTCGCTACGTTGAATACGCGGCTGGAACATATGAAGTTTCATGAAGCTTGTAGTAACGCAATATCTCGAGAATGAGCTCCGGTGCTAGGCGCTCGACAGGTGCTTTCCGGTTGAGCTGCCATTTCATTGTTTGTAAAGATGCTGCAACCTTTGATTTGACTTCTCGAAACGCTATTGTAGACGAGAGATCAGCATGTACACGTTGATTAGGCTGAACTGACGCACTCTCGTGGATTTTTACTAGTGCGTCGCCGGATTCGAGTTCATCGACATGACACGCCTGATGCTGACTGTGAGATTACACAGCTGAGTGTCAGATGTGAGATGCATCTCCAAACTCAATAAGCGTACATTATCTTTGCGATCTTCTCCTCAAAATCAGCACAGATAGCAGACACTAATGCTGAAGAGGCCCCTGAGTCATCTTCATCCATGAAAGGCGTGGTGATCTTGGAGGTTTATGCTCCTATCGAGATTCTAGTGGCTTTGACGGGTTATTGACAGCAAAATGCGCCGAACAGGGCAAGAACAGGGGTCAAGGAGAGCCAGCTCGAGAACGGCTCGCCTCGATAAAAATTACTAGTAGACCCTCTCCTGTTCCGATCCGACTTCCGAAAGTCACGAACGCGAGCCTCGTTAAGACTCGTATTTAGAATGGAGAACACACGGATACTAATACTTAGGAGGACAATTTAAAGTAGGTAAAATATATGAGTCTCAAATCAATCGCGCTCATTTCTGCACGACTTAGATCGAGAATGAATATTAATGAATAGTGTTAGGGCGTTCAATCTGTACAGAGGACTCAAATTAGATCGGCATAATATTCTCCAAGATATATATGAGCTTTTTCAGCCTGAGTAGCCAGACCTTGCAAGGATCACGTTGCTAGGGAGTCCTGTGGATTGCATCTGATCAGCTCTCCGATATGAAAGCAGATCTACACGGACTCACATAATTTACTGCATAAATTACGCAGCCCCTCCGTTAGAAAGCTCTGCCGCGCTCAGGCGGCTCTTCAAAGAACATCTCCACGAGGTCATTGATATCATCAAGCTTCGGCTCCGCAAAGCCTTTCGTGACTGTGAGCTCCTTCAGCCCAACGCCTCGCTGCTTGCGGAATGCAAGCCAGACTCTCATTCGGGGTCCGCTGAACTTTGTCCCAGTGCAATCGAGACTTTGCAATTCGGGACAGACGGTCTGAGGGGTTTCTTCCAAAGCAGTGAGCAGTTTCTCAAAGCTGAGTTCCTCTGTGCAGACACGAATGTGCGTGAGAGAGGACCAATAGGTCAGAATTGTGATAAGATCTTGCATAGAGGGCAAGCGGCGAACGTGAAATTCGAGTGACGACAGGCTGCTTGGATAGTCGGCAAGATTCGATGGTGATTCAAAGATGACATTGCTAGATTTTTGATGAACGACTTGAAACTGACCGGAAGATGTCCGGAGAAGGGTATACTTGATTTCCATTGAGTGATCCCCAGAGATCTTGATCCCGTCGGCTAAAGCGATTTGAGGGCCGAGGAGGTCGATCAATGGTGAACCCTCTTCAGTTCGCTCGGAATGTATTTCCAAACTGACGCTCGCAGAATCCGGCAACTCGAGATGCTCGAACAGATAGATCATGTCGCTAGTGTAGAATGTTTTTGCATCGAAGCTTCGCATTCTCCCGAGTGCTACCTTCGAGCGGGTGGCATGAACCACAGGCTCTTTCAACGTGCACCCCGATTGGTCTATTGTACAGTTTTTGAGATTGGGGAATCGAGATAAAACTTTGAGGATCTCGGGAAGCGTCATGTGCTGCCAGACAAGGTGGAGATCAACCAGACGTGCTGCTTCGACTTTGGGAAGGTGGCGGAGTTCGCCACGATATCTGAAACTGCGGAGCCCCGGAGCATTCAATGTGACAGATGGCTCTGGGCCGTTCCGCAGGTCGGTCAAGTCGAGCGCACGAAGATTACTGAACTCCTTTCCCCCAATGTACGTGGAGAGGAAACCATTCAGTCCGTCGGGATCATCTGCGTTTTTCTCCCAAGCCATCTCTAGACGTGCGATGCGAGGGACCAACTGACGAAGTGGATCGGCAATAAAGTCCATGATGGCATCTTTTTTGGCATAGTGATCATTGGAAGCGATGACCGTAAGCGAGGAGGTTCCGCTTCGATCTCGGAGAAGTTGGAATAGCTTCGGGGGGGATGGAAGGCCTATAGTGGCCCACAGGGATGGAGACCTAATGGCCAGACTTCGCCACCTCGAACAACTATCATCTGAAGTGAGCTTCTCGAGTAGACGATGTAGTAAGTGGACAAGCGTACCAAACAAAAGCTGCCGGAAGCGAACGCGCTTGGTAGGTTATGCGAGAACTATAGTAACTGGGGCGGACCGGCTTGGTCTGGCCCACACAGTATTGTAGGATTGCGAGAAGAATCTCGTCTGATAGACGTCCTATTGGCAGGCACTGGTTGTGTCTCTGTTTGAGGAATACGATGGATTGATTCAATCTCTTCTCCATTTCGACCAAGCCTGACCAGAATATTCGTCAATACGATGACTCAATCCAGGAAGACACTGACTCTGCTGAACTACATCCGTGCCCGTGCTTCGCGGATGACTGTTGACTACTTGATGATTTCTTTGATTTTCGTAAGCTTTGGGCGTTGTGTGAAGCAGTGAGACGCGTCTCACATGCCATCGGCCAACCGCGTTTCGAAACCTGCACAGAAATCCAGCAGTTCTGACACAGGAGGAATAGACGCCATTTTGAGAGAGGCAATGTACTCCGCAAGTACGAGGCTAGGACGAGTCTTATCTGCTGAGCCCGCTACACACAACAAGACTGAGGCTCAGGAAGGTGGCAGAGAAGACTTCGAGCAGAAGCGCGCGAAAGAAAGCGACGGGTGCGGAGTTCGAACTTGGGAATATTCACGCGGAAATTCCGGCTTCGACCAAGGCTTCGACTTCTTTCAGGACGCACAGACTTCTGGGCGATCATGTCTATTTGGGCTCTTCCAGCCTGATAAATGATAATATACATGGGGCTGAGCATCCTTTGGCTTTAGGCGTGAGCAAGATTCAAGAAGTCTCGCCTGCGGCTCGGTCTCGAAGTGTAGTGGACTAATATTGATCTCTTATTCTTCGAAGGGACTGCTCAAACATTTTAGTAGAATCTTGAATGACAAGGACTCGATGACTTACAAGTTCTCGCAGACTGCCTGTAGCGTCACTTCGCTTTCGTCGGACAACAAGCAAAATTTGATACCATCTTCTTCCCAAGCCTGCATCAAACGTTTCCACCACAATGGGAGTCTGAGAATCCGCCCACTCCGCTCCACCTCTCGGTCCCTTTCATTCATCGAGAATCTCTGACAGTGCACCCTCCGCAGCATTGGGAAGTTCCTCCTCTGGATTGCTTCCAACACTTTCCTCCTCCCTCCATTGACCTGAGATCTTGAGCTCAGATCTCGATGACTGAAGAAGGTGATGGACAATTCATTCAATGTAGGATGGCTTGGTAGCAAAATATGTTCGTCCTCGGAAGTGCAAAGCGCCCAGGGAACGAACACAGCCAGATGAGTGAGATGTGGGCAGAGTAATGGAATATCAATTCGTTTCGAAGCCGGCTGATAAAACCCTGAAATGAACAGCGCATCCAGCTTCGAACCATGTCGCTCCAGAAATCTCAGGAGGACCTCGTCTTGATAGCCTGGAATGCCCACGTATCCGCAATCAATTGCTAGCTGTCGTATCATAGGCATTTCGAAGAGAGGGAGGATATTGCCTATCCCGAGTCTGTACTGAAAATGGGTGCGGACAAATTTGAGAGAAGAGAGTCGTGGAATCGGCGTTGCTAGCTCAAAAGTCTGTTCACGAGATTGTGCCCAGCTCATCTGAAGAGCTTCAAGGTGGCGGAGGCTGGCTAAGGAAGTCTGGACGGCTGTCCATTGAGGGCCTGCCTCGACATGAAGCGGAGGACCATATATCCATCGTACATTTGGGCAGTGAGAAATGATATCGAGCAGCTCTGGAGCCGTAATCTTGTCAACGACGATCGCCTTCACGAAGCGACCGTAAGTCGGTGGCTCAGCGGAGTCGTCTTGAAGGAACTTTGGGATAGTCTTTGGAATGATTTGGAGGAGATCGGGGATCCGGTGCTTGATTTCGTACGGAACGGCAATGAGATCGTATAGATAGGGGATGGCGATACGTGCCCATGCACGACAGGTCAGGATGACGAAACGCTTCGTTCGATAACCTGGCGAAAAAGAAATCTCTGCCCCTCTATTGGACACATTGTCGTTCAGTGATCCAACAGCGCTGCGAAGACTCGTACATGACTCACTGCACTCTTATTCCCTGCGATATCTCATTGATTATGACGTCTTCCGTTAACGGTACACAAGCATATCTGAGGATAAGACGCCATAGCTCAGGAGGTAGCTTATCCATTATCCTTTGCGCGAGCTGGAATGACAGACCTAAGCGCTGACCGGTATGCAAATGATATGACTTCACTGACCGGTTATAATAGTCTCAATGTGTACTTGGATCTGAGTGTGTTTGGATAAGATGGAGCTCTAGGAGTCCTGCTCGAGATTGCATTGACAATTGGGTCTGATACAAGAGCGCGATGAACGAAGAGGCTTTGATGGCGGCCAGCTGCAGTGCGGGCCCGGCGTCTAAAATATCGTGCCGATGCATCTGAAGTTGTAGACCCATCGCCCGATCAAAAATGTCATTGTCCTGTACGAGTACATTGTTTAGCAACTGAAGAATATATTTCCCTCCGAAAATATCAGGACTAAAACGCTCTACACTCAAGCTGGATCGTGAGACACCCGACTTCACAGACAGAACTTCGACAGCGGAAGATAAAGCTAATGAGCCCCCGAGCATCGACTTTCGCAGTGTTCACGCTTTGCAGCATAAATCTGCTTCAAAGACGCAGTAGATCCCGCCAGCAGTGCACCGCACAGCCCACAGAAATGCCTACATAAGAGCGACAGATCAAAATTAAACGCAGCCGTGATTTGTGATTCGGAGAGACTGAGGTTCGACACTCTGGAGATGGACACTAGATTTAATTAATGACAGTGACCTTCTTTGATAGGATAGAAAATTGGAGACAGACCGTCAAACGTGGATCACCAGCCACCCGAAGCACTGGCGTTCGGTATTCTTGGAGCGACTCAGTAACATTCAGATCACAGAAGGATGGAATCTACCAGGACAGCGAGCGACATCTTTCATCGCAGCCAGCCCAGCGAACAGATCTAGATTTTCATCGGCCTGACATGAATGCGCTTTACGGCCTTCCGCATTGGCATCAACCGTAGCAAGGCAATTTTTGAACCAATCCGCTCGACATTCTGCGGAAGAGCAGATGATGAATTCTGAAGATTCATGTTCTTCTTTACTCAGAATATCTAGAGTAGCGCAACTATGAACGACGACGTGTTTCAGAGGCGACGAAGCGTAAAGGATTGTGCTGGAGGACTTACCAAGGACAATGAACATCAACTGAGTTAGGCAGGAAAGCCTCTCTTCGTTTCCAGGCACGGATTTCGCCTTCACTCAAATCAAGGCTGGAAGCGAGTAAAGAGCTGTCAATGGTGCAATTAGAATTCAGATGGTGAAAGCGAATAGGACAAACCTGATTTGTCTTCTTTCTGACTCCCTATTTCACAGCTCGCACAAAGAATGGGCTACTTCTTCTCTGACAGACTCAGCGCGACATGATTTGAAAGACATGGACGACACCAAGACTTGCACATCTTGGCTGACTGGTTCCAGGCAAATTGGACAATCGTTCCCCATGGCTTCAGGAATCGACACAGAGTATGGAAGGGTGGCGGACGAGTACAATAGGTTGCTTGAGGAGTTGAACACTGCAAGGAATGGGCTGCGGATGGTCGTGCAACTTTGAGGGGTCCAGCGAAGCAAGTGCGCAAAAGAAATCTGGTCCAGTCCGCCTCCACAAGCCCAAATTTCTCAAGTATGAGCCTTCAGTTAACCCAAATAGGGCGTAGTTCCAAGGGACAGGACTGACCTCAGTTACTTCGATGACCGGCATGCAGGATGTCGTCAATCGGATTCGAACCAGGAGGAGTTCAGGAATTCATATGCGGTCCCTACTAGATATACCTTTCACGAGCGGCTTCAAAATGGGCCGTCAGGAAGCTGGAAATGTCGTTGCCGCCAATGGACTGAGCGAGAGCTGCTGGTGCTAAAGAGCCTTGGCCACCTCGGAGCTGACCTAATGCCGAAGACGGAGATCGGATGAGCCTAACTTCTCCAGCTTGGACTTTCCGTCGTATTCATCAGATATTTCCCAGGATATTTGCCGGAAGCTCAAACTGGCCTTTTTCAAATCATCCAAACGGAGTCTATTTTCTAATATTGATTGCGCGTGAGAGATAAGAGGCTTTTGGTCAAGACCGGTCTGGCGTATGGCCACCCAACCCTCGGGATTGGCTGCAAGCAAGGTTACATTTTTTTACGGCCGGCGTCGGTGGCCATCGCTTGGGCATAGCTGTAGCACCATCCGTCAGTCGGAAAATCCGATATAGGATACCGCCTAGGACTTGCAGCTTGGGATAACATGGTACGTATAAAGGCCAAGCGGAACATGGCCCTGTCGACACCATTTTCTCAGCTTCAATTGCAATTCTCTTGGACATAATCCACTCCCCATCCCATGAAATCCACTTTCTCAGTCGCTCTCCTTGCACTCATCGGTGCTGCGACCAGCACCGTTTTGCCTCGCTCTTGCCCCGAGTCATCCCAGTTCGGTGTTCTGACCGCTACGCCGACGAACCTTAAACCCGGGGAGGCAAGTCGAATTTAAATCTAGCTTTGCTTCTGAAATTAATTGTGTCTCTTCTCATAGACCTTCTCGATCAACGCGGACTTCACGTGCGCCGTTCAACAATTCAACATCGTTCCAAAGTACCTCGATTATTACATCGAAGTCCTCGAGAACTCCAACAACGGTCACGAGCCTCCTATCCTTCTGGCTCGCAGACAATTCAGTGGAGCTCACCCCTTGAAAGACCACTTCAGAATTGCTGTTCGTCCTTGTTCTTTTTTATTCGTGCCTGGTAGCTGACCAATGCTCTATAGCTTCCTCGTACGAATTACGTTGCGGGAGCACCTTATGTTGTTCAGCTGGATGTTACGTATCCCATCAATGGGACGGATGGGAAGCCCGTGTTCATCCAAGGAGGAACTGAGGCTTCTTTGAATATTACATCTTAATTGTGCGCGACAAGTCCACGCGTGCGTCTGGACAATCCGATAGCGGGAAATATTTTGGATAAACAATGTTGAAATACTTGTCGTATGGAAGTTACATAGTGCAGTAATATCTGACGTCTCCTGTCCCCGGGACAGGGCTAGTAAGATAATCTTGCTACAGAGGAAAGATAATGAACCGGAAGTTACGGGCCTCAAACCCCCTTCGGAGACTCCTCAAGCCGCAAGAGCCGGTAGCCTCTGGATTCATCCTCAGGAGTGATATTGAACACTCCCATCCTGGTCTGGTTGTGGTGGATCTGCCACGATCACGTGCCCGACTAACAAAGAGATATCCCCGAGCGGCGGCTCAGAGAAACCCTTCGTAAATTTGAGCTCTCGTAGAGCAACACCTCGATCCCTCCGAAATTCTAGAAAGCGTGTCATACGCGGGCCGCTGAATCTCGCTCCCCGACAGTCAAGGGATTTCAGGAGGGGGCAGAGGATGACAGGATTTTCTTCGAGAGCGGTGAAGAGCCTCTCGAGATCTGCCGCCTCGGTTCGAATGCTGATGTGAGTCATGAGATTCCATGCTTGTAGTACTTTCACGAGTTCGCGCAGAGCGGGGAGCTTTGGGACATCCAGGGCGATCCGAGATACAGAAGATGGATGAGCTGCCATGGCTGAGAGCCATATACAATCGTATTGGCCCTCTTTGTGCTCTATTTCCATCTCGTGTTCGAGTTTGAGAGAACGACCGCATTCGGAAGTCAAGGCAAAATAAATATGTTGCCTCTCCAAAATTCGAAGCTCATCAAACGAGAAGAGCAAAGAGCCGATAAAATTCTCGGGCTCCATCTCAAATAAGTAGTCTTCGTATGTCCCTAGATCAATGGTTGCAGACGAAGGAGTCTGGAGATGGGACACAATGTCCCTCATTTGAGCCACGTAGAGAGATTTGATGGATATGGATTGCAGTTGCGTCAGGGACACTTGTGGAAAATCTGATCCACCCTGGCGAGGCAGAGGTTTATAATCCTCAATGGAGCAACGTTCCAAACGAGGAAATCCAGAGAGAAGCTCCAGGATCCCGCGCGGACCCAGACCAGGACAGCGATATTGAAGTTCCACCATGTTTTCAGATTGTGCTTGAGGTATACGGAACTTGATCCCTGAGAACCTCAAAATCTGAAGCGCTGGGGTGTTAAGTGAAAAGGACTGAGTGCGTCCCCGGTGTTCGTCCCTAATGTCCAGCGTTTTGAGGTACGTAAATTCCTTCTGTCTGATGTGATCGGTCAAAAATTGACTCAAGGGGGGATTTTCGCCGTCAATGGTCGCCCAGCGTATTTCCAAGTGTGATACTCGGGGAGCCAGCTGACAAAAAGGATCGCCGATGAAGTCCATCTCATGAACCTTGGGAAGACCTCGGTTCGTCAAATACAAAGACACAGGAAGAGCTCCGCTGCGATCTCGAAAGAGTCTGAATAATTCTGGAGCAGAGGGGAGGACTAAATGTGACCACAAAGAACGGGCGCCAATTGCCAGTTCCCTCCATCTTTTGCATCTACGTAATCTCTTTCGTCATTCGTCGGAAGAAGGAGATGAGAAAGGACCGACAGGAAAATTGCCGATGGCAAGGCGAGCCGTTCCTCTCCTTCATGGGCGGTTCGCCTACCCATGCAGTAATGGAGAATCTCAAGAATTATCTCGTCCGTCAAGCGACCGATCGGAGTACACAGATTGCGTTGCTCTTTCAGGAAATGATCCATCCCATATAGAACTGATGCCGTATCAGACCGATGAGACGGGTGAGCCAGGGAACCAAGCTTACTTTGTTCGATGCTGTCCAGTCTGCTTTCATGAGCGCGCAGGAATGGTGCTTGTTGTCGGCTGTTGAGCTCATTATGAGTGAAAAGTGAGGAGCAGTGTATGGGTCTCTTAATGAAATGCTCACATGGACGATATCTCCTCCGCCACTTGTTTCTTAAACGTGGTGCAAAGATGCGCGATCTCTGCCCCGGTAGTAAGCGGCGATTCTGACATCGAGTCGAGATCGAAGGAGGATGGCCTTTGATGACAGAAGGTGAATGAAGAAGTGTCGGTTTTTGATAGGAAGACGAGACCGAGATAAGTCTTGAGAGCTTACGCGGTGGCTCAGCGCTCAACCTTGTACTCAATCGTGGCCAACAACAAAGGTGTAAACTTCCGAATTCCGAACTCTAAGCGCTTATATTGCTGGCCTCCGCTAACTCCGCTTCCTGTGCGCATTCATCAACTCAAAATACCTCGATTATTACATCGAGAATTTCAAGAACTCCAACAATGATTCTGAGAGAATTTCGTGGACAGACGAATCCGGTATCACTCTTTGACCTTTCTGTGCGCTATTCGTAGCTTCCTCGTACAAATTATGTCGCCGGAGCACCCTATGTGTTCAAGCTTGATGTCACGTATTCCATCAATGGGATCAATGGGAATCCGGTGCTCATCTAAGGTGGTACTGAAGCTGCTCTATACATCTCGTCTTGATGACAGTATATCCCGCCTGCTTGTAGACTTCTCCATTGGGGCCTTGTCGAATCGCGGAAATTAGGATTAATTGATCTAATATAACATTTGTTGGGTCGGACGCTTCTACGTCAGCTAGTCCCATGCTCATGGCCAAGGATCTGGATATTCGCTGACATCCGCAGCAATGTCGGTGCCATTGATGGAGACGAGGTCGGGCTCTATATCCGTAAATGATTGAGTAAATTCGAGCGTTCCGAGAGGGTGGCCCTGATTCTTTCGAAACTCCAGGAATTGTCTCATTCTTGTACCACTGAACCGGGTTTGAGGGCAGTCGAGATGTTTGAGCGAGGGGCAAATAACTTCCGGTGTGTCCTCGAGCACGTCGAGGAGTCTGTACAAGTCTGGTTGTCGAGTACATATCATGATGTGTCGTAGTCCTGACCACGCAGTCAGAATTCGTCGGAGCTCGCGATGGGAAGGTAGTGATGAAACATGAAGGTCGAGATAACTGAGATTTTGTGGATATTTCGCAAGCTCCGGGAGTAATAGAGTGTTTGTGGTAGAGCTCTCGGCGTCGGGATCCGTGTAGTCTACGATGAGAGTAGGTCTGCCAGCTGTTCCGAGAGTGTAAATGGCTCCAGAGTGGTCAGGAGCATCCGCGGCATATAGCTCGCCGACTGCGTTGAGATGTGGCCCAAGAAACGTCGAAATCGATGTCCGATGCGCACCGGCTTTCTCCATATAAAAGGTAAGCCTGGCGGAGGAGGGAACATTGAGATGTCTCAAAAGATAGTTGATGTCGGGTAGAAGGATATGCCATACGTCAAGACGCTCGAGGTTGTTGAGCGAAACAACTGGACGCTCCGGCGGTAACAGCCGATTGGGGTCATGCAAAGCGCGGCAAGTAATCATGCAGCGCTTGAGATGTGGCATCATAAGAAGTATGTCAAGAATACCATCGGCTCTTATTGATTTCCAGCCAAGGACAAACTCGACCAAGTGTTCAGAGAGAACTCGAGGCATTTCCTTTGGGGGCCCGATGAACTCTAAAGACTCGAGTACTGGCGTCTGCAACGTGAACGCTCCAAAATTGTCGTCTTTGCAATGATTGGTTATTTTTAAGAACTTGAGGGAGGACATCTCTCGCTGTCCAACGTGCTCCTCGAGGAATGCGACTGGCCCTTGTACAATGCCCACCCTATCCCAGCACATGTGTAGAAATGATATACGGGTTGCAAGTTGGCGGATAGTGTCGCCCAGAAAATTGATCCCAATGTGATCATTTGGTTGGTAGGAGTCGTTGTTGACCCTGACGTTGAAAGGAACGGTCTGATTTCGAGATTGCACAAGCTCCAGTAGCTTCCTCGGAGACGGTAGAGCGATATTGCGCCACAATGAAGGTGATCTGATGGCAATATCTCTCCACCTTAAGCATCTGAGACCCACAGATAAGCTTTCAAGGTAGTTTCAGGTGAGAATAAGGAGGAAGCTTACACAGAGAATGCTGGGGGGAAACCAAAGGCGCCATCGGCAGTAAAATGTGACAGCTTCTCCGCATGATGAGCTGCGCTGCAGTTCTCGAGAATCTCCAGAATAAGTTCGTCTGACAGACGTCCTATTGGCACACATCGATTGTTTCGCGTCTTCAAGAAAAGGATTGACTGTGTTAATCTCTTTTCCATGAATGAAAGAGCTGGAATAATAGTGAAGAAAACTGTAAGTAGCGCAATGATGAATTTTTGGGAAGGCTCACATTCATGAACACGCTTCAAATCGCCCCGTTCTTGACCCGGATCCAAGACTCGCAGCTCGCTATACACGAGGAATAACGTAGATAAGTATACAATTGGGGGGACACCTAAGTGATACTCACATACTGTTTGCTATCCCCGTCTCGAATTCATCACACATTTGAGACAGTTGCACAGAAGCAGGTGGTGGTGGTGGTGGCTTGCCCGACATTGCTTGGGCGCTTGACAGCTTGGTGGGTAAAGTTCAAGATAAAGTTGCGATGTAAATTCCGAGTCAAGGATTCAAAATCGGTATTGGATGGATGCGATTAACGAAGGGTAAGAAGGGGATCGAGGGAGAGCGCGACCTTTCAAGCTCGCACGTCAAAGTGAGCCAAACCGCGAATACGAGTAGACCTGACGATGAATTTCAAAGCGCGTCGCGATTGGTCGCGATCGAATTGCAGAAAAGACCACGTCCGAAGTCCGACCCCGAAAGTGAATACTGGTAGTCTTGTTCCTAGCCTTCATACGCTAGTCACCCACGCATGTCAATCAACACTGAGGCTTCTTCTCTCTGTCCAAAGTGTACCAGACATTGCTCAGTCTTCAAGCTTCAAGTTGTGTATTGGGCCGAATCGGACAAAAAAGCTTCCGAAGTCCGCTGATCATCCCTCCTCCTGCACGCTTCAATTATCCAGGCCTTTGACAACAACAAACATTTGGCATGTGTTATGGATAGTTTAACCCTGACCGAATGTAAGAACACCCATTTTTCGGTGTCTCACAGGCTGATATCAACGTCCGAATGAATCTCTCTCTTGTCCCCTCAGTCACGTCATCGTTCCCCGTTTCCGTCTCGGCTTTTCTGCTGCACCAGTCATCCCTTTTGAAGACGATCGGTTTCGAAATACACTGCTTTCCTTTCTTTACGACCAATCGGAGACTCCTTCGTTTCTTTCAACCGATGTAACACCCTGATCCATGAGTTTTGGGTCCGCTGCCGGAAATTGGTATCAACCTGATTGGCTATGGTATCGATTCGCTCTGCGCACGGGATCGGTGGTTCGCAATGAAAATGTACAAACAATGTCTAAAGGCCTTCAACTCGTCGCATTGGCCGACTCGGGATGACATTGCAGGTCCAAGAACTCAAGGAATGTAGTATATAAACCAGTTGGATTCGTGAAGAGTGGCCCATCAACATTTACAGTTTCATATCCTGCACCACTCTCCTCTGCCCTTCACCACCTCTGTTAATCAACATGAAATCTGTCCTCTCGATTGCACTTCTCTCTCTCGTCGGTGCTGCTACGAGCTCGGCCGTACCTCGCTCGTGCCCTGAGTCATCCCAATTCGGTGTATTGACCGTCTCGCCTACAACTCTTCAGCCTGGTTCTGTAAGCCTGTCATGTCCGAATTTGTAACATATTTTCCCTAACCACCACCTTGACTAGACATTTTCGATTAACACAGATTTCACCTGTGCAGTTGACCAATTCTCCATCCTCCCCAAATACCTCGATTACTACATCGAAGTCTTGGAGAACTCCAATAATGGACATGAACCTCCTGTCCTTCTCGCTCGCAGACAGTTCAGCACTTCCCATGGGTTAACTGATAGTTTCACTACCACCGTTCGTATTTTCCTACCCCATCAGTAAACGTATGTGGCTGATAGTTATCGGATTGTTAGGTCCCGAAGTTGAATTATTTCGAGGGAGCCCCGTATGTTGTGCAAGTGGATGTGACCTATCCTATCCAAGGAACGGACGGGGAGCCTGTATACATTGTGGGGGGAACTGAGGCATCTATTAGCCTGTCCACCTAAAGACATACGTCTCTCTATCGTTTGAAGGACTTTATCGTATACTCGGACTATGAGTACTATGCTACTAGTAATACTAATTCTAGATCGTGATCTACATGGACAGCAGATCGTAATCCATTAATAATAGTTGCAACTTTCCAGTCTTCGTTAGTCTTCGACTCCAAGGTTTTCTGAACACTTTCACTGAGCATATATCAATTTTTTTGAGTCGTCAGGCTAAGATTGCAGCCTGCAACAGCTGTTACAGCTTTTCTAAGTCATGAGCTAACCGTCAGATCATTGCGAGTAAAGAACTGATCGGATTAGAGTTCAAGGAAGAGCAAAAATCACTATGACCAAACAAGAACCAAACAAGACTCTAATGGCATGCGGAGATACGGCCAAACTCCGGTACTCCCGCCTCTGACTCAACGGCCACCGTGACACCATCAACTCGCAGTGAAACGCCAACTCTCACTCGCACGACGATAAGGGGCATCAACGTAGACCGCAAACCTCGCTCAAACGACGGTGGAAGCTCCAGTATCGATTTGAAGACGTCGTCAAAATAAACAACGAAGTGTCGACGGTGACGACGACAACATGTCATCCAAAGTCTCCTTCACGGTCCGACGACCAACGCCCTCTTCTCGTGGCACATCTTCAGGTCTCGACTCTGACGCCGATTCGCCTCAGCCTTCCTTCAAAATTCCCCCGCCGCCGCCTTTGGTAAGGACGTCGAGCAATGCTCCGTCTCCTCTTGCGAACGCTGTCTCTGTGAGACGAAGAGACGACGACAGCGATGAAGAAAACGATGAAGAAGAGAAGGAGATTATCAGCGGATTTGACAAGTTTGGCGTACAGCGGTGTGTTACTTCTTTGCCTTTTGAGTGGGTGGATCTCAATTCACACAAGACCCCTTTTCTGTCCTCTCCTCCCTCCTCTTTTGTGAATGGGAATAGGAAAGGAGAATCGGCCAAGAATAGGTTCAAAAAGGAGGGTCCGCTCGTGATTCCTGCGCTCAAAAATCGGGATTGGAGGCAAAATGCTCGCGTCAAGAAGGAACGCTTCATCCCTGGTGCGGGCGCAGTGAAGACGGGTGCGGATGGGAGTGTTGGAGGACTTGGGACGAAAGACTCTATCAACAGTGGGCCGCAGATGGCTGGATTGCACTTCTCGAAGAAGAATTTGGGTGTGGATGCCGTCAAACAGGAGGGAGACGGAGATGGAGATGTGACGATGAAGACTGAAGATGCCCAGGAGCAGGATCAAGAAGAAGTGAAGAAAGAAGAGCCACTATCCGAAGATCAACTCGCCATCCGCGCCCTCCTCGCATCCGCAACGAAAGAAGGGGACGACGAACCCTCCATCGGAGCCATCCCACTCTCATCTAACTCATTCCGATCATTCCCTGAAACCGAGACAGACGCATATCGTACGGACGTCGTCACTCGACCCGACTCTGCGTCCTTAGACGACTACGAGCGCGTCCCCGTTTCTCAATTCGGTGCAGCGCTGTTGCGTGGGATGGGGTGGAAGGAAGGTGGCGTGGATAGGAAAGGGAAGAAGATCGAACCATGGGTTCCTGCTCAGAGACCTAGTCTTTTAGGGTTGGGAGCGAAAGAGAGGGTTGTGGATGATGACGGAACTCAACAGAAGAAGAAGCCTGGGAAGGAGATTAAACAGAAGTATATTCCTGTTGTCAAGCAAGAGAAGGTACGAAGTCTTTTTAGCTCGTTTGAATGATGACTCATAGTCACTTAGAGCGGATCGAGCGCAAGTTCGAGAAGGCCTTCGAGAGAACGATCGCCGGACCGTAGAAGGGAGCGGGACAGGTCGAGAGGTAGGGAACGGGATGGTACGCGGGACCGGGAACGGGACGGCGACCGCTATACAAGCGATAGAGACAGAGACCGACGTCGACAGCCTGAGGAGCGTGGACGGGACCGCGACTATACGTCCGACCGAGATGACCGAAAGCGCAGAGACGACCGCGACCGAGGTTCAGAACGACGAAGAGATAAAGAATATTATTCGGACAAGGAACGAGAAAGAGATAGACGACGTTAGAATGTACGATGATCCTGGGTTCATATAAACGGTGTATTATTTGCGTCTAGACTCGGTATAGCTAAGAGTGAGAGCTTGAGAAGCGTCGGCGATCAAACCGCATGGACGCCCGCTGGCTCTTCTTCTGCGACGTCGTTGTTTCACAGGACTCGATATAGCGTGCTTGCTTTAGTCCGAAAATGGAGTCGATACGCACACGCCATGAATGTCGTACGATGTGCATTGTGCTCCGTGCTATCCCAGAGCCTCGGGTGGGTCGTATTCCATGGTCAGTATTCATTGTCGCTGACGATGCCGACGGACTATACGACAGTAGCTATGAACGCAGAACCTTATCTCTGATCCGCACTACCCTCATCCAACGCTGATGATCATGAACAGAGGCTTTAGTGCGACGACGTCGTCGTCGTCAAAGTCCCTAGGGTCCGAACGTTCTGCCTCAATCTGTGCAGATGGACCATGTTCTGGGAATACAGCGAGTCCGTGTGGCACTCCTTGTGCTTCTGGGAAGCAGATGCATTCTCCATATATCTATGCCCTATACCTGCATCTTCGTCTCCCAGCTTCGTCGCGGCCCTAGTCCGAGTCCAAGATGCTGCTCTCCCTGCCCATCCTCATCTTCACCGCTCTCGGAGCCATCGCATCTCCTGTTACTTCGCCCAAGACCCTCCATTCCAAACGCATCGCATCTCCATCTTGGAACGCCCACCGCCGTCTCGAACCCCATCATACCCTCCCTCTCAAAATCGGCCTCACCCAGTCCAACATTGACTCCCTTCCCTCCCTCCTCTCATCCGTCTCCGATCCCCTCTCACCCACCTACGGCCAACACTACACACCCTCCGAAATCGCCTCCATATTCGCCCCATCTGATGAGTCGATCGGTGCAGTCAAATCATGGCTTCATTCCGAAGGAATCCATCCTTCTCGCATCCGATTGAGCGATACCAAGGCATTCTTGAGTTTCGAGGCTAGCGTCGAGGAGGCAGAGAGACTTCTCGAGACGGAATATCATATCTTCAAACATGAAGATGGGAGTGAGAATGTGGGCTGCCATGAGTTCTCGGTGCCGGAGCACCTTGTCCCTCATATCGACTTGATAACCCCCACCATCAACGTCGCACGTATGACGACGAGACAACCCGAGGCACTCAAGAAGCGCGGAATATTCACTCCGGCGTCTGCTTCCTCATTAATGCTCCTCCCAAAGACGAACGGAGAGCTCGCAAACGCGGATGCGGTATCACCCACCTCCACAGCAACATGCGATCAGTTCATCACACCAGCATGCCTTCGCGCTCTCTATCAAATTACGCGCAAGCCGACGGAGACGAAGAGAAATACTTTGGGTGTCGTGGAGCTCACTCCGCAGAGCTTCTTGCAGGGCGATCTTGATCTGTTCTTCAGGAATTTCTCGCCGAGCACGATGGGTGAAAAACCTATATTGGTTTCAATCGACGGTGGTGTACCGAGTTTGAATGCTACGGCTGGATTTAACATTAATGGAGAGAGCGATCTCGATTTGGTACGTTCCTTTCGTCATTCGGTTTACTCAGACGACGCTGAGTATCACGACCACGCAGCAAGTAACGATGTCTTTAACGTCGCCGCAACCGGTCCAATTATATCAAACGGGTGATAACATCGAAGGGGGATCATTCAATAACTACCTGGATGCATTAGACGGTACATTCTGTACCTTTGAAGGAGGGTACGTCAGCAAATCTCCAATGTCACTCTGAATTTTGCTGATTAGGTGTCTCGCAGAGATAATCCCAACTTCGACGGCATCTACCCCGATCCCGCACCAGGCGGCTTCAAAGGCCCCGAATCCTGTGGTATCGTCAAACCTGCGAATGTCATCTCTGTCAGTTACTCGGGTGACGAATCCAGTGTGTCCCCCTCCTCATCCCCCTACTTGTTACTGTTACTAATCGATGATGTGGGTAGCGTTCCCTGCGTCGTATCAACAGCGCGAATGTGCTGAATTCGGAAAGCTGGGTATGATGGGTGTGAGCGTGTTATATTCCTCCGGAGACTCTGGTACGTTTCCCGACCACTGAAGATGTATCGATTAGTAACGACGGATGTAGGTGTCGGAGGACGAAATGGAAGATGTCTCACTGCTAACGGAACAGAATCCGTGAACGGGACGAGATTCAGCCCCATGTTCCCTCGTAGGCCCTCCATTCAATCCGATCTTCGAGAAAAGCTGACGTGAGGGGGTAGTCGGATGTCCATTCGTCACGGCGGTTGGAGCCACGCAAGTTAATCCCAACGCGACAGTGCATGATCCGGAGAGTGCGTGCATGCAAGTTATCTTCTCCGGTGGAGGATTCTCCAACGTCTTCGGTACGTCTTGTGTTTCTCAATATGGATCGTAAGTTGACATTGGACGGCGCGTTGTAGAAATACCAAGTTATCAAGAAAAGGCGGTCAATAATTGGTTCAGGGAGTTCCCGCCTCCTTTCACATCCGCTCAATTCAACAACACCCGCAAGGCGCGCGCATACCCCGACATATCGGCCAACGGCGCAAACTACGTCATAGCAGTCGACGGCTCGTTCTTCCTCGTCTTCGGCACCTCAGCATCCACGCCTACCTTCGCGTCCATCCTAACTCTTATCAATGACGCTCGACTATCGATCGGCAAACGACCCGTTGGGTTCATCAATCCGGTGTTGTATAGTGATCTGTTCGAGGGGGCGTTCCATGATGTTACTAGCGGGACGAATCCGGGGTGTGGGACGCCTGGGTTCAGTGCGGTGAAGGGGTGGGATCCGGTTACGGGGCTTGGGACGCCGAATTTTGAGGAGATGGTGGCGAGGTGGCTGATTTTGCCTTGAGGGCTAAATGGTATCGGGATTCATTGCTGAAGCCTGACACTGGGTAGTCATGCGACGGATTCGTTGTAGGTGGAGACTTAGCCTGAGTTCAAAGAATGATATATCGAAAAATAAAGAACAATATTTTCAAGAAATCCTGAAAACAGTTAGGTCGATTGACTGAGAAAAAAAGACTGAGACTAAAGCAATTGAAGGCGTTGGCTTCTTCGGAGCGGATTTCGGGAGCATCCCCGGCCTTTCTCTTGCGCCAGATCTATCGCGACGCGGCAGGCTCTTCATTCGACGCGTCTATCATCTACTTGCCTATCTGTACATATATTTAAGGAACCTGGAAGGTAGTGATGACGCGTATACCAAGCGTTTCGGACCTCTCTGACGTGTGTACGGTTTTCGAGAGAAATGTGACGGATGGAATGTAAGGAATGCCATCGCGTTCTGTTCGAGGTGCTCACGCGGTGTATTGCAGACAAATCCAGTTCCTCGGAGCGAACCCTGATCATAAGCAACGAGGCGAAGCACAGAAGGGTGAGTAACCTCCAAGGACGCGTCGACGAATTCAGGTTCACGCGAAGTACCTCTTTCAGCTTTGCAGCAAATGCAAGCGAGACTACGCCGTTCGATATACTTTCTGAAACAACGGCACAATTCGTGCTCACCTCTAGGGCGTCTCACGGACGAGCTCATATCGAGGATACTGCAATATTGCTTCTGGGGAGATAACCAGTTTTTGGAACCTTCGGATCGATTCACGATCCCCTCCGCCTTCTCTCTGTCAGCCATCCACCATCTATGACAGAATCATACTCATGAGAATACTCCAGGTGTGCGAGATGGCGAAACATAGCAATCAGCTCTCCATCCCTGTGGTCCACAATCTATCTCCCTTGTTCACCGACCTTCTTCAAGCTTCTCCGTGACCGAAATGGAAGCTCTCCACTAAGTGTCTTTATCTCGAATGAGATGTTTGGGACGAACAAGCTAGCAGTGTCCCGGATTGGATCTCGGGTGACAGAACCTCTCAACGAGATTGCTCCCCGCATCTGCGATCTGACCGTGCAATGGGACGAGTGGAGTTATGAAACACAGTCCTTCAACTCTTTGATGAGACAGCACATTGGACTGAAGGAGTTCAGTGCCCTCCAATTCTTCGACCTAAGTGGCACGGACCGCCACTGTCCGGATAACGCACCTTGCACTCTAAACACACCTGTGCTCCGAACCCTGAAGCTATATGTGGATATAAGCAACATTCCTCAGCTATCTCTTCAGCATCTCGTGTCTCTGGAATACGAGTGTTGGTTCATGACACCACCCCAGATCCTCGATGTACTCACACTATTCCCCGCTTTAGAGCGCTGCTCGATGATCGATGACGATCCCGAGGGAGAAGAAGAAGAAGATAACGTGGACCGTCCGGTCGTTGTGATGAATAGGATGCAATTCCTGTCCATTAAATTTCGCTTTGTGAAGGACGTGGATTATTTACTGGACCATATCGAAACACCTGCAACGGCCACCAAGGTTATGAACCTTTGGGGCCCATCTGGTGAGGAAGACGGGCCGACTCTCGAAAGCCTTATCGGAAGTCGTATGTCTTCGTACGATGAATTGCGGATCGTCCAAACCCCTCGATTACTCGAAGCCACGCTCACTTCAAAAAGCGGAGGGTCATTGCAATTTCCACACGGGCCACGCGACTCAGATAGGCCCTTGGAAACCATATCGTTCTCCGCGCTTGCTTCATACCCTAGCAGCCTCTCCCGGATTGAGCTTGTCATACCAGCATTGCCATCTACGACACGGCTAATCGCGTTTCTACGGCCTTCACCTCTGGTTCATATTCGTATACACACCCACGAGAGCAGCCTCGGGAGGCTTCTCACAGCTCTCGAATATACACCCGACGTCGTCTGCCCCCATCTAGAGAGCATCGACTGCACAGGCACCCCATTCAGCGCCGCCCGCATGAGGAACTTCTTGAACTTCCGAGAGACTAAAGGGGTTGCTCTGCGAGAGCTGAAGATTACGAAGGGTCTGTGTGACCCAGATGCCAGTAGCTTGGTCTCAATTATCGAGAGTCTCGTTGAGGTTGATGAAGAGTCTTGAGGAGAGTTTGAGCCTTATGTGCAAAGGGGTCATTTGTTGACTGCCTGAATCTTGGACAGGATGCTATGTAGGGTAAGCTTATATAATTAGGCTATTATTCCATATATCGAATCGGGAACACATATTTCTCTATAAAAATTTTAATATCGAGTCTGTGAAGATTGCGTCATGAACGCTACATCGCGTGTGAGACTGAATAATGTACTAGTCGGAGGTTGTGATGGTGAGGGGGGCTTCAGTACCGCCTTGGATGAAAACGGGATTACCGTCGGTCCCGGTGATGGGATAAGTCACATCCATCTGGACGACATACGGTGCCCCGGCGAAATAGAATGTGCGAGGAAGCTATAACCGAAATCAGGGCAATAGTCGAGAAGATAATCAAAGGGACTGACTGTGACACTGAAGTTATCAGTCAACGAAGGAGATGCGCTCTGGTCGAACGTGCGCCGAGCCAGGAGGATGGGTGGTTCGTGGCCGTTATTTGAGTTCTCGAGTACCTCGATATAGTAGTCGAGGTATTTAGGAACGATTCCGAACTGATTGACGGCGCAGTTGAAGTCGGCGTTGATCGTGAAGGACTGCAAGAGTGCATTGTCATGGAATGAAGGCGACGGAAGACTGATGAGGACTTACATCACCGGGGGAAAGGTTGGTAGGTGTGGCAGTCAAAACGCCGAATTGAGCTGCCTCGGGGCACGAACGAGGTAACACTGCGCTAGAAGCGACCGAGACGAGGGAAAGGAGAGCGATAGATAGAACAGACTTCATCTGGACGCTGGTATGAGAGGAGAGTGTTAATTGGGAGGGAAGGTATGTTGATGTCGATTCAGGACGGATCCAGCTGGTTTATATACAGTAAACCCTTCCGTACGAGCCCCGATTCGGCTTGCAATTGACGAAGACGTCGTCAATTTCTGGTGAGAGAGCATGCAAACGGAATTGATCAAGGGCCACCGATGCTGTCCGCAAAGGCTTCATTACTCCAGTTTCTAGCCAATCATAAGACTTCACTTGGGTCCGCAGGCGGAGAAGACTCCTGCGTAATCGTGTTTCATGGAGTACTAGAGGCGGCCGGTTGGAATCTCGAACGCTATTGGATGAAACAGAGGCTGTGCAGTGGAACTTCGACAATAAGGAAGTATATGTCATGCCGCTACGGAGAGTCCGAAAGCAATTGCAAGACACAGGACGTAAATTAAATGGGCGAACGTGGCCGTAGCCGGGCCTTCGGAACAAAATTCTAGTCTCGATGGTATTTCCACGAGTGCTGATCATGATAGCAGAGAAATTACGGTGAGCTGAACGGCAAGATTAAATCAGGTAATTCCAAGCCACTACTGAGGCCTGAGGTCCATCGTGGAGGCCGCAAATTTGGAGTCGGGTCCAGAGAAAGGCAACGGTGCCAATTGATCTTGATAACACCGCAAAAAAAACGGTGAAACACCGATGCAGTTTCGAATCAAAGACACTAGAGCAAGAGTGGAAGAGCTGAAATTTTGAAAGGATGTCACCCGATGAGCCTGACGAGCAGCAGAAACGTGGAAAAAACATCCGAACTCCGCTGTCTTGCCTGAAGTCATCATCCGAATCGCTCTCATCGACATTGGTGAGTATTCCGCGTTTGTACGCTGACTAGTAACACATCTGACAGCACATCGTAGTCTGACCTGTTTGACCGCTCCTGAAACGATGACAACGGAGCCTGCGAGGTCTGAGCTGGCCGAGCTGTGCGCTGGGTTCGAGATGCAAGTCGCAAACAGCATGTGAGTCCAGCCAGCGCTCTCGCTGGTTTATGTATGTCTAAGTTTTCACCGAAGTGCAGAGAGGATGTTGAATTTCCATCGCGCAAGTGACGCGCTCAGTGATCCTGGAAAATGTATGTCCAGCGCGGTGAAAAATTGCAGAAAAGTCTGACAGGTGTCATCTTCTAGCCCTTCCTGAAATGCAGCGGAGACTCTCTCGATCAATTCAATTCTTGGCGCAACAACGCAATCAATGTACCTTAGTTGGGCGGTTGTCTGATGAGATTATCTCGGAGATCCTAGGATACTGCATGGCAGCAGCGTACGCGGAAATGATTCCTTGCTTCAGCCACAAGAACGACTTCAGCTTCCCTGCGGCATTTTCAACGTCTGTATGCACCTTATTCGAATTCATTCTGTGTTGACCCAGTCCATAGATGCGCTCGGTGGAGACAAATCGCAATGCAGACACCCTCGCTGTGGTACAAAATTGTCATCCCATGTCATCCGGAGTTGTTGAGTCTTTTCGAAGCCCGGAGCGGCAACTTCCCTTTGGACGTCACAGTAATCAATAGTTGCACCAAGAGCGACCCGTCTTCCCTGAATATACTTGGCGACACCCTTCGTCGACTGGTACCCCGAATTTCTCATCTTTTTCTGAATTGGGAGGAGCACGATCATGGCCCGACAAGCTTCCTGGCCGATCATCTCGGAAGCAGAGAATTCCAATCTCTCAAATCCCTGCATATAAATGACTGTCATCAAGCGAAAAAGCCAATCGGCCTCATATTGAACATGCCGAAGCTCCAGTTTTTCGAGTACCACGGGGATCCGATCAATATGCCTCGCTTGCAACTTCGTCATCTACTTCATCTCCACCTTCAATGGACATGCATGGGACCTGACGACATACTCAAGTTCCTTTCTCTATTCCCGCTGTTGCAAAAATGCTTTCTGCTCAACACTGAGGTCTCAACGACGCCTTCGATCGCTGGACAGCTTATCGTTCCTCTCCCCAGATTAGAAACCTTCTATGCACTCACAATGCGACCTTCTGACGTCGATCATCTTTTCCGACATCTTCATGTGCCACCTTCTGCAAGCCTTTCCTTCTCCATCAACAAGGACGACGCCAATACTACACAGCTTTGCGATCTTTTGGGACCTCTTATCAGCTCATTCGCCAAATCCAGCATCTTAAAGCCCGACGCTACATCATCCGTCACATACCGATTCGAATCGAAATCGTCTCCGACACTCTCGATACATCACGAGGCTCCTTCTTCCACAAAGGTTCCACTGAAACTCATGTCGTTCCCAAAGCTTGCGGAATACCCGAATTACCTGTCTCACCTCCACCTTAATGTTCATTGCCTACCATCCCTCCGCGATCTTATTCGAATTCTTAGTTCGTGGTCGGGCCTCATCAAGATCAAAGTTCGCACGCAACCGAACGAATTCGAAAGATTCCTCGATGCTTTCGAGGAAGCACCTCTCACTTTATGTCCTCGTCTAAGGTTTCTTGACTGCCAAGACACCTCATTCAGCAGCGCCCGAATGCTCAGTTTCCTTGCTTTCCGAGTCAGTCGCGGTTTCCCTCTGGCAAGACTGTATATGACACCTGGATTCTCTGACCATGCCTTTATCGCCCCCGGGACCGAGATCCGCGTAGCATCTGCGGAGGACGGATAATCGTAGATGTAATGTGGTGGTCACAAAAGCAGACGGGAGGGCTATGCTTGTGTTGCTTTCTTTTCCGCTGCGTCTTTCAAGCCTGGCCCGTGAATGTCGAACTACGGTAAGCCTCTCGTTCCGAAGATCACAATACTGGCGAGAGCTGACGGCTTCCTTCCAGAATCTTTATTTTCGGGACCCTCTCATCCAATCCTTCGCGGAACCTTCGTCATGCGCTATCCTATCGAATTAGTTGCACTGATCGTCTTCTGTATACGTGCTGCTTTCAAGTCTTGTCGCTGTCTCGCCCACTTCACTTACCAAAATTACCATGCGAATGAATTTGGAGCTTTTAGAATAAGAATTACTGTTACAGTAGTACCTTCTAGTATCACCATCACTACAGTAATGTAGTAAACACGCGACTGGCTACGACTTTGCAATATTCGCGTCAGTCGGTCTCGCTGCTTTGTTAACGGGCGCTTAATAAGATTACCCCGCTTGGCCAATATCTGTCCACCATCATAACGCCATTAAATTTGCGTTGTTTGCTGAGACGTGTGGAACTTGCGCTTCAGGCTATCTAATCCAGTGACATTCGTGTCAGTTTAAGTTCTCATTAATGCTGAGCTTTCGTTAATTCTGAAATGCAGAAAACCGATGGCAACCCAAATATCTGTCAATGGGATACCCTCTGCGCTCCAGTTGTCAGAACTTTTGGCCGCGTTCGAAAACAGTATAGCAGAAGGGGTTCAGATTATGTGGGTGGCATTCTTCCTTCGATTTAGCCACACAGGCATAATAATTCGTTCCCACAAAGCCAGAAGCAAGCACTGCATACTCGTCAAGATGACGCAAAATTGGAGCAAGTGGATCAAGGTAAGCACCTCACGTATCCTTAATAAAGCCTGAAATTCTGATCATTTCGTTCATGTCAACTTCACGAGTTTAGCATTTTCCCAATTGAACCAAAGGATATCTTCTTTACCAATACGCCTGAAGCAGCAACGCAACCTATGCACTCCTCTAGGACGATTATCCGACGAGATCATTTTACAAATCCTTGGATACTGCTTGGTCTCAAACGCGGGAGAAAATTCTTCGCAAGATCTATACTACATAAAGGAAACTATTCCACTTTCCTCGGCATTTTTCTTGTAGGTCTTGATTCCTCTAGGTTGCGAGCACTTTGATAATTGATCTAATAACAGATGTAGGAGATGGAGGGACCTAGCCAACTCTTATCCTCCTCTGTGGTCGCAGGTTGCTCTTCCGTGCAATCCAAATCTATTCAGATTGTTTCGCGATCGAAGCGGAACTTCCCGTATGAGGGTACATCTCACAAACGTTGGAGTTCGGTTCGATGATGTACATATGCATGCGCTTGGTGATCCTCTGTGTCAGCTAGCTCCGCGAATCTCAGAGATGGAAGTTGACTGGAGTTACAACACTGAAAATCGTCTTAGGTTGGACCAATTCTTGGCCAGACACCTGAGGCAGAATCAGCTTAGTTCTCTCGAGTTGCTGCTTCTATCAGACGGGGGATCCCATCAACTGACTGATTACTCCATAAACGCTCCGGCTCTTCGAACATTAAGAATCAGCGCTAAGCGACCAACCACTCCTCTCTACATGCGTGTCGAGAACCTGGTGGAGCTGTCCTATCTCTGCGACTGCTTGAGCCCTTTTAACATTCTGAGGCTTCTATCCGAATTCCCGCATCTGGAGCGTTGCTCTATATTTGATCAGATACCAGATTCCCAATCCCACACCGAAACCCTCCCCGTCATCTCTCTTCCTAGACTGAAATCCATTCACATCGGGTCCCTATATCTGTCAGATATGATACAGGTATTGGAAAATCTCAAGGTCCCATCTTCTGCCAGGTTGCGGCTGCAAACCGACGAGCCCCATTCGCGCTCGACGTCCATTGAGACCTTATTAGCGCCTTACCTAGCGTCTACCCAGGAAATTCACGTGGTCAAAAGCAAATGTATGGTCACTTATCGTTTGACCTCAGATGCGGGAGGTCTGCTCCTTGTTGAGAATACCTTTGATCACGGGCGTCGAATAGCGGTCACTTCGTTGGTAGCACTTTCCAGATATCCGACCAACCTCTCCCGGATCAACCTCAAGGTACAGCATTTGCCATCACTATATGACCTTGTCCACGTGCTCAGCTCATGGCCCTCGGTAAAACACATCGGAGTCTGCACACCCTATGACGACTTCGAGCGACTGCTGACTGCTCTCATGGAGACACCTAACACAATGTGTCCTCTGCTGAGAAGCTTTGACTGCACTGGTACAAAGTTTTCGGGGAATTACATGAAGCGATTCTTGGAGTTTCGAACGAGCAAATGTGTTGCTCTTCAGGAGCTCAACATCACCGAGGGCTTCTCGGACCTCGAACCAGGGGAAGTCGCACACTTAGTTGGAAAAGTCAGGGAAATCCCTGTCGAGTCGAAACTGAGATGGGAGGTGGCTAGGCCAGATTGTGACCCCTACCCTAGATGGCTCTGAACCCTCATCCACACATCTCCTGCTTTCCACCCTGGAAACCTTTAGTGGGGTCGAGGATATGGCCTTTCGGGTGAGCCCGATATTATATGTGTAGTCTGATTCGTGTATAAATGCGAGAGCTGTCAAGAGTCGGGGTCATAGTTCTGTAACATAAATGTGCGTGTACATATAGGACTAGTATTGTATATGCGAGCCTCGGCCTTACTTCATATATTTAGCTCTGGTGTTCGAAGAAGAGTACAACCGGGTGGAGTAGCCTTAAACCCATCTCAGCATGCCTGCAGAACATGAAAAAATGGACTATTTTACCGTCGACCTCAGGCTCGTCACTTCCTAGAGCATCTCATGCTACTTGAACCAAACGAACTGTCTTGTCGATGTGTTTACCACCAATAACACTGAGAGCGAAAGTGGCGTAAAGCCATTGTCCATTCTCATATTTCTCCAGTCCAAAGGTTATAGATCCCTTTGCGATTCCAAGATTGATACCCGTAGTGACGGCACCAGAGCTGAGATTCTCGGTCATATGTCCAATGGAAGTCCATCCTTTGAAAGGAACTTCGATTTGAAGATTTGCATTGAGAATGTAGGTGGTGCTGTCGATAGAGCCGTCAATCTAACCATCTCATTTTAGTCAATTACGTGTAGTTCGTCAGAGTGTTTTGTGAAGACTTACGCGGAAGAAAGAGACACTGTACTTGAAGTCAATTGGAGCACCCGCGGATTTCTCCACGAGGATATACCCATTATCATCGGGAAGAGAGTGGGATTTGATATAGCGCTCGACCTCTGCAAGAGATACGATTAATAGGACTCGAAATTTTGAGTAATTTGAATAGAAACGCACCAGCGGCGGCTTCAAGACTGAGAAATGTGACTAACATACTAGTATTGGATCTGGTGATGACTGGACGATTGTGAGGTAAGAAGAGACTGCAAATCAGTTTGCTGGTTTGTGGAAGACTCGAGAAGAATACTTTATAGTCTCATGGATCCCACTCATCGATGCGATGAACGCAATCCATCCCTAACATTACCTCTGTGCGTGTTCCTGCGGATCGCGGTAACGGAAAAGGTATCCAATGATATGCAGAGAAATTTCAAACGCCCCGAATGCTCTGAAGATTTGGCACAAGGGCCAATAGCAGAGTGTCCATGCATCCTAACCTCGACGGTGAAGGATACGATCGATCATTCAACACAAATACCGGAGAGCTTCGAAGCGCTGGGAAGGCACAAATCTATTTCTGATAACATAGGCAGTAGTAAGTATTCTCGCGCTTCAGACACAACTTGCTGGATCAGGTTGATCCGCTAATCTCGAGGCATGTCGACCCCACTCGGCATCTTGGATATCCCGAGGTGAATCGGGGAGGATATAGACCGGTCGACCCAGTGTCTGATGCAACTGGTTCAATGGTTCATTGGGGAGCGCGATGACGAACTCTCAATAAAATGTCGTAAAAGGAGGAAGCTACACAGTACTTTTACCGGTAGTATACAGTAGAACTTTGGAAATGTTGCTCGAAGACGAACGGAATTGAAATACTGATGGTTTCCGTCTACGATCGTAGAACATTGCATCAACTACCTAAGAAAAGGATAATTCTATTTGACAACCCGGTTGCCGGGGTTGCCGCTGGGTTGCCGACAATTTCTGACATAAGCAATTCGAGTCCGGGATATTCCGAAGGCACCGCAAGCTCGTCGCAACTTGTCGTAACTTGCCTTCAACTCACAGGGACTCACTTTTCGACGGTCCATGGCGCATTCAAAGCCGTAGGATCAAGTCCCACAAGCCGCGAAACAGTGGAAAGACCCTCCGACGTCGACCATGTCTCTCTTTTCACTGGCAGTATTCTGGAGATCGTACACTCCGAGTCGTATCGACTATCATAACACTTCAGTTTACAAACCGACGTCCCGTCTCTCGGGGCATTGGGTACCCTCTACAGCCTCCGTGTTTTTAAGGCAACAGAGTGTAGACGAGTTATGTGGAATTACACCTCTCTGGGCACGCCAATAAATCAAGAGTGTCTAAACCCGTTTCCTGTTCTCGACTGTCCTGACTATATGCTGTTCAGGAGATGCAATGCCAGATAGTTTAAATCGCGCGGTGAGTCTGATAGAGATTCGAGAATGTCGTCCTCGGTGCGTGTTCAAAAGAGTCGACGAAGACGTCTAAACAATTGAAAAAAAGCCTGTGAGGTTCGACAATCACTCACTAAGGGCAATCAGGTGATGCCCTTCTACACTCGGGTAGTCACAATCCTCCTTGTATGTGCTACACTGCGCCTCGATCTTGGCTTCGTAACAAGCGCCCGCCGCAATGGCATCGCCTGGGATCATGCTTAGTCAGAAGTTTCTCGACAACCCCAGCAACCCGGGTTGTCAAATAGATTTTTCCCTAAGGGAAACTTCCCAAAGGGTTCGAGTTGGTTGTTCGGGTCAAAACGGGAAGGCGATCGATCAACGGGATCATCCGGCAGTCATCCGGCTTGCGCACCTTCGGCCGATTCCGGGTTGAAGCTCTCCCGATGGCCCGATGTAAGTTCAGTCTACACTAACGCTCCTGCACTGCGAGCCCTAAGCTCTCCTGAAGTCCATCTGAATTGCATCACGAATGACATCCTGTCCCTCCTCGAATGACCATGTAGATTCATAGGCCCGCTCCTCTGAATATTCGGGTCCTATCTGTACATTCGAGCACGTCGGTGCGAAAAGATTCCGGTGACATCGTCTTTTCAACTTTCAAGCCTGTTCAAGCAACTGAACATGTGAGATTTTCCCGAGTCATCTGAGCTCAGGTGTCTCTTACTCTTGGGCTTTCTATCTTCGGTTCTCGCGGATACATAACAGACAGCTAGGGTAAATGCTAAGACATCCGACTCGGACAATCATACGGTCGCAGGGCAGATGTCTAATGGTTCACCCTTATATCTACAGCCTATGTTTCTGGTTACTTCCTTGGCAGTCTGACTACCCGTATTGACCGTCCGAGCTCGGATTCGGATTTGGCAAGGATCGCGACGTCGGCATCTGAGCTTTGTAGGAATCGTCATTTGGAAAATTGGGTATATAAGGATTATTTCTCAGAGCCTGGATTAGAGGCGCAACATGTCGGCAATGGTTGCACAATATCTGTCTTTTCTCTTGCCGCTGGCCTCAGTCGTTTCGGCTCAGACGTGTACTTCTTTGACTATTCCCGTCAGCATCAATACCCAGGTGCCGCATCTCACCGTCGCAGAACCCGTAAATCAGGCAGCTCTTACTGGGTTCTTCACCTCATTCGCCACTCCATCCGTTGACTTCACTTCGGCTATCATCAATGGCACGCATCAAGTAAAGCAGACGTATAAGATTGCCGGAAAATTGTGCACCCCGAAAAATGTAAAAGCCAACGGAATTCTCGAGTTTGCTACCCATGGGTATGTGCATATTATCCCGTTAACTCCCATTGTTAACTGATTGAATGTGCTTCTTCCAGTATCGCTTTCGATCACTCATATTGGGAAGTCGGAGGAGCCAACTCGAAGTACAACTTTGCCGAGAGCGCTGTGGCGTCAGGACATTCTATCTTCTATTATGACCGCCTCGGTACGTTTCCTTATGTTCACTCTGTTCAGCCCGTTAAATTTCACGCACAGGAAACGGTGCTTCATCGAAACCCGATGGTATTCAGGAAGTCCAATCAGGCGTTCAGATAGAGATCACCCACCAATTGGTGCAATACATTCGACAAGGAAAACTTGGTCATAAGTTTGGGAAGATCATTGGGGTTGGTCATTCGTTTGGAAGGTACAAAATACTCTGACTTTGTTCCTGGTCGTACTGAGTTTGTCCTTAGCATCTTATCTGGGGCCATCACCGCCAAATATCCTAAAGACTTTGATGATGTAGTCCTGACGGGATTCGCCACTGGAAACGTGGTTGGCCTCTATATTGGCACAGGTTCATTTGGCGCGACAATTGCTTCGGAGTCAATACCGACTCGTAAGTCTGACTTCCTCCATGATGGACATGTGTCCGGTAACATAATGTCTGATTCCAGTGAAACTTCCTCCCTCTTATGTCGTGCCCGGGACTCCCTCAGCGTATCAGTTCGGATTCTTGAATTATCCTTTCTACGATCCTGGTATGTTTCTTTCGATCGCCGATTGCGTTCCAGTCTCTGACCTTTGGTCAAGCTGTCGCCGCTGATCAATTCAAAATCCGAGGAACTACTACTTTGGGAGAATTTGCCACTCTTGTGGCTCCTATCGGAGTATCTCCCAGCTTTACCGGCCGAGTTTTAGTCGTCACAGGATCTGCAGATTCGTGAGTTTCAGTCGAGTCCACTTGCTGCCGATATTTTAAGACTGAACACATCTATCCAGTTTCTTCTGTGCGGGCAATTGTCACCAGACAGTCAATGGAACGAACCTCCTGGATCTTGTAACCGAGCTCTATCCTGTTGCATCGAACTTCAGCAGTTTTCTCGTAGAGAACGCCGGTCACGGATTGACTCTGCACTTTAGCGCCCCTTCCACGTATGATGTTATACAAAAGTGGGTCGGATCTTGAGGACAACACACACTCCGCCGATCTACGCTTGGATTGCGGTTTGCAAGTTAGGAAGAAACCAAAAGACCGGTGCGCAACCAATGTGCCGAATGAGTTGTTGAATGTTCCGGAATATACAGTAGGACTATAGTGCAAGTGATAGTCATGTTGATCAATTATTATCAATATTATATACTCACTTACTTTCCTTTCCACTTATTCTGACTTTGAGAGTCTGATAAGAACAACCCTGTTGAGCTCTAGTTCGCCTCATGTTTGATATTCCATTCAGTGAAAGTCTCACTGTTGAACGTGCCGCGCTAAGCAGTTGCCTAATCGAGTTGAGAAACGCACGAGATCATTTCCACTTCAGATCAGCTTGATAGACTTTCTGTCATTGAAGATGCACGTGCGAAGAGAATTACGGTTGCAGCATGGTCGGGCGCTAGCGCACTTAGTGGCTGTGCTATGAACGAATGAGAGCGTTGCCGGCGACTGCCGAACGGGGCTCCTTGATGCTTCGCTGCTGCTGCGTACCGACCCGACGACGATGGCAACCGAATCAGAACCAATCTACCAGGTCAAGCTATTAGCTGCACTTAGGACGGGCGACCTTGCTACCATCCAACCCTACTTGTCTGATATCCATAGACATGCTCAAGACAAGGATAATGATTTTGGAGCACTTGCACTTCACCTCGCTATTAGATGTGCATCCGGTGAGTTATTTAGGTCTAATGAATGACCAAACTCTCATATAAGCTTGACCAGTTGAAACTGTCCAACTTTTATTAAATCAACGTTCAATATCTCCCAATGCCACACATCCGCCAAATTCCCTCACCACCCCGCTACATCTAGCCGCGTCCATAGGACGTGCGGACGTAGTAGCTTTACTTTTGGATCAACCTGAAATCAACGACACGGGCAGAGACGCACAAGGAAAGACTGCTCTCGAAGTGGCACGCACCAAACAAGTTCAGCAAATCATAAGCGACTCCCAATCTCTACTCCAGGAATCCTTTCGCTCTTTACTTCGAACCTACGTCCTGTCTCCCATCAATGCCAGCCCTCCCCCATCTCTTCTTCGGCTCCTTACATCTCCACGGGCTCGTCTCTTGGATTTGTCATACCTGGACGAATCGACAGGCACAACTTTACTACACGAAGCTGCGAAACGAAAGGACATGAAACTGATGGAGCATGCAGTACATGCCGGAGCCGATGTTTTTGTACGAGATAGGAAAGGGCGTGGCGTCGCAGAAGTTGCCGGGAAGGACGAACGAGTCAAGGCCTATCTAAAGCAATGTACGTCCCAGTGTATATTACTTGTGTGCCTTTTGTTCAATTATCATCAGTTGCAAATCAGGATATATCGCTCTTGGATATCCCCTCATCCGAGCCTCCAGTCCTTCGAGGGTATCTCAGTAAATACGGCAACGTGGCTAAGGGCTATGGAACGAGATGGTTCGTGTTGAAGGACGGCATTTTGTACTGTGAGTTTCGCCGTGCTTGTGTGTTGTTTGTATGCTTAGCTCTGCCATAAGACTACCGACATCGCGATGACGAAAATTACGCTTGCCGAGGCTCAATATCCATGCACTCCGCTACTCTCAAGACGAACTCCGGCGGCGATCGACTTCGATTCGAAATCAAGACTGCAACATCTCCCGCCACCGGATCCACGCCCTCTCTCATTGGTACCAACACCCCGACTCAAAAATGGTGGATGAAAGCCAATCATCCGGCAGAAGTTGCACGATGGACGAATGCCATCCAACGGAGCATCGAATGGTGCAAAAGAGAGCGAGAGAAAGACAAAGCGAGCTCATCGGCCAGTGTCAAGACGAAGCGAAGCAGACGACAGACAAAGACCGCCAGTGTAGGAAGCTCTATGGTCGGCCTAGGAGACTCTGGAGTCATGGTGACAGGCCACGAGGAGATCAGTGGTTCCACCTCTCTAGACGGAGAATCCATGTCAAGCGAGAGCGGATCTCAGGATACGGAAGTCCCGCCTTACGAAGACCAGTTCGAGCTGCATGCCAACACGACAACGACGCAGTTGGAGCTTACTTCACATCTCCGACTACCTCCTCAGTCACCGGAACTGACAGAATGTCTTTCACTAGTCCGGAAGTACGTCGACATGGTGCGCGAAAGAGAAGAGTGGTGGCGAGAACGAGTGAAGAGGGAGAAGGAGAAAGTAGGCGTATGGGAGGAGAGTCTGGGCATCGTGGTCCGCGAAGGAGAGGCACTTGAGAGAGAATTGAGGGAAAGAGCAGGAAAGAGGAAAAGCAGGATCGTCAGCACCGCTCACCCGAACTCAGCCGACCCATTCGATCGGGGATTTTCCCTTTCTTCACCACCTGAACCGATGAACGCCGACGCAGCCCAGGATGTGCCGGAGTCGTCTCTGCCTTCGTCATCCGCCCTCAAAACGCCAACTCCTCAACATCCTGGACCGTCCACCCCTGTCCCTGCTGTTCGGCCATCACAGCCTATACCTGTCCCAGTCGCTCCCCCGCCACCTCCCCTGGAAGAAGAGGATATTGACACTGACGAAGAAGACGAATTCTTCGACGCCATCGAGGCAAATACATTGCCAAATCTCGTCGTCTCTGCTCCCCTCGCGGCCACTCCCAAGGCCCCGATTCAATCCGCGTTCCTGGATCCTGAGATCTTTTCGTCATATGCGCATCTGCGATCGAAGATGCCTATCTCGGATGATAATCGTCCGTCGATAAGCCTTTGGTCTGCTCTGAGGAACAACATTGGAAAGGATCTAACAAAGATCAGTTTCCCTGTCTCGTTCAATGAAGTAAGTCAGCCCCTTTGAGAGCTTATGACGTCAGCGTTAATGAGACACACAGCCGACAAGCATGTTGCAACGGATGGCGGAGGACATGGAGTTCTCGGAATGCTGTAAGTACTCTCGCTTCATATACCATATTCTGTCAGTCAATTCCGCGACTAGTGGATGCTGCGGCTGCGGAAGAAGATCCACATCGCCGAATAGCATTCGTTGCCGCGTTTGCCATGTCCAACTACTCTAGCACGATCGGCCGAATAGCCAAACCGTTCAATCCAATGCTTGTCAGCTTTATTCCAATTCTTCTGTCATCGTATCTCCTCTGATATCCTTTTTTGGTCAGGGCGAAACTTTCGAATATGTCCGCTTTGACAAGCATTATCGATACATGTCCGAGCAAGTTAGCCATCATCCGCCAATCTCCGCCTGCTGGGCTGAGTCGCCGAAATGGCACTATTACGGCGAAGTCGATGCCCAGAATAAGTTCATGGGCAAGAGCTTCGAAATCCGACCCACGGGTGTCGCTCATGTCGATCTAAAGATACCCCAGGAATGGGTTCGGGGAACCGTGTCTAGAGCTTCGAGCAAAGAACCTGAAAAGGCGGACACAGTTACCGAACACTACTCCTGGAAGAAAGTAACGACTAACGTCTCTGGTTTCATTCTGGGTTCTCCCACTATCGACCATTATGGCGAGATGACGGTTAGTCGTTTTCGCCATGCTGAGGGCTCTATTCTAAACCCGTTTCCAGGTCGTCAACCATCGGACAGGCGAGAAATGCATTTTGACTTTCAAGCCACGTGGATGGCGAGGCAAGGACGCCTATGAGATCTCAGGCCGCGTCCTCGACTCTTCAGGGCGCCCTACATACGAGATTGCGGGAAGATGGAACAGTCAACTTGTCGCCCGCGCAGTCTCGCCCGATGGCAGCATACTCGGAGGTCATTTCCCAGACGTGTCCGAGTCCAGCGGGTTCTCTTCGCCCTCATCATTGACCGAACATCGCTACATTCTATTATGGAGAAATACACCCAAGCCGAAAGCGCCGTTCAACCTGACGCCTTTCGCAATCACATTGAACGATCTTCCTGCCGATCTTCAACCTGTTCTCTGTCCCACGGATTGTCGACTGCGACCTGATCAACGAGCGTTTGAAAATGGCGAGTATGACCTTGCCAATGAACTCAAATCGAAGCAGGAGGATTTTCAAAGGCAGAATAGAAAACGCAGAGAAGAGCGGGGCGAGACTTGGCATGCGCGATGGTTCGACAAATCCGTAGACCCGGATACCGGGGAGCGTGTTTGGCAACCGAGGCGCAAAGGGGATGGACTGGAGTATTGGGCAGCAAGGGAAAGGATTGTGAAGGACAGCTCTACTGCCGACACCTGGGTGGATGTTCAGAAAATATTTATTGATACCCCAAAACAATGAACAGTCTCATAGAGCACTTTTATTGACCTGAGTTGTCAGCACGTTTTATAGATTTAGTTGGACATTCCAGGATCCTATCGCAATCCGGCTTGCCGTTTGCTTTGAGCTTCCGTGAGCATGAAGGTCTGATCATGACGCGTTGATTAAACTGGGACGACCCCAGCAAACGTTTCGATCAAGAAACTATGTAAGGATGATAGTGATGGGTAGTAAATACATATGTGATAGGTATGCGAGTTGAGTAAGAGCGAGTACTAAAGACAAATCACAAGAAAATCCGGGACCCTCCTTGAAGGGCGCCTGAAAAATTGTCTTAAAAGGTAGATCAAGGAAAGCAAAAATAACAGCGTTCTATATACCAGAGCATGAACGAAGCCTAAACCAAGAATGAAGGAACGAAGGATATTTGCATCGACAAGAAACGAACGGAAGGTAAATATATATGAGGATAGAAAGGGATGCGGAACGTCATGTTTTGCGAATCAACGTGGAGTTCATAGTCAAGCCGCGGGAAGAACCCGGCTGCTGCTTCCGGATTGTCGCCTCCATTTTAACACGCTGCTTTCTGAGATCATCATCTTTGAGCTTGACAGACAGCGCGTCCGAAAGGAAGGTCTCGGGATCGGGCAACATCGTTGGTGGAAGGGGGCGCGTGAGCCACGCAGACCCAGCAGGTGAGGCTGGAGAGTCGAAGATTCGGCGACGGTAGATGCGCAGAATCTCCAGACCAACTCGAAAGAGGATGACGGGGCCTTCGTAGAAGAATATATCCCACACGCGGCAGAGATGCTCGGTGGGGAGTGTTCCTGCGAACATGGAAGAGAACCAGGGACCACAAAGATCGATGGGACGAACGTCGTTAACAAAGAGACGTTTCGACATCGGCGCATCGTTCGCTTCGAGGTATTTTTGAAATAAAGAAGCATCAGCTTCGAGCTGGTACGCGCCAGGCGAAAAGTAAGGTCGAAGATGCTGATCCATCAGCGCTAAAAACATCCAAAATGCATCCTCTTCTGGGGACTGAAGGAGAAGGTGGCCAGCAATAATGACCAAGCCTGTATATCATATTAGCAGAGATTAGGAATGGTAAGACGCAACAAACCTGCTTGGTAAGTGATGTCCGGGACCATTGCGAAATAAGCATTAAGCAACGACACCAACGGACCCCTTGGATCTTTCAAGTGAGGGTGCTCAGGGAAGTATCGATCGGCGTCTTTTTCGATGTTTGCCGAAGCTCCTACTCTCGGTCTTTTGCTCAGGTCGGAATAGATGTTTGGCATTCTTTTCGCTTTCGCATCCACCAAATGCGACCACACTTGATATCGCACAGAAGACGGCACGGGTTCTTGCAACATTTTGCGGAGCTTCTTGCTTTTGTGTGAAGTCGATTGTATGGTCGACATCCACTTCAGTTCTCTAGCACGATGGGCTTCCATCTGAGCCGATGCTTCCACCGTTGGGCTCCGGATCTTCTTCAACATCGTAGCCCTGGAAGCTCCAAATGAGTCGACGGATGATGCAGCAGGTGAACGACCATCGAGTCCACTGGCACCATGTGAGCCCGCTAACATAGAAGTAGCAGGACTGAGTGATCGCTCAAGGATATCTGGTCGTGCTTCGCTTCGTAATGACATGACGTCGGTTCCAAGACCTGCAGAATCTTCACTGTTCCGACTGACAACGTGTTTCAGAACAGGCCGGACGAGCTCGAACTCCATGTCTTTGACCTGAACCGTCTCCTCTTCGTATTCCGGAATATGCATGGGCATGGGGGCAGACGTAGAGGCAGCCGGGGTCTGGGGAGCAGAACTTTCCCGGGATGGTGTGGCATCTCTCTTAGGTTGAGAAAGGCTAGCGCGAGAGCGTAAAGCCGAGATTGATAGCTTATTCCTCAGAGATTCACGTCCCATGGAGCTCGTGGGGGAAGAGGCCGAGGGGGTTTGGGCACGATCGTCTTCGGTCTGAGGTTGTGGATTTGAATGATGACCAATGGATTCGCTGTAATGCGATGCTTCTGTGCTATGGCTTGTATCAACTGATGGTGATCGTTTGCTTTCTTTCCCGTCACGCGCCGGCTTCTCCGGGTTGTCCTGAGTAATTTGGGAGACGGAAGTGATACTGGAGGAAGCGGCAGGCCCTGAATTCCTTCGTCCACGCACTGTAGGTGGTGAGGAAGGTGTGGCTGTATTTGTAAAGGTAGCAGTAGAGGTAGGTGATGTGACAGAAGGAGGTGCAGGTGCGGCAGGGATTTGCACTTGCAGCATGGGAGTTTGCAGTGCAGTGCTGGAGGCAAAGTGACGAATGACCCCACGGGGAGGATTAGGCTGCAGCTGAATGGGAGAGCCGAGAGATGTCGAGCTTGTCATCACGGGGCTGGTAGGACTTGCAGGATTAGGCGACAAAGGAGGTCGGGCCAATGGACTCGATGGCGTGGGTGAAACTTTACC
Source organism: Sistotremastrum suecicum HHB10207 ss-3 (assembly GCA_001632355.1). NCBI lineage: Eukaryota > Fungi > Basidiomycota > Agaricomycetes > Sistotremastrales > Sistotremastraceae > Sistotremastrum > Sistotremastrum suecicum. The sequence continues at coordinate 38,711 of KV428033.1, forward strand.
AAGTGTACCCTTGGAAGCACCCAGCGACAACGGAGATGGTCCAATAGGCGAACGTGCAGCTGAAGACCGGGAGGATAGAAGTCGAGGGCGAGAGGGGCCTGCAGTGCTTGAAGGTGATGCGGCACGATTGGCAACTGGGCTTGAAGAAATAGTCGCCGGTGATCCGAGGACTGATGGTGCGGAGGACGCCCTACGAGCCAGCTCAGTTACCATCACATATAACATTCATTCATTTGAACTCACTTTTCGGCGGTATTGGTATCCGCAGCACCAACAGGAGGTATCGGGGTGCTATTAGCGTTGAAACCAGAGAAACTCCGCGATCGGGGCCTTTGAGCACCGACCGTTGGCGAGAAGTTGGCTCTTGGTATCGTCGCCCCACTGACCCCTGGACCGTCGGAAACCGAGGTAGAGGCGTTCGGCGCAGACTGTTGTCTGGCAGGTACATTAGTCTGTGATCTTCCATTCAAGGCTGCGGGTTTCTTTGGCAGCTCTTCAACCCGCATATCAACTTCTCGTTCTCGCCATCCATCGACGAGCCAGGAAATCGGCACAGGCCCACTAGCGCTCAGTAAATCCTTCTCAGTTCGCCCATGTATGGTTGCTGCTCGTCTTATACCAGGTGGCGCCTTCGGGCTCGATTTGATCACCAGCGGACTGGGACTTGATCCATTCATAGGACGAGTATACAAAAGAGCAGCTTCACGAAGACTGGTCAGCAAAGACTGAGAAGCTGGAGGTGGTGGTGGTGGAGGGGGGACGGAAGGAGATGACGATGAGGAAACAGGAGCGAGAGATGGATTGATGATTTGTGATATGCGTGTGCGGTGGATTGATGGGCCTCGTGAGAGGGGTGAGGTCTCTGATGGAGGTTTCGGTGCTAACGGATGCGGCAGGAACGGACTCGGACTTGATGAGGTGGAAGGTAGGGCTGGTGAGCTTCTCGAAGTGATCGGTGGTGAGGGCTCGGGAAGAGGGGATGAGGATAAAGGGGTGGGTGGGTTGAGGTTTTGTACCATCGAAGGGGATGGAGGGAATGAAGGTGTGGGGGATAGTGGACCAACGGATGTCGGTGTGGAAATAGGGGTTTGGATTTGGGATTGGTTAAGTGACTGGGGTGACCCAATGGCCTTGACATTTTCCAGTGAGTTCTTAGCCGAAAGTTTCAACGGTTCAGGTCGCGATTTCGTTGACGATGTTCGCGAGAAAGCAGACACAGGAGAGCTGGGTGTTTTCGGAGTCTTCGGAACTTCTGCTTCAACATCACCGTCCCCTCCAGATGTATCAGTCTCGGGTGGATCAGGGTTCGTGATAACAAATCCATGATGTCTCGGACTTCCCGGCGATCCAGCGCTCATCTTACGAGACCGCGATGAAGATTTTCTTCTAGGCATGGGAGGAGAACGTGGAGGGGATGCCATAATACCACGGACCCCAGGGTTGGCAGTCGGCTCGGCGAATTGGGTAGGAGGTGAAGTTGGGGACAACGGTTGAACGCCTTGGGAGGACTCTCCTTCAGCAGATTGAGGTTGTTGATTCAACTGCTGCAACCTCTTCTCCTCCAATCGAGCACGAAGGGCACTGGCCGCTCCGCCACCAACGTTGAGAGGACTGACGCCGCCACCGACATTCACCGGACCAATACCCGCTCCAGTCCCTGATCTGAAACCCTCATCTATATCTCTCGGTGATAGTAATGGAGAAGGCATAGGGTGGGCAGCGCTGATGGGAGGAGATAATGGTGCTAGACTTTGGGAATGTGACGAGAACGAATGGGAAGATCCTGAAGGAGATTCGAAGCCCGTATGCAGTAAAGGAGAGGGACCGGGACTTCCGACTGTTGTCGAGGGGAGTGACATCTTTCTGGGCTGGAGACTCGAGAGGGGAGGAGGGACATGACTGTGAGATCCAGTTCGGGGAGGTGGCAGAGGCCTTGACGATTTTGAAGATTCAGAAAGAGATGTTGTTCTCGTTCTCGCTGAGACCGCATCGAGACTTCTTCTCGAGGTGGAATCAATAGACTTCTGAGCACTGTGTGACGTCCCTTCACTCATCGTTCTCTCTCGTTCCTTGTCGTCTGGCATCGGTGGCAGAGGTTGCGTCCCGACTATACCACCCAGCATACTCAACCGCGAAGCACGGGAGGAGAGTTTACTCGCCAGGCTGTATCTGGAGTATCGATAATTGTCATAAATATCGGATGCACCATCCCATTCTCCGTGCTCGAGGTCCGAGTCATCAGTGTGAGTGTGGGTTGTGTGGACACTCGAAGGAGACAGAGGAACGATGGGTGGCAGCGGAGGAGGAGGCGACAAGGGGGGTTCTGGTGATGAGGAGAGAACCGGGATGTCCGCGAGGACTGTCTGATGAACATGGACGGTACTATTGTCATGATTATCAGCTTCATCTTCCTCGTCATCTTCATATCTCGATTCTTCATCGTCTGAGCCCATTCCTCCTAACAATGTCAACCCAATGCCTATCTTTCCCTCAATTTCTCCTTCTGAGAAAGCAGCCGATATTCGAGATGAATCTTCGACCAGAGGTGGAGTAGGTGTTCGTGGAGGCGGAGGAGCGGTAGGGAGTAAATAGGGCGCAGAATTTTGTGGCGGCAGAGGAAACGAAGAAGGTGACGGCGAAAGTGGCAATCCTGGGGATGAACCATCAATAGGGGAAGGGGATGGTGCCTTTTCGACAGAAGAAGTGGTTTCAGGTGTGCCGAGGCGTGCTGGTAAGGTCACAGAGCGGGTATCGATCATGCCACCTCGACGCTTTTTGGAAAGATCCCTTTGCACTGATGTTATGTCATTTGGCGTCTGAGGAAGAGCGCTCTCAGGTGAAGTGACGATTGATGACCGACTAGTGACAGGGACGTCCGCATCTTCGGGAGAAAGCATATATGTTTTTCTCGGCACGGGTAAAGAGAGTCGGGTGGACGGGTGGTCTGAGCTGATGGAGTCATGTTTGAGTATTGGAGGAGAGGGTACTGGAGATGTGCTGTGAACAGAGGCTGAAGCTGAAGAACGTTTCTGCTTGACAGGTTTCTTTAATTTGCCATGAAACTGCACGTCGCTGCCCAGAAAACGTCCTACGACGCCTTCGCAGTAACCCTGACATGTAACATCGTAAGTGGATATTCCATGTTATGCCTCATTGATAACACGGGAAACGCACCAGAAACACGTTCTCCTCTGTGAGCTGCATTAGGACCACAATCTCATCGCCAGCGAGAAACATCAAATCTTGGGTGCCCTCAGCGACTCGATCTTTCAGGGCCGTACATTTTCCTATCCCTCCCTTGGCCGCAAACCTCGTCCAGCGACCCAGGTCCGCCGCGTCCATTGCGTCCATGAGGTCACGGCTTGGGAGAGAGCCTTGGAAGCGAAGGCGCGAGTCTGGCTCGCTATCAAGCTCGGCTGCTATTGAATTTAGGCTATGACGCACGAGTCGAGCACCAAACTGAGCTTGAGAGATATTAGGGTATTAGAGGCGATAAATATTTCGTCGCCGGTCGATACAAAGTTGCTAAAAGAGTGTCGTGCGTCGTCGTCGTCGTCGGTGAGGAGAAAGGAGCTGAACGGAAGCGAAAAAGTTTTGGCTGTCGCCGTCACACTCGCGCCCGACACTAATGGTTGCAATCACCGCACTGCATCCACCGCACGATTTGAACACGCTTCACTGATCATCATCGCCGCCACAACGCATCCAATAATCATTAAATAATATTCCATCAAATCCGGCACCGACGTTTGTGGGCTCTCAAAAATACGGACAATCATCGGAGTTTGAAATTTGTGCCTTGATAAAGCTTTGTTCAGTTTCTGGTTGATCCCGCATGCTCCCCTGAAACTAGGTCGCATCCGGAAAATACTTCAGCATTTGAGGGCACAAAAATCCCCTTTGAACCTTGCGTATGTGTCTGTCAGAGGACCTCGGGGCCCGGGACGGACTGCTGCATGGACTCGACTCCTTCATGTATGTAGCGACGTTATTAATCTATCACGGAGGAACCACGAGAAGTTGCAGAAGTTGATGCATGCACAATGATGTCGTAGCACTTGCCTCGTGAACTCCATCAGCACAGGACAGCTTTTATGCTGTACAACAGTGTTTTATTCTCAGCACTGTCGAATGCCAGCCATATCTCATGCCCACCTTTACCTTGATGAACCGGTCCAATGTACGGCTCTGGATTTCGGTGCCGCAATCCAGGCGCAATATACGCCCACACGAGTTCACGCTGATGCACCCTCTCCTCGTCAACTCTCTTCGTTTCGCATCCTTTTCAATGCAAAGACCTACGAGGTGATCCTGGATACGCAAGCGAAAGCTCTCGAAGAGTCAGAACGGTCGTTATTTTTCTCGACTTCACACCATGATATCTACAGATTGAGCCATCCTGTGATAATACTTCAACCTAAGCGAGGTATGGCTTACGTCTTGAATGCAACCCTCCAGCACGCAACCTCTGCTGTAATGGCACTCGAAGCAATATCCAACCGAAATTCAACATCAACATCTCTTCGTTCTGTCCATAGCCGATATTAGGGCATTCCCCCTAGACCTGTGATCACCTACCTTTTACGCGAGAAAAAAAGGCTTCAGTTTGATTTCAAAGACTTGACGAGGCTGGATGACGAGCCGCACATTTTCCTCGTGTCCAACGTAAAGACCAGTGCGTATTTTATCCGCCGTGCGTACTCTCTATCATTCATTGACCTCTTCAAGAAGAGTATGTGACTGTCGACGAGACCCTACTCTAACCTCGAAGAGTCGAAGCATGACGGACCGTCATAGCAGTTGATGATACCAATGTGCTTGAGTGAGAAATATATTCCATTCATTTCAACTTTAGTTCTAATATATCGTGCAGAACGTCAAGTCAGAGCTGGAACCTTTTGGGGTGTCATTGCAAGGCATTACCCTCACAAAATCGCGTCCCTTCGGCGTCCCTTCGAAAACCATCAAGAGTGATAAATGAACACAAAAAATCCCTAGTACCTTCAGCATTCCCATCCGTCCTGTTTCGCAACCCAATTATTAGTCTACGTGCACCTTCCTACTTAACAGCTGGTTGGCTAAATATAAGCCCTTGATCTTCGAAACATCCATCGCCGTGGAGACCTGAAACATCGATTGAAAAGGGAACCTTTATTGCAGGATTAATCGACTCAATCGACTTGACCTGCGTGCGCGTTTATCCCAATGCACGCCTCTTTTTGACCCTCTCATCACATCTTTCAAACTGATGCTTATTTTCCTCAATAATCAGAAAATTGACCCGTTCCGGGCCGATCTCGGCCCATCGGGTTTATCGGAGACATTCGTTTCGGCACAAAATTGGAAGTCTTCCGTCGATCATCGATCGTCGCCTCTCGGAGCGCCCCTCGAATATTTCGCCCCACTTTTGCGCCATATGACTTTTTCGGCATTCAACCTTATTCCCCTATCTACGCACGGATATCCGAGATAATGAATTTTTTTCAACTGCTTTGCATGCGTCTAGATCTGCCTTGTCCTGTGCTCTCTGAAAGATTAAGTCTTATGCAGGGGAAAAAGCGAGCGGTGTTGACTTGCTAACGCAGAGTCAAATGAATTTGCGCATATCCTGAAGTTAGTTGATAAGAGCAGAGCCGAAATGCATGACGGATATTCGGAAGCCTCGATAATTTCCGATCTCTCCTTATCAAGCTAAGCTCTAACCGAAAATTTTATAATCGAGTCTTCGCGACGGCTCAAGCGCTCAAGCGCAGCCCTCCGCCCTTACTTCCCAGCAAAGGAAACGAAGGCCAGACAATCCAGCACATCTTTCGCCCCGTGTCCTCTGGTCGGTCAAATTCATCCGCGAATTCTTGACTCTCTGACGACCCATCAATTCTACAGTCATGACCGTTGCACTCCAAGGAGCACCCTCTACATCAGCGTCTCAACCTCACATTCTCCCTCATACTGGCGAATTCGAAAACGTCGGTATACTCCTCTCAAAGGATCACAAATCCTTCGAATGGACCCTCTGGAAAACCTCGCTCAGGATCCATCTCAGATCCAGAAAACTCGATGAGATCACTTATGGACAGGAGATAACGCCTCCGGCGTTCGACTTGAAGTCATCTAATTATGATGTATGGCGAGAGAAGGACGAGGCAGCCAAAGATCAGATTATTGGGAACATTTCAGACGATCTGGTAATCGTGCTTCGCGCCGAAACTACTGCCTCAGGAATATGGAAGAAGCTCGTCGAAGTCTTCGAAGCGCCAGATCGGACGAAGAAAGGGTTACTTATCCAGCGATATAAGGGATTGCGTTACGTCGATGGATCATCGATGCGCTCCTATATCATCAAGCTGGACGCTACTCGTCGAGAGCTGGGAGAGCATCAGATCCATGTCTCGGATGAACATCATGCAGCTCGTCTTTCGTGTTACCTCCCGAAGTCATGGGAACAGATCGCGTTTCTCTGTCGTTCGTCGTCGAAATCTCCCAGCGTCGTCAAACGCATTTTACTCGCAGAAGAAGAAACCCGCGTCCTCCGCGGAATATCTCCAGACGTTACAGTCAATGCCCGGCCTCAAGAACAAAATGCCCCTCCTCAACATCCATCTCCTCCTCCTCATACTCCTCAACAAAGCAGCGCTACAGCTCCAGTACCAGTACCCACAACCGCTCCCTCCGTTAGCGATGAAAGTGGATCTGAGGAGCCGAGTGAGGAGCCAAGTAGAGGGCCATCTAGAGCCCGCTCGCGAGGTCGACGGAGGAGAAATCGCAATCCTCAACCACATGGATCAATGACTTGCAATTATTGCGGACGCAATGGACATAGGCAATCCACATGTAGGGCTCTCAGGGGCGCTCGTCAGTTTTTGAGCAGCTGATATGGTTGAGGGACCACCGTTTGGATGGAGGAGCTCAAAGCGGAATCCGGTCTTTCAATAATGACTAAGTCTTGCCCGAATTCTCGCCAGTCATACCAGTGGTGCAGTTGTATCCTCCTGTCGCCGCCATTCCATGATGGGCCGGAGATACTCAGTAAAGGAGACTAATTTAGGAGTGGCGATAGATTCACAAAAGCGGGGTTGGGAATTCCCACGAACTTCTATCCAAACTGCTATAATATATTCGTGCATTATTTGGCCGACTCTTTCGATTGAAGGAACTGGTAGATTTGGCCTACATCGACGCGTGTTGACTGCAAGGACTCATGTAGCACTCCACCATTAATCTCGCCGATCGCCCGGGCCGACGGCTACTAGGAATTATGCCGCGATCTCGGCATCCCCTGTATATGTAGCCGATCACTGGCATGCATACCCAAATGCAAATCCCTTGTGTTTTCAGGAGCCTCGTATGTCTCACAAACCCCCCCTGTCGCAATAAACTTATAATCTCAGAGGTTTCACTAGGGGATTCCCAGAGAGCCTCTCAATCTTTCCAACCAAAGTCAGTCCCAGTATTTTCGGTCCACCCCGAATCTTTGCCCCTCCTCCCAGTTATTTCCTTGAAGTTATTTGGTCAGTCGAATCACGCTCGTTGTTAGTATCACTCGATTCTACTTATACTGACTCTTACTAGACCCCGAGCAATGGCCTTGGCCCCGCACTCCAGCACCGACGCCGCGGAGCCACCTTCCTTCGGAGAGTTCAAGGATGTCGGAAGGCCTCTGTCAAGAGAGGATAAAGACTCATGGGATCTGTGGAAATGGGCGATGAATTCTCGTCTGATAACGCGGAAACTCAGTCAGATCACTCTTGGACAGGAACCGAAGCCAATCGACAGAGATTCTCCCGCTTACGCACTTTGGCAAGAGAAGGACGAAGCGGCAAAGGACCAAATCGTTGGAAACCTTTCCGACGAACTCGCCGACTACGTTCGCTCCGAAACCACAGCTGCAGGAATATGGACAAAAATCGTCGCCATCTTCGACGCCCCCGATAGGGCTCAGCAAGAATCACTCGTCCGCCGCTATAACGAACTCCGATACGTCGATGGCTCGTCCATGCGCTCTTATCTCATCAAGCTGGACGTGACTCGCCGCGATCTGAAGAAACAACAAATCGACATCACAGACGAGAACCACGCCCATCGTCTCTACAGTCATCTTCCCCCATCATGGAGCAACACTGCACTTATCTGCAGTATGTTCCGAAGGTCGCCGAGCGAGGTCAAGCGGGTTTTACTCGAAGAAGAAGAAATACGAGTCAGGAGAGAACCGCTGCCTGGGGCTCCTGCGGCTGAGCCTCAGGCGTACCATCCAGTCTTTCACTATCAGTTCCATGGCCAACCCTTGGCGGTACCTGCCAGTGGGTCTCACCACGCTCCCGGGATTCCTGGGGTGCGGGAGCCAAGAATAGTACTCTCAAAAGCAGAGCGAAGGAGCCTTCAACATTTGCTCGAAAATTCCCGAGTCTCTCAAGCTGTATGTACTCATTGTGGGCGCAGAGGTCACAGGGCATCCAAGTGTAGGGTTCCTGGTGGAGCCCATTATGTGCCGGGATGGAACCAATGACGTCGCAGCTGATCATCCTTAGGGTTGCGCGAAAGAAAAGCTCTGAATGGACCAAACTCATTGTCATTTTAGCGACTGTCTTATATTAATATTATCATGTAAGTGGACCTATTAGGTATTAAGTAGTAAATTATGATTATTGAGTTATCTCCTAGAAGAGCGGTTGACGGTGAAACTGCATGTAAGCTATCGCTCGAAACAAGCCATTAGCGACCGAGAAATTATTAAATGCAAATTCCTCACGAAGGCTGTAGCATACATACGGACCTATGCGAAAGCAACCGGAGGCATCGCTGATGATCTACGTGCGCCAGTTTCTTCAATTGCGCTAGTTCCATCGAGAGCGGTCCTTCATAGCCTCGGCCGATGTACATGTCAGGCACAACAAGCCCCGAAACTTCGGAAGAAGTTCGCCACATTACCGTTCGAACGGCGACGACTTGAAGACCTTGACAACGGCTAAAAACCTTATCAGAATCATTATAGCAAGGAAGGTGATGCGTACTCACGGATAAATTGAGCCATCCCACCTTCTGCTGCCCTCATCACTCCCTGCGGGAAACCGAGCAGTGACAAGCTTTCTCTATCGGTGGATCCACGCTGGTCCAATTCGCTCATACTACTGTAAGATATCTTGAAGACTCGTATGTTCAGATTGCAAACTTTCACTCACACTCAGCTTGCAGTGTCACGGTACATCTTCTCCTCGGCCATCGCCTTTGAAAAGCTTGTCAAGTCCCCTTTTGGTGTCGTGAGTATCGAGCGGAGTCTTCAGAAGGCTGTGACTAAGCCCTTCGAAGTTCGAAGGATCAATGGCTTCGGGTTCAGCGGTAGCTGCGGAACCACCCATCACTCAACCTCCCATTCAACCTCAACAATCTATGAAGGCTGCTCCGGCGAGCTCTGTGAACGGGATTCGACTGACGGTCAACAACTGGGTCGCCTGCAAAGCCGATATGATGAAACGACTCCAGGCTGAAGGACTGTGGGATGTGACAACCGGAGCGGAGAAGATGCCACCGGGTACTGAAGTCACCCCTGAGCTAGTGCTATGGGTCGAGAAAGACATGAGGGCAATGACGAAGCTCATGCAGAACATGGCCAATGTGGACACACTCGATGCTTTCAAGGAGAGAAGAGCAGCGAAGATGTGGGAGAATCTCGTGGAGATATTTGAGTCGCCGAACCCCCCTCTTCTTCGACAATATCGCAGCTTTCAGTACGTCGACGGGTCCTCGATGTGGGCCCACATGTATCGGCTGGACTTCATTCGTTTGGATCTGGCGAGACTTAATCGTCATATCAGCGATGAACATCACGTCGCTCGCCTACTCGACTCCCTCCCTCCCTCTTGGACATTCGTTAGGGATTTCTGCCAGCGGCGAAACATTGCCATCGGAGAGATTGGGCAGATATTACTTGAAGAAGAAGCAAACCGTCAGCAGGACGCGATACGTGAGGCGCGCAACTTCAACGCCGGAAATAACAGTAGGACGCGCGCATCCCGTCATAGAAGGTCGACTGAAGGTCATCGAGCGGGTACGAGAGCTGCCACCAGAGCGAGTAACTTCGCCAGAGAACGATCGGAACGACGAAACCAAGTGCCTGCGCCCATCGAAGTCTTCTGCACTCACTAGTGCTGCTCAATTCTAGTTCACTTCGCAAGTTCGATCGTGCCGGTCGTGGTTTTCTTTGGTTTTTTTCCGCCGGACCCCCGAGAAAAGTGAAAAAACAAAAATCTCAGAATGAACTTTGCGAACGACCAAAATCGGTGTTCACCTCGTTCGCGCGTCGCTTTTTTGTTTTTTTTTAGAACTCCGCCAGCGCGCTTCGGAATTCCAGGCTACAGACCCTTTGGCGGAGATTCAATTTCACCACGCGACATCCGAACTGAACTTCCCGAACTGAAAGCGTTCATTTCTTCGACAGTTCATTCACAGATTTCGAGAATTTTTCCCTGCCGGCGGGAAATAAAAAAAAGACGGAGTGAACTTGTCGGCACAGAGCAGTCAATTGTCGAGCACCTGGAGGCAACCGGGAAAGACAGCGTTCAGACAGGCATCCTCGTGCCGACCGTTACTGACAGTAAATCTCGAAGAGCTAGCAAAAATGTCGAGAGAGCGTCTTGGAGAGCGTCGGTGAGGTTAATGGGTGAGGCTGATGCTGACTCAGCAAGCCGAGGAGCCTTAGCCAAGAGGTTGTCAGCTCTGACGCTTGCTTTATTTCGTATCGTATCGTGCAAGTACAAGTGTACTGATATCTTAGCACATAAACAGATCATCCGCCGATGTATATATGAGGCTGATTCGTGTAGGCTATGAATGTTAGCATGATGTCCGAGTCAGTCCGTCAATCCAGACTCAATCCAAATTCATTCCCGTGTGACGCATGAAAGGGCATCATGGTAGCAAGAAACGCAGGGCAATGTGTTGTGAACCGATGACCAAAGAAGAGGACGTCAGAGATACGTTCACTCTCGAAGGACGAAAAAATCCGCGATGACCATGAAGCTACTCATCCCAGGCGGCACGGTTCGACGAGCCTGAGGATGAGCGATAGTAGCCGTTATGGACGCGAATTGGGAGCACCACTAGAGACGGAGCATGTAGGAACGGAGATATAGGTGGATAATCCGCTGTGGGGGGTGGATCACCGTTGCCGCGCTGGGCCGGCGCAGGCAATCAACCATATCGATTCGGAGGTATAAGGAACCCGGATGCACGGGTGGTGAGCACTGTTCTAGACAATGTGGGAGTTGAGTGCTTGCAGTGCCAACAGAGGTCCGCAAATGTGATGATAGAGCGAAAGGGTAGGATTGGGGAGCGACAGGCGAACCGGTGACGGGAGAAGCCAGGGGAAAGACGGACCGAGTGTGTCAAGATGATGGCGGTGAGATATATGCAAACGACCGCTACGAGCCGTCCAGTTCGAGCTCGTTGGCGAGGCCAGATGGCAAAGCGTTCTCTGCAACAGCAGAAAACAGCTGTTCTCGCGTAGGTCCGCGTCTCGGAACGACTTCGCCGTCGAAGGTGCCAAACCCCATATCCTCGTCGCTCTCCTCCTGCTCAGCTTCATCCAAAAGCGGGGGCACCTCATCTAGCAGGCTATCCTCAGAATCTCCCAGTGGCATAGTCTCATTATCCGGCGGTCTCAACGACCCAGAAGAGAGCCTCTGATTAAGTTCTGTCATTTTAATGTGAAACTGAGCGTTGGCATCTTCTAGCGCGTGATGGAACAGGAAATCCATACTTTGAATTTCTGGTTCCGGATTGTCGATGACAGTGGATGGGAAGGAGGAAGTGGTCGTAGAGTCTTGCGTGTCGAGAGCGTGAGTCGCGCTATCAGGATGGGGGCGTGGGGTTTCTCTGAGGGAATGGAATTTGGCGAGATTGGAGTAAAGCTCTGCCTCGCGAGCTGCCAGTCGCGCTTGCTCAACAGCAAGCTCTGCTTGTTTGAGAGCCACATCAAGTTTCTCCTCCTTCAACTGTAGCAGCGAATGTTCGTTCGGTTCCTCTATAACGTCAGGAACGGAGTCTTCCGCCTCCTGTTCTTCACTAACGTCTTGGATGGCATATCGACCATCGTGATATTCATCCGAGTGAACTATTGGAACTGTACGAAGGCGGTTGAAGATCAAAGTACAAGATGTGAAGGGCCAATACTCACCAAGCAGAGTCGCTATGATCACCCCGACAATGATGCCACTCAGAAAGTTGGTCACGCCCATGTAGCTCAATTTACCTGCCCAAGGACATGGTGGACATCCAGTAGGTGTTGGGAAGGAAAATGTCGATTTCGTGACGAATAAGACCTGTGCGAGACTGAAGCCGAATGTTACGATGAAGGCGATCGCAGCCAGCATCCAGAATACTGAGGCTCTATAGGAAGCCATCCAAGTCTCAGAGGTGGTAAAACGTTCAGATTGGGCTAGGCCAGTCGTCGTAGCCCAATGCCTGGGTGGTAGGCAGCAGTGGGAGCAGATTCATCAGGGGTTCAGCGAGTCCAGCGTCGTTGCAGATCCGGCTTCCGCTCCGGGCGTTCATCAGGAAAAGTGCAAAAACGCAATCACGCGTGGGACCCCGTGATTGCGCTCGGAAGGGCTAGAATCCCGATGGGCGGGCTCGAATGGGCTCGAAGCGCGACTTAGACGTTTTCCGCGTCGCGTCTTGCTCTTGTTGCTGACCTCAAGGGCCGTGACTGGTTGTGACATGTTCGTCTCGAACCGCCACGTCAGTCTCACCTCAAGTCTTCCTTCATCGCTATCGCTGCCTAGGACATTCAAGAGCTCGCCAGACTCATACATACAGTGTACAGAACATCAAATCTGTGTCAGATGTCGAGTTGGGAGCACTGGGGATTTCCTGCACTTGGTCGCCGTTCTCTTCAAAAAAGTTCTCGATCACGCTTTAATCCCGTCCTCAAATTAACGGTAAGATTTACTCTGCTCTATCCCGGCTCGTATTCATGAGTATCTTCATCAGTGCATAGGATTTCAGATTAGCAAAACTCAACTCGACTTTCTCAAGATCATGTTCTCTCGTAAGTTATCATTCTGCAAGCCATCATAGTTCAAGAACTCATCAATCGGTGTAGTGGACTAATGAACATTGGATCGACGCTCCGTCGTATCAATTCGGTCAAGGATTTCGTCGCTGTAAATCTCTTCATCCCCCCAAATTCCCAAAGATTACAATGCTCACTTAGGCGTTAAGTGCCCTCAAATGGCGATTGACAGAGATGGAGCGCGGTATTTGATGTGCAAGGACGACAGAGCTTTTAGGAAATGGTAAGAATGGTAAGTCAATGCGCTGCTGGACTTCTAACCACGATACTCGTAGCACAGTCAGTAGTATTGTAGTGATTTTGTACTCTTTACGACTGATATACAATTGATTATGATCTATCATTTTCCGCCGGCGTGATTCAGTATAAATCTGGTCGAATGGAGCTGAGCGAGGCATTCTAGCACCCTGTCACGCCCTCTATATGAACGAGCTCAATCACGCTTATCCCCTTTTTCGAGGGTGAACGCGCTTGAAGCGGTGTGATCGCAGTTTTGCGCTTTTCCTGATGTTTCTTTGGAAATTGAGTAAACTTGAACTCAGAGTATTATTTACTGCGGCGAGTCTGTGCGGTGCTATTTCGTGTTGGGGCTGTGATATGATACATGTTTAAAATTGCAATATATAGAGTTCAGGAAAATGGCGGACATTGTGGTGTCTCACATACACTCGCCCATATACTTCATCAATCCCCAACACGTATAATTCTGAGAACGAAAACATATCCGGACATTCTGGCCCAAGTCTTATCCGTACCCATTTAGCAATTCCTTGGGAAGGATTACCCAGGAAGAAATTGAATGTGTCATGCTGACGATCCATGTATGCGAGCATACGTCTTCCGGCGATGCCCTGGACGTTCCTTTCAGGGACGGGCGGGACCGACAGACGTACGGGTTGAGTTACATCGTCTTCAGTGATCGTAGTTGCTTGAAAACGGTAATTCACATGAGACATGATGTTGGCGACAGCGACGTCTTGGCCACCTAGACTATCGACAGAATAAAGTGACAGAGTCGGAATGGAGTCAAATTCTGAGACTTTTTGACCACGCAACATCTGGACGATTTTGGAAGGTGAGATGCTGATTTCTGGCCACGAGTCAGGGTCCCACGCTGGACTAGGAAGATTGGAAAGTGTATGCGGGAGGGGAAGCTTGTACATCCAGCTCTGGCCATCTATTTCCGCTGAGATGACGACCGTTCGTTGGGAAGATTGAATATGTCCGTCACGTAATCTTATTTTCTGCCGCAATATGTTGAGCTTCAGTTTTTTCAATAGACAAGTTATTAGTGAAATTACCTTCCGCGGGAATTGACAGGAACCGCTGTCAGAGGATTCGGTTTCACACACTATGACTTTGGCTCCCTTCAGTCGACGCCAATCCATTAATGCGAAATAGGCACAATTGGGGCTCGACGAATTGTCTCTATCAAGAGAGAAAAGGGCAAGAAAATCTCCTTTGAGTGAGGCCCGAAGATTCGTACATTCTTCCGTAAATTCCGGCACCGCGAAAGTCTTCAGGATACATGTCTCCAGGTGAATTTCAGCCGGTGCCACAGCACTTCGTATGATACGAATTTGAATAATGGATATCGTCCTAAGGCAGTAAATCAACTGAAGCCGAGTCCTTGCGGAATGATATTGAGACCTACATGTGAGTTATGGGTGTCCGTTGGCAAGATTCTCCATTCTCTACAACAGCTATGCGGATGTAGTCAGCCGCGCCGTCGTCGGTTACCGCGAACGCTCTCCAATTCTTCCATGAGAGGAGATATGATGCTGCTGGGGAGCTCGAAATCAGTAGCCTAAGCCACAGATAATCATCCTGCTCAAATACTGCCAATTCGTTCCCTGGCACGATGTATCGGAGGGAGCCACCCGTGATTGGAAGATGAAGATAATGCGAGCTGGGCCCTTCGGCAACTCTGCGAACGTATAATGGATCAACAGATTCTTGACTCCAGCGCTCTTGAATATGTTTCGCTCTGAGTGCAAGGGGCAACAATGCATCCAGCGGCGCCGTGTCTAGCGTGATGCCGGTTGCGAAGGGAAGGCGGTATCTGTCATGAGAATTGGACCAGGCTGAGCGAAATCTCTGGATGATGTAGTATAAACGTCTTGATGTCTATGTTTCGGAGTCAAAGGGGGTATGGATATATCGGAATCACGAATACTAACACAAGCAAAGCTGGCAATATCATCGATCGAGGAGCCATAAATGATGGCTAAAATGAGTTCGGTGGGCAAATCAACGAGATGAGGCATGTAAGATGAAGTTCGGGAAGAGATAAAGAACTCGATGCTTCCCGAGACATGAAAAGCAGCGACATTTTATTAAGAGTTGGCATCCTGCAGGAACGGAGGTCTCGGAATTCGCCGATTCATGTGCCGCAGAGAGAAAGCTCCACTCTTACGTAATCCTACTCAACTCAATTCAACTGAAGCGCTGCTTTCAATGGTTTGAAGCTTGAATACTGGTTTGACACTCTTTCTACGGTGTATCTCATGCAGAACTTCCACTATGAGCAAGCTTCTTATCTCCAAATTAAACATACCGAGCCCGCGATTCAATCTTTGACAAGCCGCTTCAATCGGAACCTGGGCTCTTTCAACTCGGCCCCCCTAAAAGAGGCAGATGTAGCCTGATAAGATTAGGTTACGAGACTATCTTGACCCTCTTTCGCAATCTCCACCTGAAAATTTAACCTCGGGACGTCATCAGGACTCCGTGTAACCTGGAGGGCCCGATAGCGACTCGGCCCCTTGGGTCATTACACCCTCCGGTGGGAGATAGGAGCGCGGACCAAGGACTGAGGGCGTCGAACGTTCCACATGTGTTCCGTCACGAGTTATCGATCGTTCTGCCCTCATGATGTTAGAACATTGAGGGCTTTGGATATGATCTCAACACACCTGAATACTGCCTTTGGGACCGGATCGCTTGCTTCTCGGATCTAACGAACGTTTCTTGCTGTACTTGGGAGTGAGAACTTGAGATTTGGGCGGGCTCAAGTATGAAGGGTCGCGCTATTAAGTTCTGTTCCCGCGCAGTCTCGTAACCTATTCGGATGAGCCGTATCTGAGCGAACGAACGGGTAAAAAGACATAGATTAACATAGCACTTACTGACAGGTCCAGGCATAATGCTCCGAATGTTAGGGTTACTTAATTGATACCCTTGCGTTATCGAAAACTCGGTGCGTAGGAGGTGAGGGCTTTTGCTCCCGCCGATATCCACCAATTTTTCGTCCTCGTGTGATTTACGGATCCTGAAGAACAGAAACCCAGCGAGAGCGATGCTCAAAAGACCAATAGCCCCTATAGTACTCCCAAGTAGCAAAATCGTCTCGGCGTTCCTTCATCGAATATTGAGCGAAAGCAATCAGGGAAGCCATGCTAGGTGTACTTAGAGATTGACCTTTGATGTGAATTAATAAGTAGACTTTATTAGTGATTTCAAACACTTACAAAGAATTTTGGGAAGCGGCGTTCATCGCATTCATGCTGAAGGCCGTGAGTAAAATAAGCATGAGTTATTCGAGAGAGCTGAGAGGCTTACATAGTGGGTCCTGGCGTCGAGTATACAACCGCACTTTCAATCGCAAATACCTGTGAGAGTTCATCCGGGTCATTACACATTCTGAGGGTATGATTACCCTGTGGTAACCCGCTTGCAGTATAAATCAGGCCACTGTTGTTTCTCTGCGTGTTGCTTATGTAAGAGCGAGACACGATGCCGTCAAGACTTGTGTAAAAGGATGAGTGATTGAGTCCGACACCTCCAGAGACTTGAATGGATTCTCCTTGAAACGGTCAGGCAATAGCCAAAAAGAATTCGGAAATCAAACCCTGTATGATAGTCAATGAGTTTGCCGAGAAATGCAGGATACGATAGCTGACCACACCTACATTGAAAGGAATGGCAACGCATCCCAGGGGACTTTGGGTAGAGCTGTCGACTTTTAGAAAGTATCAGATGATGAGAAAATCACACGTACATGGAAAGGGAGTTGTTCTGCCAATATTCGTTGGAAGGAAGATATTCAAACTGCGTTGGCTGCAACAATGACTGTGTCGCTGGAGAAGCTTCATCTCCGATTTCAGTTTCGTAGACTAGCTATATGAAAAGTCAAAAAGAGACCCATATATTACAGGCAGATTCTCTTACGTAGTCTACGTCCAAGACGGCTTGACTGTTGTTGGGAGCCGCATTATTGTAGAGAATTAATTGATGAGGCGCGCAGTCCATATCTCCTTTGCCGAACAGTACTGCCTGGAAGGATTCTGAATCTCCTGCACCGAACCCAGGATTGGAAAAGGTCGAATTGTCGAGCTTCACATTATACGGCCCCAAGGATGGCCGAAAGCCCCCGAAGATCCTGTTACCAGATAAATCTTCCTAATTCTGTTGCTGCCTCTCCCAAACGCACCATACTCCAGTACCATTGAAATTAAATACCATACTTGGCCCATTCAGTGTTGTAGAGTGATAGCCGAATTTGTATAGATCCTGAATGAAATTAGACTTGTGAAGCTGGCATGCAGACAACGATAATCCGTCTTTACCAGGCTTGCATCTGTCTCGTTCCCTTCCGACCAGAGTAGTTGAGGGGTATATGAAAGAGCGGGACTCCAGTTTGGGACGGTCACATTTATCCGCATGTGAATTCTCAATGAGGATCGGAAAAGAGCCTTCCAGAGGCAACCAAACCTCAAACGCTAGAATCAGACAAACGACAGCGGGAAACTCGAAAGCTTCAGCCGAGACACCAGGTCGTCGACGAATAGCAAGAGAAAGAGCGAAAAAGGTCAATGGGAAACCAAGGCACCGTCTGGGATATAGTTGCGCGCGGCTCCGCGCTCTGTATGGGTGCTATGATGCGCTTGTGGAGCTGATGATGATCAAGGCTACAGATTGGATGAGGGGAGTTGAGAAGATCCGAGCCATCAAAGCCCATCAGACCTGAGTTCTGAGCCCATGAATCCCCAGCTAGATTTATTGAGCAAGATCTGTTGATCTGGAATCCAACGGCCCGAATAATGAGAAGAGGGTACGGTTATCTTCGGAACCATGTCTCAGCCAATGTTTAGAATCTTTGGAGCCGCTTGAAACATTTTTCAAGCCTATCAGACATCGTCAGAGCCAGTCAAACGCAGCAAGTCAGAGAGCTCAGGAACTGCTCAGGATCAACCGGAAGATGCCGAACTCTCTGATGATGGCAACGACTTCAACCCACGATTCTCCTCTTCAGTCTCCACGTTGCTGATCCATATTTTCGCCGTGAGTGCGGACTTCATACGCCCCAGCACTAGTCTCGTTGAGACCCTCGATATCTGATCTCTGTCTCATCGAGGAGGCGTCGTCAATATTCCCGTTGATGATACACGTTCAACTTCGGCATGGCTGTTGCAAATTTGCGATTTGATGAATGTGCTTCGGTCAACCTCGAGGCCTCGGGCCTCAGCAAGGAATGCATTAGCTTTCAGTATTTCATCTTAACCCCTTTACAGTTATATCGGTCGGAAGCACCCTATCGTCTCAGTTGAGCTCAAGAGTCACAGTGATCATGATGTCTCAAATGATCAACCGCTGCGCGGCAATCTATCCTCCCTGGCGATCTTGCTCTCAATGATGCAACGCCTACAATCTATAAAGAATATTGTCGAGACTGTCAGTAAACGGTTGGAGACACTCCCCGTTTTGAATTTGAGACGTCAATAAATTGCCTAACGCCTTTCATCAGAGTCGGGCCAGACTACGAGTGATAAGCACCTTCCGGCTGATGCGCTAGCTACGGAGTTTGATGAGCCCGCCTTTCTGTTTATCAGGATTAACTCCAAGGTCTGCGTTTGTTCTAGCCTTGGCTCAGTTCATAGCGATGGGCTGTTCCTTTACGCCGTTTCTTGCACCAATTTCTGGCGACAGCGACTCGTTGGCCATCTTTGCCTTTCTGTTAATCTGACGAACCGAGTATCTGCAACCTCAGGATCTCCATCAGTTACAAGGTTGCCTTCGAACCGACATGGCGCTTATTGCAGCTGGGGACTCGGAATGTTAAGTCTCGAGGCAATAAGCCTATAATTCCTCTAGCTTTCTCCACGGTCCTGGACTCACGAGTTTCCATGTCATTGAGGGCAAGATAGGATTCCCAGGTATATTCGATGCCTTGCTCGGCAACCAAGATCCTCGATATCGTCGCCTTCACACACACTTCCTACCAATTGACAGATTTATCGCGGTGGACCTAGCTCAATCAAGCTGTTCGTGCCATTACCCCGTACGGTCCCCAACAGTTCGAAGCTCTGTAGCTTCACGAATGGGCTCCGTCGCACGCCATGCACCGGACTCACGGTCAAGGGGGCGCTTCTGCTGATCCCAAGACTTCTGCGACGGTCTCGAGAACACCTCATCTCCTGCTAAATGCACATTTCCAACTGTGATCAGTTGCTCTTCTGCAATGCTCAGTCATCTGCGACTTTCCTCGCTCTCTCCCACTGGTGTACGTCTGTTTCGTGAATTCTTCCAGGCATAGAGTGTGCTTCACCTTCTCTTCTCATCTGCTATATCGTATTCAGTCATGTGCTATCTGAATACACGCGCAAAGTAGTGTTCGTGTCAATTCTGTAGATTAATGTCGGACTTACTCATGGTCTATTTGTCAGACTCGGAACAAATAGTAATCTTCGTTACATGCACAGCTTGTACGGGGCGTGAGCGGCTATCTCAGATTCCAATTCTCAGGGCCAAGCTTCCTAGCAAGAAGAAGAATCTGAGACGATCTCGATATTATTTTTTTTCTTCCTCAGGCACAATTTGACCCTGCGAAGTCTTCATTTCCGCTCTTCATGTCAGAATTTTAGATCGTTGTCAAGCTCCTAGTCGATGTGACGGGGACCTGAAACTCTAGGTAATGCTAAGCGAAAAGGAAAATGTCGTGCTCAAGAAATAAGGGACGTAGCCACACTGCCACGCCAATAGTGAGCGTTTGTCGGCCACATTCCATGCATGACTGACCTCTGAGCTGTGCAGGCGGCCTGAAGCAGACGCTTGATGGGCGTTCTTTGCGTCTTCCTGATTGGCGGATTTTAACCGGAATTACCGGCTTCTCGGAAGGCATCTCGGGCTCGGCCAAGGCTTCGGCCTCGACTTCGTCGTCTCGTTCATCGATGGCCATCGTTCTCAACTCTGGGACCCAATTTTCATGACAATTGCGGCTTGAGTCAAAACAAACATCTTGCTTGACTCCATTCAACGCTTTGCGTCCTCACTATCTGTCGACTGCATTCAGTTTTGCATAACGGAGACTGGTAGCAAGTGCTGCTATCACAAGCACAGGGCGCAGCCCTATTTCCTCCTTATGAGCGTTCCCCCGAGATCACTTATCGTTGCTTCAAAATATGGTCATCGCCAGCTGCTGCCTCTCAGCCAAGTGCCCCAGAATTTGACTCCCGCTCCCGCCAAGTGCTGATTCATTTCACCGCCGACAGATCAAAATATTTTTGATATTATCTATCATCTTACTCACCGCTTGCTTTGCCAGCTGCGGGAGCCACTTTGCTTGAAGATCCAATGATACGGGTTCTTTCTCCAGTTGCGCCTTACGGAGTCGTTTCGGAGTCCCACAGAACTGCGAACCTACGCTGCTCCTTCTCCGTGCATCCATGAATTCAAGACCTTCGACAGCGTTCTCAACGCACGACGTTCGATATGCCACAGGTCCGACGTAGTGCGGCCCGTTTCCCATGCCACAAGAAGGTCAATCTTCAATTAAATATATCCTTTTTGTTCCGTGGGCGTCTCTTTTTGGCGAAGAGCCTCTCGCTTCGGCGTGAGTCGGTTAGCATGAACAGGGTAGTCACCCCCGCCTAGCCGCGCATCCCCGACAAGGCTTCCTTTCTTGTCTTACGGAACCCTGCAGCTGTAATGCAAACGACAATCTGGCGACCGCTTCTGTCTCAGGTGGCTTCGTACGGAACAGCGGTGGCTCTCACTCCCCTGCCACCTCCGAGTTGGCTCGAGAGTATATATATAGCGATCAGTCGATCGTCTCCAATCCCTTTCTTTCCCTACCCTCCACTCCGGAAGCTCGGCACCGCCTCCCGACTCTGCCGGCATCACTGTCAAGGACAATAACCTCGCTGCCTCCTCCTGCCGTGCCTTAATTCTTTCAGGCTCATTTCGACCCTTGTTGCGCGCGCAATCAGCAAGTCATTGACTCCGCGTTGATTTGTACGCGTATACACGTTGTCGCTTGTGCCTCGTGCCACCCTGAAACCAGTTTCATCTCGTACCCGACGACGGGGCCGTTTCCTTGTATATAAAGCAACTTTCTGTCTCCCTACGACTTCTCCTTCCCCATTCCTCGTCCATAATGTCTTATCCTGAACTCTCATTTGCCCCGACGCGTTCGTCGGTGTCTTCGCGTACATCGTCTTCGTCATCATCGTCGAATGTGAGTCATACAGTAGCTCCGGAAATCTCCGAAGCACTGACGTCTTCTTAGGATTCGCGTTCCTCGAATCACCGAAGTCTTTTGAGTCGCGTTCTGAAACGCCACAAGGTTTGTTCAATTGACAGTCGTTCTCCCACTCGTTTCTGACGACTGTGTATTTTCAGAAAGAGGAAGACGACGAGCCCATTGTTTATACGACGGTTTATCTACCGGAGTTATCGAAAACATCACCTTGGGCAGTGGTGAGTTTCTATAACACTGTTTACACTACTCTTTCTGACGGCGATTCTAAGCCCAATCCTGCTTCTGAATCGGATTGGGATGATGCACAGGTTATCGGTCAAGAGAACCTCGCGTGGCTCAGAGTTCCCAAGAGACCAGCCCGGGCAACTAGACATTCCACCAGCTCTTCAACCTCATCCATGTCCTCAATCACCTCATCATCTTCTCATTCTTCCCACCCACCAACCTACGCAAAATGATACCGTCGCCCGCTGCGGACGAAATCCATTACCGAATTATGCACGAAGATACGATTACTTGACGAAAAGCACGACTTCTTTCGTGGGGTTTTAATTTGGGCTAAAGCTTTATGGTATATGTATACTTATTATGCATCCAATGTTCCTCCTTCCTTCGCATCCATTTTCACTTGCTCTATCCTTCATCCTTCTCTTACTGCTTGCATGACTGTCACGACAATCACCCTTCAGCATTTTCATCCAAACTTTCATCCTTTATTAGCATAGTTCCTAATGTCGTACACTTATACGTAGAAAGGCATTAATAGACGACTTGTTCGCGGTTCCAGCAGTTCTTCACACCTTGTTCATCAGGCATCACTACATGTATTGTCTGAGCCTTTGCATCCGCACTGATAAAGTTTGGACGGAAGGCCCGAGCGCCGCGACGGCCAAGAATTGCCGTTCGGCTCGCTGAGTCCTGGTCGGCCGATCGGATTTGTTAGGGTCTTAACCCTCTAACCTTCAACCAAGTCAATACGTTATCCGACTGTTCTGGCGAGGCAATGAAAAGCTCGAAACACTCAGAGATGTCTGAACATATCCTCCAGATTTTATGATGCCTTGATCACTGCTTATCATCATCCGCATTCGCTGTCCAAGCCTGGCGCACGCATCTCTCCTGCGCACTGCACAGGACACTTGGGGAAATTGAACCACTCGACCCCCAGCGCCCCCCCTCACTTGCCTCGTATATACGACTCGTGGTCACCCCGTTCTATATCAAGCGACGGAACCAAGCATCGTTTTCTGACACGCCAATCACAGGCTCCAATTTGGATAGCCGCCGGGAGTTATGGGCGGGGTAGCGATGAATCCGCCCTGACTCGAGGTGCAGGAATGCTCAGCGTCGGAAGGCTTCGTAATGCGTCAGCGTGCACAGATCTTGAATACATCAAAACCATCAATGGGATCGCCCATCTCTCTTCTCATCCACCTTGATGCCATCCAATGTGACTTTGTTAACGGCCAGCCAGACCAATGCTTACAGCACCGGTACGTGATTAGAACGAGCGCTGGATGATGAAGCTGACTTCAATGTAGTCGCTGCTGTTGCTTGGATGATATGGGACATAGTGACGTCGTTGGATGATGAGGTGGGTTTAGTTCTCTATCTTGTAAAATTGGATCATTGACGGATCTGCATCGCCAGATCGAGTACATCTGGAAGTGAGAAACACTATTCCGAGTGAAAGCACGTCAAATTCTAATCATGAGACAGGTCTTCTTGGTCTTTATGCAAGTTTCTCTATTTTTATTCCCGGTACATTGGATTGGCCAGCCTCATGTACGCCATATCTCTTGATAACTCTTGTCGTACGAACTCAACCCTTCCTAGCACCATGGGCGTCCCATGGAATGGATGGCTATTGCGAGATCCTCCAACATCGCATTACTGTCATAGCATGAGTATCTACCAGGCTGCAGTTCCCATGTTCATCACACTCGGAGTTGATCTAGTACTCATTCTGCGAGGCAAGTTCTCTTCCTCACGCGATCGCTAGGTCAAACTGACAGCTTTCCAGTATATGCTCTTTACGGCTGTAGACGGAAATTCCTCTTCTGCATCCTTGGCTTCTACGCCGCCGAGTTCATCTCCCAACTCTTCGTTACTATATTCGGGGAGGTCAGGATACGAATCGACCCCGTCCTGCTCTCCTCCGATACCCAAACCTATGCATGTATTCCCCGCGAGATCCCTGCGGTAATGAGCGGAAATTGGTAATATATTCCTCATATCCTTTATGATTTTGTCTTAATCTTTGTCGAAACTTTTAGGATCCCAGCAACCGTCTTCCAAACGGTTCTCTTTGGCCTCACTTTCTACAAATCATTTCAGAATGCTTTCGATAAACGTTTTCCGACCCGATACGGGAAAGTCCTATTCATTGACGGGACGTGGGCATTCGCTGTTCTGGCCAGTACGTCCTTGATCCTTTTTATATCGGACGTCGATCCTCATCCATTCCTTTATCAGTCACGAGTATAGCATGCAACGTTACTTGGTCTCTGTGGCATGGTCTCGTATTTGCAGCCATGTATCCGTAAGCTGCTCTTCTATGCCCATCCTTCGAATAGGCTCTGATGGATCCATATACAGTTGGAATGTTGCTGTATTGTCATTTGTAGTGAGTTATTTCTTACTCTATGTAAGTCGGGCCCTAATATAAACCCAGGCCGCTCATCTCAACCTCAATCTACGTAAAGTCTACGGAAAACCAGCATCAATAATTGAACTTACCACACTCACTGACATGAAGTTTCATGAGCGCGAAACTCAGGAGTTGTCAGATAGTACCATCGAGCGGGCAACGTCGTCTCTATTCCGCGAGTAATTCGGAAACCACGGACACACGGAAGAGACACTGTAACATCACTATTGGACTCATTCTATATTGTACTTGACATACTTGTATTTGTATATTTAGACTAGCTTTACGTCGCAACGACTTGTCTTTTCGAGAGTTTCCAACTACCGCTGACGTCAGTAATAGCCTGAGTGAATTCGGGCCCGACTCGCTTCCGATGCTCCTTCTGCACTTGACAGTGAGAGCTAAGCTAACTAGCGACTGTAGTTCTTCCTATCTCCAACTGCTATTTGAATAGCATCTCCATCGTCACGAGAACGATACAAGTGCCTCCAGAATGCTTTGCCTTGCGAGCTCGTCCGGTTCTGGTCATTTTCTTCGCAGAGATCTTGTTGTCGCTTGCGCTTGACAGCTGCAGAATGGTTTCGCTCTTCTTCGGGAGCCTTCTATCCTCTCGGATTTCCCTGAAGAATGGACTTGTGATGGAGCTGAACGTGTCATGACGATTTACAGAAGAAATAAGCGGGTTTAGCGAATGGCACTACATAAGTTCTCAGTCTCTGATCAGTCTCTTAATATTCTTGTGATCCTTGATCAGTACTCCTCCTCAGGCTTGGACGTCGTGCGATGACCTGAAAATCCTGCCGGAATCATGATCGGCTGAACCCCTTGGTTAATCGTGACAGCGAACGACGAGTGGTTTGAGGCTTTGACAATCCTACTGTCTGACATCGGCACGAGGGCAAATCTTGCACCACAATGTTTATGCTTCGGAATCCGCGTACCCTGTGACTTGTGTTCTGGTCGATACACACCTTTGCGGCGCGGGAGAAAACCTGGCTATAAACGCCTCAGCGGGTACTCTGTCATGACATCAGGCAAAACACCCAAGAACATAAAAGCACACCCTCACTAGCTTTCTGTATCGAACCATGGCCGACCGTCTCCCTGAACTTCCACTCCCTGCAGAGATTGCAAAAAAGCTCAAAGATCCTTTCCAAAAAGCATGGAACGACTCCTTCCTCAAGGGCCAAAAATATGCATGCGAACAAGGAGGGTTTATCTTCATCAGTACGTCAATCCATCCCCTACATCCTCTCTGATTATCGAAGTATCTTGCTTGTCTTAAGCTCGCTCGAAGCCGAAGGAGATCCGAGCTGTGCGAGCTCGTGCTGGGGAAACTTTCCTCCAAAGACCTTCAGATAAAGTTCCGAAAGATAGCAACCCAGGCATTGATCTCAGCCGTGTCATAGGCGCGGGCAACGGCAGCATCTTGCGTACGTTATACAATCTTCAATCTTCTCTCCGCATTTTCGTTGACTCATCCGGTGTCATAGTGGGCACATTCCACACCCATCCTCTGCGCGAAGACAGAGCAAGTCCCTACCCCAGCGACGCCGATACCGATAATGCATGGAGGAGACAACTTCCAGGATTCGTCATAGGCCGTGCAGGGATTTTGCATTATGGATTAGAATATAGGGAAGATTCGAGGAATCCGGGAGGATATCCACCTCAACCGCATGGGTCGCGAACGGTCTATAGGTCTCATAAAGTGGGCAACAGGCCCAATAATGCACCGTATCAGAAAGATGATGCGCTTTGGGAGGAAGATTTTAATGAGGAGCGTGATCAAAGTAGTACTGCGGACTCGAATCCTGATTGTTGAAGACCTGTATCGAATAATTTCGACAGAATAGCAATTGTTTGCGAAGACGTCCTCGGCTTTTCAGTCATCAGCCTTACAAGAGACACTGATCGGCGAATGTATGTTGACTCAATTCAATCCAAACGCCATATATATTACCATCGTGAGATCGTTGTACTAAAGAGTGCTTAGCACCCAACGATCAACAGAGCAGAACAAATTGAGCCACTTTGGCGAGCGGTAACCATCGTTCCTGTGTAAAAGATGAGAGTCAAAGCGGTCCAGAATGACGACAACTGAGGAACGGTTTGAGCATCTCTGAGATAAATAACAATTCCGATTGAACGTACCTCACTTCACAAACAAAAAATCCCTCCAAAGCAATCCGGTTAACAATACACTCCATCACATCCAAAATCTTAAATAGACAGTCCTCCTTCGGATGATTATAATGCCAGTTCACCCCTGACAGGAATTTTTCCAATTCATCGTAATCTCGAAGATGTCGACCCCGGGGTCGTTTCATAAGATCTTTTCGGCCGTTGGGTGATGGTTGGGGAATGTTAGGGAGATGAAGTGTGATTGCTCGCTGTTTGCTCCCGGATGAAGATGATTGTGATAGAAGGGGGAGAAGCATGTCGATTTGGGAAATGGCGGATGTATAGAGTGCCGCAGCATCGAACACTCGGACGCTGCTCCATAGAACGTCAATTAGGAGTATGTATGGTTGAAGAGAAACGTACGTCCGATCAGGCATCATCCACTGAACACTGCCATTTAATCTCCTCAAAACCTGCACGTCAAAGGTGCTCCTCTGATCAGGTGTGGGAGGTACACATGCCCCACTTCCATAAAGTAAGGATTCTCCAGTAGAAAGTGGTCCTGACGGCACCAAGGTCGATGTGCTCGGTAGATAATCTGTTGATCTATTGGGCGATCGACTTGTGATAGTCGGCGGACTGGTGTGAGTATGAGCGTTAGGATTGTATTCAAGTCGAATCCCTTCGTTCGATTGGGATATGATGTTGCTAGTCGTCACAGATGATTCGGCTTCTGCATATGACGGCAGAAATTCTGAATCCTGCGATGTGATTCGAAGTGTTTCCATTTCCAAGTCGAGGGCTCAAGCTTAGAATTCGATGCAAGATTCGATGCAACGACGTTCGATTGAACGTTTTCAAGTAGAATGCTTCAAGGCTCTGAGAGCGGATGGATAGGAGAACAGTGAAGAGATGGCGATTAGATCATGTTGAAAATGTGCATTAGAATCATGACGCACACTGCACTAGCACTGGCAGAAGGCTCTGCTATAGCAACAAGGGACGGGCGGCGACACAGCCTCCAAACCCGGGCCGTCCCGCAAGCTGGCGTCGGCATCGGCATCGGTCTAAATTACACTCGATCGCTCGATCATAAAATGCAAAACACCACCATAAAAAGGAGCAAATAAAATTCTGAATGGTGAAACAAAAGGATGACCAGCGCGCCTGGTCAGAGCCTTTATGAGAAAGTAACGATAAGCCGCGGAAAGCAGGCAGTTCAAGGACATGGAATGGATACCAGAGACGCAAGCGATAACACAACAGAGCGCACACACACGCTGGGGCCCTGTGGCCGAAGAGCACTGTATGGAACTGGACTGACCAGAACTGAAAATTTGATTGTGAAAGAGTGCGGGTGGTCGATACTATAGTACGGCGGACATTACGCTGGCATTTCCGGATCGGCTATGGCGTATTTGCACTTGTTGTCCGAAAGCTCCTATCTAAATATATTCGAAATAGGCGCTGGCGGTCGGCCTGCATCTTGACTGGTAAAGTACTGCAGTCAATTAAAAATGAACATGATCATGGATTTTTTACTGAGTGAATACACCCGGATTGATATATCGCGACCTTATCGATCAAGCAGTACGGTTGGCAGTCTATTGCTGACGTATACGCGTAGCACCTCCGATGAGAAACAGATAGACTGGGACTAGCATAGGAGAATCATTTGGGCAACTTTTAACCGAGGATACCACAAGTCCTGTGCAATAAATTAGACCGCGTCTCATGATGCAAGAAAATGAATATTCCCTCACCTCAAGCACCACAAATCCCTCCATAACACACCTCGCAACAATGCATTCCATAACATCCAACACCACACCAACAACTCTATCCTTCGGATGTTTGTTCCACACTACTCCCGTGAACATCTTATCGATCTCTTGGAACTCTCTCACCAGCTTCGCTGTCACAGCTGGACATTTGAGGTTCGTATTTCGCCACATACCCGTGGGCTCTGGGAACAAAGGTAAACGGAGAGTGATGGTTCGTTTCGTCGTTTGACTTGGCAATGTTCCGGGAGGTGAAAGGTGTGGAAGTAACATGTCCAACTGGGAGATGGCTGACGTGTATAGCGCACTGGCATCAAAGGTGTATTTCCTGAAAGGATCGTGATCACTTTTCATTCGAATAAGTATGCAGCCTCATGTTCTCTTGGGTATATCAAGAAGAACAATGAGTCGCGTGATGGGACATATACTCACTCGCCGGTTCGATTTGGCATCAAGAAATGATAAGGTCCTTCTTCCCATCTCTTCAATGCCTTCCGATCGAATTGCGTCCTTTCTTCCCGCGTCAAAGGAATAGAGGCGCCGCCTGAGTTCAATAGAGAGTTCTGAATCTCTAACGTTGGAGTTGGAGTCGCAGAGATGAACGAGAGTTGAGCTTGGGACGAAGAAGCGACAGCATTGGAGCTCTCAGCTGTAGCTGATGATGCAGAGGGATTGTATTCGAGTCTCAGACCGCTCCTTGTCCGAATCAAAGTGTTGTTCGAGGTGGCCGAAGCAGTAATAGAGCTTGGGTTTGGACCATTTGGTAGAGATGAGAGTGTCGTATTCGGAGATGGTGGATTCGTTCTAAGGCCTGGTGAGGATACAATAGATGGCACCTCAAGCTCGTTATACGGAGGTGCAGGTTCGTGCAGGATAGTGTGGTCTGAGGCTGGCATGATCTTGTTTCCAGGAGCGGTCCAAGTCTCTCGTTTTGAGCAGCTCTTAATAAGCCTCTTATTGATGAGCGTTCGGAAAACAGTTCGATGAATCGTCCCATCATTATATAGCTGTAGGACAGCGCGTGGGGCGAGTGCTTTCACATCAGCGATTGCTTGCTGTAATTGGTTCGGAATCAGACTGTCGTCGGCTTGGCAGGAGACGGGCGACGTTGCGTCCGTGTTGGCTAAGCGAGTAAAGCGACTCATTAGAAGGGGGACAAGATTTTCAATTATAACGTCGTTCATGGCGATGCATCCGGTATATGCTCGTATTATGATAGGGATACAGGATCAGCAAATTGAGATGGGATTACATGTGTGCAAACGTTGCCTCCTGAGCGGTGATATTATATTCGCACAAGGCCATATTACTGATAGAAGGGCCGCAAAAGCCACACTTCATGCCGAGCGCAGCGTCGAGCTAATAGTGAAGGCTCGTGTGACATCTTGACGTGGCAATGTTGGAAAAGAATCGGTCTGGAAGCAAAAATTGAGCGTGTATTTCAGGTTTCAAGGATCAGTCCAGACATACCTTCCGAGCAGCATTTCACATCCTACGCAGGAATCATCACCTCTCCCCACAGCCTGACACTAACAATACCAGCAACGAACACCGCCACACCAGTCAAAATGCTGATGTTCCCTGGCAACTTCTCCGGTGCCCAGACCTCCTCTCTCATGAACGTTGAAAACGCGGATTCGTTGGGATCATGGATGGCACGATGTGATGATTGAGGTGGCCCGAACAGAGATTGATTTGGAGGTGCACCGCGACGGGACATGGTGGTATGACGATGGCTGTAGGTTTTTTCGTCGGATGAGCGTTCCGAAGTCCGACATTTTTCTTTTCGCTTTACAGTACATATATTCGTGCTGGTAACAGATCATTCTGCAAGAAGCCTATCACGCGTGTAGACCTCAAGTGATGAAAGATTCCACTGCCTTTCAGAATTCTCTCCGCCCATTGGGTCTGGGTAACCACATGTGTTCTGTATGCGCCGGTTCTAGTTGTTAGCATTGTTTCGGCAGTGCCGAGCAGACTCGTATATATTTGAGGTTCGTTTTCTGGACTTCCCAGAAATATCCTGAATCCAGCCTAGTCACGGGTGTATCGCCGAAAGTGTAGAAAAGACTCTGGTGAACGATCTGGCGATCTGGCAAATGCACTCTGACGTGTCGAGCCTCCTTTGACTTGCTGGACGTACTATGTCTTCCGCAATGAATGAAGAACTCGAGGATGGTGAAGATCTGGCGGCAAAAAAAGTAGACCAAAATCTGCAAGAAAGCTTTTCAGGCGCGCAGAGAAGTGGTTCGAGATCCTAGGCTTTTCGCTCCAGCTTGTCGCGGGTGCGGGTGATCAGGAGGCGAGCCGATTACACTTCAAGTCGGAAGATCAATTTGCATGGGATCGATTAGGAATTAATGACGAGATAATAATACAAATGTAATCTAGAAGAGCGCATAAAGTTAGCCGAAAGCTGAGGTACGGAGAAAGCCCAGACTTACGATAATGCTCAGTGGAACGCGCTCATGAAGTCGTCTCAGCTGGTCGAGGTGTCTCTTCTTTCTGCCACCCACTCAAAGCATCCTTCAATATGCGGCTCGATTGCGATGAACCGTCGTTCCCGCTCGCCTTGGCCAAGCTCGCTTTCTCTCGCTCCAATTGCTCATGCCGTGCTTCACGTTCGAGTACCGTACTGCGTATAACATTATGCAGCGTGAATCGTTTCCGGGCGGATATGGGTCGACAGTTGATAATCTCGACTTCATCTTCGAGGTGGAGTTCTGTGACATTCGTGAGCGTTGAGGGCACCTCGTCGCTCGACAAGGACTCACTGTTTTCAGGGTCATGTGTCAGATACTTCTTTGACAGTTCTATTCGCTGTAGCATTTTTAGATCAAGTGGCTTCAGAGGCAGGGTCACAATGTAGCTTACCTTCTGAGTTTTTCGGTGTACAACCCATCTCCAAACGGTCACCGTAGCCGTCTTCTGCATAGCCCCCACTTTAGTAACTGTCCCTCGAAGGATCATGGGCCCCATGTTGTTCTGCTAAGATTGTACGAGGTCTCAACGACTTCGAATGTGAAGGATAAAGCAGACGAGTGTAAAAGTTCAAACTCCGAATTATCCCCCAAATATTCGCCAGGCCAGTGGCATCGACTCCAGCACCAGAGAGTCGTTTCTAGCCATTGATGGCTGCCAAATCGAAAGCAAGGTGTGTTATGAAATATACCGTCCGAAATTGGTACTGATCTGAGATGGCATGATTATTCTAGGACGCTAATCGTTCGTGTCCTTTCCACAGCACGAACGGGCTACTTTTACACGACGCAACGATTAAGATTGGGTCCTAAGTTGGCTATGATGAAATACGATCCTGTTGGTATGTCATTTGAAATTTCATATCCTTCACGAACTGCGCTGAACGTAAGGTGTCCAGTGAAACAGCGAGTGTTATTCGTGGAGAGTCGCAAGACCAAAAAATAGTCCGCCCCCTTAGGCAGACGGGGATGGCTTTCAGCCGTTGATTTTGGTAAAAAAAAAGAAGTGGGGATATCGAGCAGGGGTCTAGAGATGTGTCGATAACTTAAGTGAGCACGCGCCTCAACCTCTCGCATTCCACCTCTTGCCATCGAGACTGATCTTGGTCGCAGATTAATCTGTATATGTATTGCTCTGCTAATTGTCACTCTTTTTCGTTCAAACTTGTCTCTGGGACTGCTTGTGAAACGACCGGGCGAGGGCGGTTCAAACAACTAACAGTCGCTGTCTTCTAGGGGATGCTATTGCCCAAGATCATTGCAAAAAGCTCCCTCGACCCCTCCCGGAGGATCACATTCATCGACGGCATGTTCTTGGGCCTACTACACCCCTTATCAGGGCTCCGGCGTCGCGGTGTATCGAGATGTTGGTTTGATGGAGGCTCGCAGAGCTGACACCCTTGGTCCGATGTTCGGGATGATGAGCGCTGGACAGATCTGCCTCTCAAGGTGCGTCTCGATGCTTGCATTATTGTGGCAATTGAATAAATGTCTTTTCATCGACAGTGGCCTGCACAAGGCCCCCAAGCGTAAAACCTCCCCCCGCGGAGTTCCAAACCCCCCGCCTCTCTTTCTCTCTTTCTCTCACCTCCCAAGCCTCCCGCAGCTTCCTGACACGCCCACATTCACTTTTACTTCAAAGAAATGGGCCAATTCTTCGATTCCATCCCTGAGGATCTCATCCTCTGGATCCGAAAGCAAGAAGTTTTCTGGGTAGCAACTGCCCCACTCTCTCCTGACGGACACGTCAATGTCTCTAGCAAGGTATATTCTTCTCCTCATCTCAATGCGGTGAAGTCGCTGAGACGCCTCCCGACGTTAGGGTGTGAAGGGTACCTTTCACGTAGTCGATGGTAATAGAGTCTGGTATCAGGATTTGAGCGGAAGCGGTACGCTACTTTGTCCTGTCGCGTTCTCCATCATGAAGCTCACGCGTTTCTTTGATAGGCATCGAGACTATCTCTCATCTCCGTGAGAATGGTCGCATCACGATCCTTTTCAACGCATTTGAAGGAGGCCCGAAGATCGCGCGGTTATTTGGCAAAGGTATGCCCAAGCTTCACGTCCCTCCTCAGCCACCTGATTGTATGTTCATCGATAGGGGTTTCGTATGAATTCGGAACTCCCGAGTACGACCAATATATTCCTACTTCGGAAAGACTTCCGGGTAGCAGGGCTGTCATAGTCATTGATGTCCATAAAGTCGGAACGGTCCGTACTCCTCACATCTATTCGGATCAGTCTCCTGATCATCATCTCCATAGTCCTGTGGTTGGGGTGTCCCTCTGTATAAATTCGTCTCCCATCGGCCTACGCTAAATTCATGGGCGTCAAAGTTCGAGGCGAAAGATCTCGCTATCCCTCCTCCCGCTTCTCCGGAAGAGCTCCAGAACGGAGGGAAAATTGCAGACAGAGGCATGAAAAGATTCTGGCGGCTCTTCAACGCTCAAAGCATCGATGGTTTGGATGGTCTGCTGGTCGCCAACGTGACGCCCAAACGAGCGGAATCCGGGGATTGGAAAGCGAGCTCCGAGAAAGTGGATTTGAAGCAATTGATGGGGGTTCATAAAGAGAAGCAAGTCAATCTCAAAACGGCTCGTTCTGTCGTGGACGTCGGGCGTATGAATCTGCAGCTCCTGATTGGTATCCTGATTGGAATGATGCTGCACGCTTTCTTGGCTCGTGTCGGATACTTCGGATTGCACGTTCGGCAAATAAGCAATTCTTTCCTGTAGCTCATTCCACATGCACCTCAATACCTCAGGAATTAGCATTAGCGTTGTGTAGATACTAAGACGATGTTGACAGCCTCACACACGATTTCCATGATGATAGATCGTTAGTCCGGCGTGTGGTTGAATGTATTAATTTTAATCTTGACAAACTCAACCTCACGTAACCGGAATTCGAGAAGATGAATCCATGCAAAACACATTACATTATAGGAAGGCCCTGCAGCTTTGTGCATACATCGCTACCTATGGGTAAGATCGAAGAGACGCAAACATTCGAAGATACCAAGTCTGTATCAGAGAAATAAAGGAACGACTAAATGAAGGAGAAGAGAAATAAACCGAGTGCGTGATATGGGAGAACAGATATATCTTAAAATATGAGTGACGAAGGAACCTTTCGAGTTTCCGGTTGCCGAATTCGGTTTGACCGCAGAAGGAGACTTGCTCACGCAGCCTAGAATTCGGCGAAGTCAGTAAGACATGTGAGAAGTATGACAGTGTTATGACGAACCGCGGGGATCTGGGGAAGAGCTTGAGCTTGCAGCTCAGGCAGGCTACCACCGTTAGCCAATGCGAGCTTGGAAAACAAGTGGAGCTGCTCGAGCCACTGCTGGTTCAAATCCCCAGTAGTGAGAGACGAAGCGGAAGAGACTCCATTGGCCTGGCCGCCGGATTGCGCCACGGGGAAGCCTGAGGGAATAGGGATGATGTGGAAAGTGTCGTGGATGCCGCCTCCGCCGATGAAGGTAAGGTCGACGATGAAGGTGAGCCATTGTTTGCCTTGCCATTGTTCGACTTTGAGAGTGAGAGTACCCTTGACGATAACCAAGTTGAGATCAATGACGATACCGGTGATGAGACTGCCGGAAAAGTGGACGACGACGGTCCATCCTTTGATAGGGACGTAAACAGAGACATCTCCGGAGGCATAGAGAATGTTCTTGTTGTAGACACCCTCGATCTGGTGGGATTCGTCAATGAACGAGACGAACTCGATGGGAAGAACAAACACGGAGAGGGAATTTCTCCCACTTGAAGGGGGTATCACCATTGGCGAGATCTTGCTCGACGACGAGATAGCCAGCGTCTCCTGGGAGAGCGTGAGTTTCGGTGTAGCTCTGGAAGTCTAAGAAGACTAGTTAGCATTGTATCTGGTGCAGATACGTCGCTTCCATACCAGCGGCAGATTCAGCGGTGATGACAGACATGTTTGGCTGGGATTTTGAGTTTGGTAAAAGAGCAAGGGGCAAGTTTGGAAAGCTTGGTTGGGTGATGACAATCGAGGATGCAAGCGTTGCTTATATACCGTCACAGAGCCTCAAAGAGCACGCAGCCACATCCTGGTTGAGAAGCTATCCGGACTTTGATCTCTCTGAGGCACGCTGGAATAATTGCCGGAAGGCGCGAGCATAAGCAGGAACCGTCGATTGACGGAAACGATCGGTTCTCATGCAAGGGAGGGAGAGAACGGAGGACAAAGAGGTGCGTTCACCACATCTAGAAAAGACTTGTATTCCACTGTCAACAATAACTTGAACCTTGAACCTGAATAGAAGGACGTAAAATGATTGGTGGAGCGACGTTTCAATGAGTACCTGAACGAAAGGCATGCGTCGGAAATTAAGTGCTGATTCTATTCTTGTTACGCCACCCCAAAGTTCGGACAAGGACACGAACAGGTACAGGGCCATTGGAGTGATTCAGAGGCCAGCGGAAGGTCCGTGCTTCTCGAAAACATCGACCGAACCGGTATTTTGTGTGTCCTCGGAGACAGTCTTGTTCACACCGACTTCCGAATTAGGCACCGACGTGTCATGTATTCCGGATTATCCGCGATTTCGCATGGACGTGCCCCTGCTTTACCATGTAAACGCGCCTATTCCTGACTTCAAGAAAAGAGGAGCCGAAAGGCCTCACAGCGCTCAACGCTTCATCCGTAGGAAAATTAAAAGGAATGCGAGACAAGGATTCAGTGATCGCCTCCGTGTCAGGAGGGAAGTGTCCATGCTTCTGGGGGCTTGACACTCCTTCCTTCAGAATATTCTGGATGTAGGGAGGCACATACGCTGCACATCCAGAGCCGGCATCATCAGGGGAGGAGCTTATGGGGTCACATAAGTGAGTGAAGGCGGAAAACCAAGTAGGGAAGGGGTGACTTATTTACTTCCGTTCAGGTACAGTAATCCGGTCAATTCTAGTTGCCGATCATGCAGACGAAGTATCCGATTCCCGACTCCGAACATTTTTTGGCAGCGACGTGGATAATCAGAAACTTGCTCAGTTTGTGCTACTTCGCTTCAAGTTCTCTGAAACAGAACCTTTGAATTGGTTTCACAGATCCCGCTCATCGCTCACCCCTGAAGTCTTTTTCGGCGCTCTTCTCCAATCCTTGCTGTCAGCTTGAACCAACAACTTCAAGGCAAGTTGATTTGTTCTGCTATGGCAGGTGAGTATGGCCGCGTACCTTTCAGTCAACCTCGAGAACGCTCTAATAAGCGTTTTGATCTGATTATGCGCTTGAAGGTAGATTTTGGGCCCCTAGCTTACAGTAATATTTCATCCGGCCTCTCAAAAAGAAGAAGTGATTTTCTGAAAGCAACGCGCCATTCAACACATTCGATACACATAGATAATAGTCATCATAGTAATATTCAGTAATATTCAGAAATACTGAGAAAATAAAGAACAAAAGATACAGTCGAGATTACACATGTGAGGGTGAATATTTCCCAGATCGAGTATGCCATTTGCCTAATTTCCACGAGTTGGGATGAAGAGGTGCGATCAAGCGCGTGCTCACGCAGCCTGCAGTGTTCATCATACGAGTCAGTCCTCAATCTCTGAAGGAATACAGT
Organism: Sistotremastrum suecicum HHB10207 ss-3; assembly: GCA_001632355.1. Classification (NCBI taxonomy): domain Eukaryota; kingdom Fungi; phylum Basidiomycota; class Agaricomycetes; order Sistotremastrales; family Sistotremastraceae; genus Sistotremastrum; species Sistotremastrum suecicum. The sequence goes on from KV428033.1 coordinate 74,881, forward strand.
GTTGAAAAACTGACCGTTGCAGCCTCCGGAAGGACCGCACCTTTCTCTAAGGCGAGTTTGGAGAACAAATGAAGTTGTTCGAGCCACTGGTTATTGATATAGGTCCCGGCCGCGGCCGATGGTGCATTAACCGGCCCTGTTCCGGCGATTGGACTAGAGAAAAATGGGACAGGGAAAAGGGGGATAGTCCCATTGATGTCCCAAGTATTCAAGATTCTGATGGCGAGTATCATAGTGAAAAATTTGACGCCTAGCACATACTGGTACTTGAAGGTGATCCTGCCTTTGATCGCAAACAAGTCGATATCGAACCAAACACCCACGTCATCCGGGACTTTCCCAGAGAAGTGGAAGACAGTCCGCCACCCGAAGATGGGGAACCAAATATTGACGTCGCCGGAAACGAAGCGATCGTCAACATCGAGTACACCTTCAATCTGAGGTCATCTATCAGTTGCAGCTCTTCCAATGTCATCGCGCACAGTGACAACTTACAAGGAGTTTACCGTTCTCGAACCTAAACGGTATCTTGTGTCCAATGGCTTGTTCGACAACGATGTAACCGCCACCGTCAGGAAGAGCATGGGCTTCCAGGTAGCTCGCGATATCTGCAACGATGAATGTCAGATAGGTCCGGAAAACAAAATGAAAATGTCATGCATACCAGCCGCGGCTTCGGCGCTGAGGACAGACATGTTTTGATTTTGGGTTTTGACGTTTAACGGGCAAATTTGGAGTACAGTGGAGTTGAGATTGCAGAGGTGGGAGGCACTGTCTTATATTAAGACGAAGGCAATTCCGGAGCCGAGAAATCAGTTTCAAAGGTACATGCAAAGCGGACTTTGTCTGCTTACGCGCGAATCAGAAGTTATGCCGCAGGCACCAAAGCAGGCACAAACGCTAGGTTGGAAGTCGGGCTTCATCAGCTAGGGGGAATGCAAGGGGACCTGGTGTGGATTCAAAGTGAGCCCCTTCGCTGTGTCGTGTGAATAAGGCACTATTCAGAAAGACTCCGGAGTTCTACTTGACATGAAGTAAAATTAGACCAGAGCCGGTTCTTACGAGGCACCATTGCGTAGTAAAGGGTGGATCGCCCAAGGCGACGCATTAGGGTTGTTGTAAGTCTCATACGTAGCTTGCCCTGGGACTTTGATCTCGCAGCCTGGGCCTGTTTCTGGTGAGTTAGAATAAAAGGCGAGTACGTTTGCAGGACGATCAAACCATGAACATGAGTCAACATGAGTAGCAGTTCAGTGGAGGTTGCTGGGCTTCAGAGAATTTTAGTAACTAGGCGAGGAGCCGATTGTGCTTCAGACAGCATTTCCACTAGACCGGCACGTTCACGCTCGTGAATCAAGACGAAGCAGCAATTGTAAGGTGGAAGTCGCATCCGATTTCCGACTTGAGTTGTCCTCTCTTGCTCGCCGTCAAAATGGCAAGCATCGACTTCAAATCCGGACCCCACTCGGCATCCACTGTATCGAAGATTGGATATGATGGAGATGGCAGCTCTTTAAATTAAAGTACATAAACTCTTTTGACTCGAGGAGTTGTATTCCCGAATGCTCAGTGCCTCGCAATTGCAAGGAAATCGAAAACTATGGCCGAAGTCGACAATACGTGTATAGAGTACGCTCCATGACTGACGTGCTCAGAACTTCTCCATTACGTGGCCTGCAAATGTCCGTGAGCAAATGTCCGACATTTACGATTATGAAGACATACTGCTACGACGATAGATCTACCACTTTCCAAGTCACGCTTGGAACTGGGAAGGGCTCGAGCAATCACGTATCCGAATCGGTATCGTGAATCTCGATGATCGTCTCTTCACTGTGAAAGGGCGCTATCTTGAGATTCGTTGGATCAAGTGAACTCCATGGAAGATCTCGAGCTGACAATCACAGTGAACCATTGATCTCCCTCCCACTCTTCGATCCTAACGGTGACGGTACCCTTTGCAATGGGAGTATCGACGTGAGCGCTAATGCCCTCAGTCAGATTGCCAGACAAATGGTAGACAGTTGTCCACCCTTTGATGGGTAGGAAGACTTGCGCATCCGCGTCTATAAGCAGATTATTAAGAGTATATGAGCCGACGATCTGCGAGTGAATCTGGGTTAATCTGGGAGGTGGGACGTTTGTTGGCGAGGGCTCACGCGAAGAGGGAACAGTTCCCAATCGAAGGAGACAGTCCTCCGATAGAATGGCTCTAAGACAAGAGATGGCCCATCATCTGGAAATGAGTGTTTGTCCGAGAGCTTCTCGTCAGCTATAAAACAGCAAGTAAGTCGTAAACTTGGGACGAGCAGAATTCTGACGTACCACAAGCAAAGTCAGCAGTCGAAACGACCGTTGCGCATTCCATGTCGGTCGAAGACGAGTAAGCGGACCGTCAATCAATGGGAGGGAAAGAGAGGACAGCTCTTTATCTCGAGCAAGAGGGAGAGCGCGATTTTGGGCGGTTTGCCTTTCGTTGCTCTAATAGATGAGATTAGCGTTCTGATTTATCTGTTCGGCCCGAAACACGTACGGAATTGCCGATGAGAAAGATCCGCATGACGTTTTGTACACAACCTGATGATGGTGGACGACAGAGGCTTGCCTGTGTTCGCTCCTTTGAGAGAATGCTTCTTCGATGAATGGCTCCAACAGTCAGCAATCATCGCGCTCTAAAGCCGTGCTTCAAAGCATTATCGCTCAGGAACAGTTCCTAGCACTCGTATGGCAGCTTGTAATGCGTGTTCGTGGATAGTTGGATAAACTCTGCGAAGAGGCTAAGCCCGGACAAGCCTCAGAACGTCAAAATAATCCATGCTCGACACCATCCAAAAGATTTGAAGCCTAGCGCATCTTGAGAGCACAATGAAAGTCCTTGATGTCAAGAATTTAAAAGACTACCAGTATTTGCACCAAAGCGCATGCGCCGCTGCGCTTTCGGCCCGCACAAATGTGTGGATCGATCGAAAGACACAGGAAGTCGACAGCTACAAGTGCCTTGAGAGATTTTGATTAGCTTTCTCAACAACTTGAACCCCCGGGAATACACAGATCTCAAGGGCTTATGCCTTTGTCCGAAAACAGGAGACCAAGTCCCTCCACCATAAACGTTTTCGGGCGCTGACGAGTTCACGTTTGTGATCGGTATTCCATGAAATTCTTCTGATTGAAGTAGTCTCAATGTGTGAAGCAAAATGGCCGCCCAGAAATCAAAGGTACAGGGGTGAACCGCCGGCACGTAGGGAGCAAAAACAATTCCTGCGACATCGGAAAAGTCACTGATAAGGTTCGCATGTGGCCATTGTAAGATATACGAGCCAAAGCCTTCGAAAACTCGGTTGAAAATTGCCAGGACGATGCCAGAGAAATTCCAAGACGCATGGCTATTCCACGATACGTATACGTGGCACAGTTGGAAGCGGAAGTCGGATGCATTCCTGCCTTGGGCTCTGAACCGCTCTGCGAAAAATTTCAAACTGGTTGCGTTGCTCCTTGCTCAAACCTCATCCTGATTGCGCTCGCAACATCGTCACAGACACATAGCAGACATTATGAAACTCTGGTGCAGCTGTTGTGGATGCCGTCGGATTATAGCATCGTCTTACATTTCGGCTTAACTTGCTCCTCTTGCTATGTACCATCGAAGAACGTACTACCTAGCTCAAGTCCGAATACAAGGGAATGCCCATGACTTCTCCCTCTGCGTTAAAAATGGGATTGGCATTACCCAAATCGGTCTCCTCAGGTGTTCTCATACCTTGTGATCGTGCCTATCATAAGGAACAGTCTTTCGGTAAAGTCTACACCTTCTCGACTTTCAATGAAACTCCGGTGCATTGCGCAGGTACCCTCTTCAGTTGACACTGTGTCTATTATTATACTGAACATCATCCAGGATCGCCATGAAAGCTTGACAGTTCGACGCCGGCGGGGCTCTGCTTCCTATCTCCGGTTATGTCTCTGCCACTCTATCCGCCATCGTGAGCTGTTATGGGTCCGGGAGACTCTCACACGATTTTCAAGTCGCAGCGTAATGTTGTTCTAGTCCGGTGGCGCTGTGGATGATCACGCCTTCGATCCGCTCCGCTGACACCCTCCGGCCCCGGCCCTTGCTCTTGCCCTCTCTCGCTTCATGGGCGGTCACTTCCGGAGGAGCCACCAACGTCTGAGGAGGTGGCTCAAGTCCGGTCTGCATGTCCCTCTGGAACTATTCAAAGCCGGAGATCACTCTCGTGACTGCATATAAACTAACGCCTTCGGGATCTACGCTGATCATCTTAACGATCTTCCGATTCCGCCTCAGACGAAATATTAATTGCCGAACATGTCTACACTCAGTGCTGAAGCTGCATCCGGTATTCCTGCGTTTTCTTGGATCTTCCAGGCGAAGCTGATATACATTCCCTCTAGATATCGTGAACTATCTTGAATCCCATGCCCTCCCTGACGGCCGCGGCTATGTGGTCGTTGAACAGGCGATTGGATCCAAGCTACCTTTCGATTTCGAGCAGGACCGTATTCGCGTACGTGGTCATCAATTTCAATTGTACTCCAGAGCTGCAGTTGACTCCATCCTGAAGGTTAGCGGCGTCCTCGATATGGACGATCACACTATCGCCGGCGACATCGAAGTTCAACTCCCTCTCTGGGGGTGGAAACATGTTTTCCACTTCTATGGGATGGTGATCGAGGGCCCCGGTGCCGTGTTCCCCTTCGATCTGGTCCTGATCAGCGGCAGCATCACTTTCAAGTACCAATGGTTGCAAGGCATGAAGTGGCTCATCCTGATACTCGATGTCAAGGCTCTTGGCCAGGACTACCATGACACTCGACCCCTCTTCCCTGTCCCATTCCTCACGAGCAACACTACTGCTATCCGATTGGTCGGCACACCCTCTGCCAACGGAACCGGTCCCAACCCGCAGTGGCTCCAACAGCTCCATTTGTACTCCAAAGTCGCTTTGGATAACGGTGGAGTCTTTCCTGAGACTGCAACGGTCAGTTCACTCTCTCTTTCTGAAATTGGGAAAATTGACTTAAGACGAGAACATTTGCAGGTTGCGTAAGCATACCTGACTTCGTGCTCATTACTTTGGACATTGAAGCGAATCCAGACCTCCATGTTGAAACTACTTCTTTCACATATACGATAAACGATCATGGTTAGGGCCTACTGATCAATCATGCTCTTTGTTGTAATATTACTCGTGTATCTGCTTAACTGTATTGCTATACTACTGAAAAGAAAATCGACCAAAGCGGTGTTCAGCGAGCCAATTTTTTGAATGCCAACTCATGCGAAATATTCCCGACTGGGTCCTACTGAAAAGCAAAAGTGCGTCAACCTGACCGACTCCTTGATTATCCAGTCGTTTCGGACCTAACGCCGGAACTCCGAAGTGCTTTCAACTTCATGATCGGCAACCAAAATTGACCGGTCATTGTGCCTGAGCGGATGCAAATGGAAGTCCCATCCCTGTTTCTTGTTCCGTTTTTGGTTATTCTCCAAGTTCTCTTACTCGTTCCCCTGAAGGACGGATGTAGGAGCGCAATCACGGTATGCGTGTCCCCCTGCATGCTCTAGAGTATTCTGATGGTGTCTGGCATTTGACAATTCCCTCCTGAAATCGCAATCGGTCCTCCATCTAACCTACAATTGCCGAATAATCATTTTCTCTGCTGTCTCATCCATTACTTGTCGAGCGCTGCAAGGTTTTACACTTCTCATGTTATCGAACCCGGGGAAGGGTGTGTGAATATGATAGCGCCCGTGGACTTCCCAGCCAAATCACGGACAATCCGAAGTACCTCTCTTCGGTGCCTAAATCGGAAATCGGTGTTCACGAGATTACCCCTGTCGCTCCCTCAAACACCGATTTTTGGGTCTTCTCTAGCGAAACCATAGAACTTTCTACTGCCCTATGACGTGCTCCAGCGGTCCTGTACTTCCTTAAGTCTTTGTTCGGAGTTCGGCCTACGCACCAACATTGGAGCTCTCACTCAATTTCCGACGCAAACCATTCGTTCAGGCACTCCTTGAAACGCTGCGCCACCGACTATTTACGTCTGTCCTATTCGGTTTCAAGGTTCGAGACCTCACTGACAGAGAAACACCAATCTTGTTCGGATGAGTTGGGCGCAGCTCATTCTCCTCCGTTGTCTCCTCGCCTTGTATGACGGCCGGTCACACCCGCCAGTTGTCTGTTTCTGCCTATGTTCGTACCTTCATGGACGTATTCAATCTACCTCCGAGAGGGTCGGGTTGACAATTATTTGCCTACGCATGGGTTTTGTAGGGTCTCTGGCTGTATATAAGCCTCACTGACTTCCTCGATTTCTTCACCCAACCAAGCTTTTCAAACTCGCCTCTCACTCATTTACCAAACTCTTTCAAACTCCTAGCCAAATATGTCTGCCATCACCGCTGAAGCCGCCTCTGGTACGTACCAACCAGATTCTGCACCAAGATCAAGTACTGACTTGTTTTCAGACATCCAGAACTACATTGAAGCCCACGCTCTCCCAGGAGACGCCGGTTATCTCGTTGTCGAACAAAGCCTCGCAAACGGTGACACCCCCTTCAAATGGGAGAAATTTCCCCTCCGCGTACGTCCTCCTCCTTCTCAATCTATAATATTCGCTAATACAACTTCTCAGGTCGAGGGTGTCTACAACGCCAGCACTCTCTCCGTCTCGGGAGATGTCTCAGTCTACATCCCCATCAAAGGATGGACCAACGTCTATCATTTCGCCGGAAGTCTCGTGACCGGCATCTCCACTACCCTCGACCTATTCTTCGTCAAGGGTACCCTCACTCTCAAAGCCGAGCCATGGCAAGGCCAGAAATGGATCACCCTTACCGTGAACCTCACCTTCATCACCGGCGGTAGTCTCAACGACACCTTCCACATCTTGCCCATCCCCTTCACTTCCGGCGGAACTGGCGTCCAGGCCAATGGAGTCTCTTCGGTTTCCTCCCTCAGCACTGGGGATTTGAACCAGCAGTGGCTCGAGCAGCTCCACTTGTTCTCCAAACTCGCTTTGGCGAACGGTGGCAGCCTTCCTGAGCTACAATCTCTGGCTGTTCCCCAGGTTACAGCGGTTAGTCTCTCCGCGATAATATTCTTAAACCGTCTCACTGACTCCACCAAATTCTAGTCTGCGTAAGCAACTCTCCTTTTGCGGTCAGACTCAAACCCGGCAACTGGAAAAATCGGAATGGTCCTTCGTTACTCGTATTCTACGATATATCCGTTCATCTATATCACACACTCGTTTTATTACTCTGTTTCTTCAATTAGTCGCTCCTTTGTTTCTGTGATTCGGACTCGTTCTATTTGTTCAATATCTAGCGATGTATACACAAAGCTGCAGGGCCCTGCTATAATGTATTGTGTTCTTCGTTGCTCCAAATTTCTCCGCGGATGACACTTGCCCTTTCGAAATATTTTATCTGGAGCAAACACCGCCTCGAATGCGAGGCTTTATCTTTCTCTTAGTCTCTCTCCCACTGGAATTACCAATCCTCTCCAACAACCTCGAAGTTTCTCTGTTCTCCTTGTTTATATGGTCCTCTATCGAATCCTTCGACGAGCTACTATAAATAGCTGCTTGAAGCGATCCCCACGGACGTTGAAACGTTGACACTTGAGTTTCTCATTGTCGCGACGACCAGCTTACCTCGCAAAGAGATTTTTCGGACCCGTGACTGTACAGAGGTTTCATCTTTCCATTTGAGATGCCTCGAATTCTTGCGAGGGCAAAATACTCCATGCTGAGCGGTTCCTGTTTTTCCAACTGATTTTCGATTCCACGTCACCGTGGACAAACAAACCCGGGATCGGCGTCGGAAATCGGAAATTCCTTCAACCATGTTCGGCAACTTGAATCGACCGGTTACTGTGCCTTGATTGCGTTCAACGGAAGCAAACGTGCCTGCTATTCCCCTGCATTTCGGATCACTTCTCTTTGCTCGGGGGCCCCGATTGGATCATCCTTTGTGATGCCGACTGTGCATGCGCGTTGGACGGCGTGGCTCCGTCGATTCGGCGTTGGATCCAGAATATTCTGATGGAGTGTTTGACATGTCTCCTTGCACCTTCGTCCGTGGGGTATCGAAGCTCTGAGTGGGGGTCGGCAGCCACGGTTGCGATTCCGTGACTCTTACATAAGCTTTTCCTTATCGTGCTGTGGCAAACTCGTTCAAAAGGTTGTGGACAAAGTTTGTGACCATCTAAATTTTCCAAAATATTGTGATAGACTATAAAACATCTTAAATAAGTAATAACATGGTTTCTTTGACAAGAAAGATGGGAAAACGCGAGAAGTCAAGAAAGCTGCCCGTCGCGACGCGTCGAATGCATGACGTAATTGATTTTCTTGCCCTTTCGTTGACGGGGGCAAATGTACTGAACCACGCTCAATCTCAAAAAAGTAAATTGACAGATCGAACCGATTCGAGCTCCTCGTCAGGGTCTTGAGATCGAAATTTTATTTAAGTGCCCGTAGAAGGCTACATATAGCATGTCAAGGGCCTATTATAAGGAAGGCGCGCAAATTTCGAAATTTTGCTCTCAAGACCCTATTGCCTCTACATCATAGACCACATCCAGCGCAGAATTTAGAGTTGGAAGTGTGTGGTTGCGTCCCATTGCTAATTTGCCATGGATCTCTGCCAAAGCCCCGTCCTGTCGGAGTTGAAAATTTGGCGCGTCGCTGCCGACCCCCACTCTGAGGACGTGGTCGTGCATGGTCATTTCATGTATTAAACGCCCAGCACCGTCAAGTCTTACAGTCGCTCCTTCAAATTCTCAAAATCAGGAACGACGGTGAACCTGATGGCTTACGCGAACCACGGACACTCCGAGCGCTATGTATTGTTGGTGCCTAATTCGGAAGTCGGTGTGAACGAGACTATCCCCGAGGCCTTGTAAAACACCGGTTCTGTCGATGCTTTCGCAGAACCATGGAACCTTCCCCTGGCCTCCGAAACACTGTAATGGCCCTGACCCTGTTCATACCTTTGTCCGGAATCCGGACTGGCGCGACAGGATTGGGATTATCCCTCAATTTCCGACGCACGCCATTCGTTCAGGTACTCGTCGAAACGTCGCTCCACCAATCATTTTACGTCGTTCTATTCAATTTCAAAGTTCAGTTATTCTTCACAGTGAGACGCGAGTCTTTTCCAGATGAGGTGAACGCAGCTCGTTCTGCTCCGTCTTCTTGTTCTCTTGCTTGTTCTCTTGCATGAGAACCGATCGTTCCCGTCAGTTGACTGTTCCTGCGTATGTTCGTGCCTTCCGGAATTTATTCTAACGTTCATCTGAGAGTCCAAAGTCCGGACGCCTTGTCAACCGTGTTCCTTTTGCGTGCCTTTGGAGGCTCTCTGACTGTATATAAGCAACCCTTGCATCCTCGACCTTCATCACCCAACCAAGCTTTCCATTTCCAAACTCGCCTCTCACTCTTTTACCAATCTCAAACTCACAGTCAAACATGTCTGTCATCACCGCTGAAGCTGCCGCTGGTATGTTTGAGAAGGGGGTTCGTTTCAACCAAAGCTGACCACTAGTTATACAGACATCCAAACCTACCTCGAGGCTCGTGCTCTCCCCGAAGACGGCGGTTATCTCGTCGTCGAGCAGACCCTCACCGGCGACCTTCCCTTCAAATGGGAGAAATTCCCTCTCCGCGTACGTTTCTCCCACTTTTCTCCTATATCTCTCTCGTTGACAATTTTGTTACCCAGATCGAAGGCGTCCTCAACCCCTCCGCTCTCTCCATCACCGGAGATGTCGCAGTATACATCCCTCTCAAAGGATGGACTAACGTCTATCACTTCTCCGGCAGTCTCATCACCGGCATCGTCATTACCCTCAACCTGTTCGTCGTCAAGGGCACTCTCACTCTCAAAGCCGAGGACTGGCAAGGCAAGAAGTGGCTCACTTTCATCGTCGACCTTACCTTCATTGTCGGAGGCGGCATCCACGACACGTTCCACATCTTCGCTATCCCGTTCACTGCTGTCGGATCCGGCGTCCAGGCCAATGGCGTGTCCTCTGCCCTCAGCACTGGAGACTTGAACCAGCAGTGGCTCGAGCAGCTCCATTTGTTCTCCAAGCTCGCTTTGGCGAATGGTGGAAGCCTCCCCGTTCTTCAGGGTCAGGCTCTCCCCGAGGTCTCTGCGGTTAGTTTCTCGGCGCTCGCATTCTACAACACACTCACTGACGTCTGAATATAGGCTGCGTAAGCAAACCTATCTCTACGGTGAATAATCACACTCGGCAACCGGAAAACTCGAAATGGGCCTTCTTCACTCGTATCCTTCGATATATATGTTCTCCAATACTATCGCACACTCGTTTTATTACCAATTTCCTTCGATTAGTCTTTTCTTTGTTCGTCTGATTCGGACTCGACATCTTCGAATCTCTGTGTTTTTTTTCCGTACTTCGCGATGTACACACAAAGCTGCAGGGCCCTGCTATAATGTAATGTGTTTCTCATTGCTATATTCTTCGTGAATAACTCTCGAGGGTTGATAAGTACGCTCAGCTCGAACATTGCTAACAATTTGCAGGCTAAGTTGTTTAGTGGTCTGGGGTTGAACTCAATAGCGAGCACACTCGAATGAAAATGTATAACCGGAAAGCTGACACGTCGACCGAACGAGCGGTCCGCCAGAGCCATTTCAACTCACGATATTCCCCGAAGATCGTCAGACTGATATAGTAGACTGATATACGAGGAACATCTAAATTCTAATCGAACGATCGCCGGCACGTCTCCTGCTTCTTCTCGGAGACTTCTCTTCTCGTCGTCATTCTAAATTACCAGTGTCAATACATTCCCATCACGATATTTCTTTGTACTTCAAAACGATGGCATGACAATGGATATTAGGCAGAGTCTTCGTCGGCCCGCGCATGACATGTAATTTGACAAAATAGCTCACGGGTCGAAGAGCTCGTAATGATCTCCTTCAAAGCAACTGCCCTGATCACGATCCAAGAACAAGGAAGAAATCATGAGCAGGCCGTCAGGTCGTCAGTCCAAGAGACGTGGCCTTCCGCAATTCCCCGCCTCCTGTCTCATTCTTATTGACTGACCTTCTCGTTCCTGTTCCTCAATATCCATCGATCCAGGTCAACTGAATGACCTGAGCAACCTGAGCGCAAGCACGAGCCGCAACCGCAAATCACGCTACCGACTCGACGGGACGAGTGCAATGACAAGATCTGTGAATATGATCTCCATATCCGTATCTAGATTTCGGCCTCCTACAAATCGACTCCGAGTCGAGCCCCAGAAAATGTATACAGTGATAAACACCATCCCATGCGCCGTTCCCGTCCCCGCAATCTCATGAACGTCGCCAAGATGCCGAGCGCATCGTAGGCGTCGACGAGCTCATCCTTTTGCCTTGCAACGCCTCCACCTCGATCCTCGGATAAACAAATGCCTCAAAATAAGAAACACACGGATATACCTCGATATTTCCCTGTCCTCTTCTCAGCACGTTGCAATCATAGCAATCGAGGGACACAGCGCGATGCTATATATAGATCACATGCTCCACCCCCTCTAATTTCCAATAATTGTGAGATCGAGATAGCGGGGCAATCCGGGGCGACGCGTGACATGCGTTATTGATTCAGGGTTTTCAGGGTCCGGCATTCCACAATCCAGATTTCTTCTATGTAGAATTGTAGATTTCGGCTCGGATATTTTATTTGGAATGGGTGGATGACGTCAGCATTTTCAGGGCGTTTCGCCGATTGGTCAGATTCGTATTTTGGACGAAATGCGAGATTTGAGACATCGTCTCGACTGTGGACAGTTCTGGGACTAGCACAACAATAGGGCCTAGGGGTTTGAATGGATATGAACGAACGCACGAACGTAGCGTAGGGCCACGATTGTTTCTCAGAAAAGTATAGTTGAACGAATCAGAACGATCCATCATGAGAAGTCGAAGTCTCTAATGAACGGAACAGGAAACCCCGGCACGATAGTCCTCGTAGCACCACTGCACTGATGCATGATTGACGACGAGGGAAGGAATGCAACGGTCAGAAGAGCCAAGATCAAGGTCCGAACGAAACAAGGCATGATATTCGTCTACAGTATGGTGAGACAGCAGTACGAATATCACAGGAACCAGGCGTTCAATGGATAGGTTGAAACAAAAGAGGGGCAGCGATCCGAGTATCCCCGTGATCACAGAGACAAATGAGCGAGTGACAAAAGAAGCGATCGTGGATATATGTAGAAGAGTCCAGAGGAACGAGACAGGAGGCTCGATCGAGCGAGCCAATTTTGGATGGGCAGATGTGGAAAGAATAATCAAAAAAGATTATGATTGAGGTTAGGCTCGACGATAAAAGTAGCAAAGTGATGGAACAGTACGTTCTGAACGCATTTACAGTTCAACAAATGGAATGGAAATGAAACATGACCGAGAAGTGATACCCGCGAACCGAAAGGAAAAGAGGTATTTGCACTCCATCCACCTAATCGCGTCTGGGAAGTTGATACACGGGAAGGGTGAAGTACCTGAATACGAAGTCAGCTGCCAGGTCCCAACTGTTGAGACAGATCGAGAACGTACCCAGCCTCCCGGGGAATAAGCTCCGATGCGCCAACGTAGTATGCGATCGCTGCGGTGACTATGCCAAGACCGCCACCTGCCTTGGTGATGTTGACATTGGTCGGCAAGAAAGCACCTGATGTTCCAAAGAAAGAGAGCGAATCGAATGGACAGATTTTAGTAATTCACGCGCAGCCGGGTAAATGCGGGGAAGGTTTCGAGGGGTGGGAAAAAACGATCGAGGACGCCAATCAGCAATCTATTCTGGGGTAGAAAATATGATGACGGGAAGGAACTTACCGATCATGAGGAACATGAATGTGAGGTCCAGGAAGAAGAACAGGAAGACGAGGCCGAGGTTGGATCGCAGAGAGGCGAGCCTGTGGAGTGGGAGAGAGGTCAATATATGCGCTCGGTTATCCCATTGCGATTCGTAAACTTACAGCATGATGAAGGTGAAGATGAACCACGCCATCAAGAAGAAGCCGAGAGCGTTATTGAAGTCATCGGGAGTCTTGGCGAATGCGTCGAGGACGCCAGAGCCGGGGATGAATATGGTAGCGAAGGAGAGCCAGAAGCCGCCGTAGGAAGAGAAGGCCGTTGCACCTAAGAAGTTCTCGTTAATATCGGCATATACGATCAAGCGAGGGCGACGAGGCACGCGGGGTGCGGGGAAATGGGGCACAACACAACGCACCGAAAGTGTTACCGGCGGCAAACTCCCACATACCAGCGAGGAGCTGGGCGAGACCACCGACACCAAGAGCCATACCGACGACAATGTTGGCTTCAGTCACATGGCGAGCCTGAACGTTGACGAAGGAGAGGATCAAGGTGGTGGAAGCGAAAGACAGGAGACCGCTGAGAAACACGCGTTAGACTCGTTTTCGACGTGTTGGAAAGTGTGGGGGAACGTACAGGGGACCAGGGTTACCGAATTTACGATGACCAGGACCTTGGATGGCCATCTGGCGCTGTCCAGAGGCATCGAAGAAGTTCCAACCGAACTCATTGCGTCCAGCGGGGGGGACATCAGCAGCACCGTGAGCGACGGTTCCTTTTTCACCGTTGGCAGACATGATGATGAGGAGACGACTTTTGGTTGATGGTGGTGGTTGGGGGTAAAGAGTGTCTGGGAGAGAAGGGGGAACAAGTGGGAAGCGATATGCTGGCAGCGGGGATTGATTGGGCTAAATAGAGAACCCGTGACGACACGTGACGGAGAGAAGAAGCCGTCTCTTTCTGCTGACTCAGGGTCCAATCTCATTTCCTAGCCGGCCAGATGACCGCCACGGTCTCGCCTCTCAGCCCGCTTTGGCACTCGAAATTCAGCGTCGTTGGTCATCGGGATCGCTGAAAAGCTCGGCTCTTAGCCGCCACTCGCATATACAGAACCTCCGTCTGAATTTATCCCAGAAAATGCAACGTTTCAAAATATTCAGATCCTGTGCCTGACGGTCGAAACTCATGGCAACTTCCGATCAGCGAAGATTTCGCAGCCTCCCTGAATTTTCAAGCTCCGACTTCAGATTCGTTCGAACATGCGACTCAACAGCCGAACCGCTATAGCAGGTTCAAAGGTCGTTCTAGTGCCCTACAGGTAATCCATTGTTCATTTCCATTACAACAAGAACAAGACATGTTCATGTTCCCTTTCTCCCTTTGTTCTTGTAGAAAGGAACATGTTCCCGTTAGCAACCGACCCCTATGAGATCCATCGGCGTGGGATCGACTCCCCGTAATTGACTTCCTTTTTGGCCAGATCTACCATCAATGGATGTCGTCGCCTGAACTTCTACGTCTCACCGCTTCCGAACCATTGACGCTAGAACAGGAATATGACATGCAAGGTGCTTTTCCAAATTATCGGATATTTTGACGTCGTTTTGACTTTGCCGTCCCCCTTGTTTTCCGAAATTTCGAAATCCCGCTACTATCGGTGTAATTAGAGAAATGGCTTGTTGACGAGGACAGTACGTGCCTTTTTCTGCGCGCGCACTTCGGTTATGTAAGGTTGCGGCTGTGAAGGCCTTGTTGGCTTTCGTCGTTCAATCTGGCCCTTGAACTTCCCTGGATCTCATCGATTTCCTCGATTCGACTAACACGGCCTTTGATCCAGAGTTAACATTTATTATCTTGGCTCGCCCTGAATTGGAAAATAAACATGAGGCTCGGTATCACCACACCGATGACCATGATCAACATCATTCAGCCTCCCAACAACCAGGATCTGCAGTGCCGCTACCTGTGTTGACGCTGACACCTGAGGAGATTTCACAACTTCCCATGATAGGAGACGTGAACCTTTTCTTCAAAGGGAAACCGTCCGAGCCAGAATTCGAAGTCGAAGCCGAAGTCATGATCGCAGGTCCGTCCATCTCAGATCTGAATCGGTCCCTCCGCGTTTCTCACCTTAGGTCACCCCATTCATTGACTCGAACCATGTCATTTTTACATAAATTCTCTTTTGTTGACTTTTGATCCCGCTTAATTCGCACATTAAATTCTGGATTCTCATTCTTGGATTCTCGCCCTTTTCCGGCCTTCGACTTCGCCTTCTTTCCCCATCATTTACGAACTTCTTCGAACATACTAAACTCGCTAAACAAACTCATCGTCCAGATCCCGCATACAGACGAACAGGCCGTGCATCCGAATCTCTCCAACTGATCCTCACATACGCACTCACCCATCCCCACCTCCTCGTCCCTCCCCACTCATTCGTAGTAAGGATTGGAATGGAGAATGAACCTTCTATCAGACTTTTTCAGGGGTTAGGGTTTGAGGTCGTTAAGACGGTTGAAGTATTCGGGGAAGTGGAGTTGCGCTTGCGCTTGAATGAGTTGAATGAAAGTTTGGCGCTGGATGAGTTCGAAGGGGGCGGTGAGAAAGACCGTACTCTGCGGGAGGGGGACGGTGATGCGCTTCAACATGCCGTTGAGGGGCCGCATACGACGTGGATCAAAGGTGTTGAGTTAGAATATCCCTGAGGCTTCGTTTGTAGTCACGAAGTGATTGTTCGACATTGTAATTGTCCTCGTGGAACAGTTCAGATAGTTGCCCTACTGTCGTGTCACCGAGTTCAACATTGACTCATTGTGCAATGCTGAAAGTCAACAAGAACGTTGTTGCCTGGCTAACCCCACGTTCAGGTTCGCTTGGTTCCATAGAAACGATGACGTGAAGCGCCACTAGCGCTACATGTACCCGGTACCCCTAGACTAGGCGACGGACTCAAATAAGTTCCGCAAAAGGGAACATTGATCCCGAAGCAGCCCTGGCTTTTAGCACCTCGTTAGAAAATTCTAGGTCGAAAATCTCGCTTCGATGCCCCAATATTTCAGAGTGCTGGAGAATGGGGAAAGTTGGTGAGCAGATTCACGTGTATATGGTGAAACTAGAGTAGAGTACAGCAGTGCGAGATTAGGCAGTCGGATAGCAGTACAGCAAGTGGAAGAAATCTTGATAAATATACAAGTCCGAAAGGGAGATTCAGCCAGCCAGGAAGAGGAATACACTCGCGACACGACATTCAAGCGACCCAAAAAGAGACGAAACACGAACGATCCTCATGCTAAAACAACGAACTGAGCGAGTTTCGCACGAGGATGCCACCACTCCTAAACGGAAATCAGTGGAATATTTTAATAAAATGGCGACGAGACACACCTCCAGAATCACAAAACCTTCCAATAATATTCTCTGAACGATGCTCTCCATCACATCAAGCAATGCTCGAACGATGACATCTTTTGTGTGTTTTATCGAAACATAACCCTCGAATAGTTTCTCGACGTCCATATAATTTCGTGCGAAGGGTTGAGTAGATTTTGCAGCTTGTCTCAGACATACGGGAGACATATCAGGGAAGAGGGGCAATCGAACGGTGATGGGTCGACGAGTGGTGTTCCCTGAAAGTGCGGTTTGGGATAATGAAAGCGCTGGAAGGAGGATGTCTAACTGAGACATTGTTGACGTGAATAAACCAGGAGCATCGAATGCTTGATTTCTATCACACGAACCATCAGAAAGACGTTCGTAGATTATTATGCACTACGTACCTTTGTCGAGGAGCTTCGGGATGGCCACTCGTAATATAATGATATGGATTATGCGACCATTTCCGCTGCCACGCTTTCTCGAACCGATTCCGCTCGTCCAAGGTAAACGGAATGCGCACGCCCCCACCTCCAATGACCGACATATCGGTCGGTGAATCTAACGAAGGACTTTGAGCCCAAAGTGCTGATGATGTTCCTGGTGACGACACATGGGAGTCGCTAGAGGAGTGGGAAGAAGAGTCTGAGCTGAGATCAGATCTCAGTGATGTCTCACTTGACCGCGATACGACGGCTGAAGAATAAGTAGGAGGTAATTGAGGACGCGAGTCTCTACTACTTGAAGGCATCGATATCGTACAGTGAATGAACGAATGGACGAAGGAGAGAACAGGGCGGGTTTGAAAGAGAAGTATAGAGACAATGTCTCAGACGTATTTATACCTCTTGATCCTCCCTTGTTGGAGCTCCGGTTGGAACCTGACTCTCCACCCCTGATACATATATCATACTCCACTCCTGCTGACGGTACTGCGGACCTTTAGAAGACGTATCAATTAGCAGAACAGGTCAGGCAGGGGGCAGGCATGACGAGAGAGGCAATACGGGACTAATTTGGTCCGTGGGAATATTTAAACGTGGCAGGGTTGAGTCGATGAAGGTACAGCGGGAAGATGTCGCATCAATTATTTAGTGAACTGAGAAGCCGATGTAGTTCCTTCCATTGGCGAAGCTATCTTCGGGTTCTGTGATCGTGCCAACGACGTCTTGGCCAGAGCGAATGATCCTAAGGACGCCGAGACTCTGGCTTTTTCCGAGGCCTAGCAAAATTTTTAAAAACGTTTTGAGGAAAGGAAACTAAAAGGTGACGATTGTTGCAGCTTGAAAAAATAGAACAAAAAACAGCCAGGACGATTGCCTTGATACTCTTAAAGAATCGGACCATGTTTTGCAACCCGCATGATGGTTTTCGAATGTTGGACGGGACTCGAAAGTATGACCTGGACGCCGAAGAAGACCGCTGTTCGACGAGAGGATCGTTACATGGGATTGTCAAGGGAAGGCAGGTGCCTTGCGAATTTAGCAGGTGCTTCAGCAAGTGTACCTGAAATTTATTTGAATCTCCGATGAAGCTCCAGGAGATAACGGACTTTCAGTCCGACGAGGCGTAAATGACCGAAGCTCGACTCCAAGTCTCCAAACGCAGGGTTTCCCGCGTACGAACGCGCAGCAGAGGCCGTGCCACCGTAGACGCCCTCGAGGATATGTGAGGCTGCCGAACATCTCGTGGGGCCTGAATCTCTCGAAACGTCATGAATCGGCGGGACTCTCAGGGCTGAAAGGTAAACTCTCTGATGCAATGACTGCAATTTGTTCTGCACGAGGCCGCATACGATATAGTACGCCTGGAGAAGCCGCTTCTCCGTCTGATACTTCGGAGAGCTCAGGACTGGGTGGTAATTCGTCGGGCTCGGGAGGTGGTGGTGAGTGAGGTCCAGGAGGACGGTCGGGGTCGGTAGAGGGGGGTGAGGGACGTGAATAAGGCGACGGGGGAGAAGGTGGTGAATGTAAGGAGAGGGGTGATGGTGATGATGGAGGCAGGGGAGTGCGAGGTGACGGCGGATCGAGAGGCGACACAGGCGGAGAGTCTCGAGGAGAAAGTAGCTCTCGAGGTGTCGGTGAGGTGGCGACAGCATTGGGAGGGATTGAGAAGGTCCCACGTTCCAGAAGTCGTTCAAAAGCTTCGACGCTGGAGAGAAGAGAGCGATATTTTCGCTCGATTTCTGCTTCAACAGCTTCAATCCGGCCCATTAGTTGGAACTGATCCTTTTGAAATTGAGCAATGCGGTCTTCTTGGTATTCTGCCGATCCCCTCGAGATCCCTTGATGCACCGAGAGCATTCGTTCGAACTTGACACGCCGTTCTTGTTCCGCTTCTTCGAATCTTTGAGCTCTTTCCCTCTCTTTTTCTTCCAGTCGAATTTCGAGTTCCTCAAGTGTTGGCTTCGAAAGCTCGTCGCGAGGTGGCTTTCTGTCTTTGAATCGCTGCCAAAATCTCAACTGCTCTATTTCTTGTAGCGCCTTTTGTGCAGCGGAATTTGCAGCTTTGCCAGCAGCAGCAGCTTGGTCGATCGCTTGCTGCAGGACTTCGATGTCACCTTGAGTGGGACGTGTGTCATCATCTGAAGAAACCATTGGGATGGAAAGCGATGGTTGGAACATCCTAGGTATTGCTATATACCGTGCTCAACATCGAATCGATGACCAGCGGAAAGAAGGCGTACCGTAGGCGGCGAGTGCACCCAACAACACCCCCAGTAGAATAGCGGTACTTTGCGACATCTCTAATTCTCTCCAACTGATTACCACTGGTAGCCCAGGTCAGCTGGCCGCCCAAAACGACCCAACGACGAGTCATTACCGTGCGGCAGGATGATCGACAGAATACAGCCTGACATTGCTGATAGTACCACGGTGCGTGCATGTTCCAGATTCAATGCGACAGGCATCTTGGGCTCTAGAGCTCCGAGAGCGATGATGGTGATAAGTGCGAGGCCTTGAGGCCTGAGGCCTGAGGATTGACAGTCAACGTCGTCAGCCAACCTCGAGGAATAATAAGCGCCCGACGGAACCAGTTGCTTCAACCTCTCACTCTGCGAATCTGCCTTGTACGTTGGCGCTATATCTTCAGGTGAAGCTGGGGATAATCTGGCACTTTCTTGTGCTATAGAAATCAGCCATCTTGTCTAAGGGTGCCACCCAATAGTATGCCACGGCGGCCTACTTGAAGCTATCATCGATCCAACTGGAACGTTTGCCAGACGATTCGCACGACGCAGTGTCATGGCCATCATATCATTAAGCTACCTGGAAGCATACTTCCCAAATGAGTTATGGTCTTTACGGAACGAAAGGCTTGTGACTGTGAGTCTAGACTCTTGTTCCAGTCGCGAGGAAAACTGATCCGTCTTTTCAGAGTTTTCCCGACAGGGTGCGAAACGACGTGCAGTTCCCTGTTGATCAAATCCCATATTACCAATTGAAGCGCGTCTTCGGCGCGAATTTGTGCGAGCGGAACCGATTGAGGACTACGACTGTGATGGCTGACAGGATTTTAAACAGCCATCGTCGATGCAGGTTTATGATTTCTCAAGAACACCAAACTGTATGTCATTAACTACCTCCAGAAAGTCTTGAGCTCTCCTCTGATTGGCACTGTGGTCATCGTCAGGATCCATCATCGACGCCATTCTCCACCAACAGGTCCGAAGCTTAATTTTTCATCAGCTTCGCTCTGCCGTGCGTAGCCTCACACGATGTACTTCGATACTTGCGGATGATGCTGCCTCGACTTCTACTTCGAATCCCTTGCGATATAATCACTACGATATATCAAACCCTCGCACTCAATGCTCTTCTTCGAAGATTACGACTTCCTCGTTACTATATCCCGCTGATCAATTGTCAGCCCCATCCTCTTCTCAACATCGTTGGATGTGCCTCATCTCAATTGGCTTTTGCTTGCGCCTTGATACACCTATGACTTCGGAAGCGACTTCAGGCACGGGCTTCTGGCGACGTGATAAGGGTGCTGTACGTCGAGGACGCATGGTCCAATCATCTTCAAGCTTCCGTCACATGGAAAAATTCGAGCTTCTGCAGTGCTTTGACATCTGCTCTTACATCTGCTATTCAGTGCGACCTCGGGGATAGCACGGCCTTGAGGAAGCTCCCCGGCCATTCGGCAACTCAGTCAGCCGAGCGCATTGAGCAACTTTGGTGCACAGATGGAAGTCCGTCCGACTCGGTTTCCCGTCGACATTTGTCAGAAATGTCCAAATATTGGAACTGGAAGACCGCATAAGACTTCGTCGCGACAATGCAGTTGCTCAGACTTTGCTCCGCCTTGCGAAAGCCATCCCCGGTATCTTTCTTTCGTCTCGAATCCTCCTTAATCCGCCATGGTGAGCATGTCCTTGTGCCTTCGCGTTAACTTACGAAGACATTGTACAGTTTGACCACTCACGAGTTCTTCGCCAGTCACGGAGACATTTTGGCCATAAACCCGTAGAATCGACTCACCAATCCATTGACCGTCTCGCGGAGGACGTCTCGCGGTCGAATGCCACATCTCTAGCGATCTTAGACTTGCAAAGGGAGATACAAGATACGAAGCAGATTATTGATTACGAAACGCAAGAGAGTCTATCCTCCCTCCGAAAGAGTGTCAACGATGTCAGTCCGGCAGTCGAAGCTAGGATAACGCTATTAGAAGAAAGGATTGATCAGAAGTTGGCGCAGATGGAGACGAGACTATTGGACGCGATCGTATGTCAATTAAATTTATTCGGCCTGGCCTCGTGCTGATCATAGGCATCCGTGATTACAGAACCAGCTCGCAGAAGGGAAGACAAGAGAGCACCCTTCGGAAGCTTGATCACGGTTAAGCAAGATCGCGACACGTCCTATCCTTCTCTTCCTTTCTCCCGTCCTTATTCTCTCTGGTCTCCCTCCTCATGTTGCATTCGTTTCCCAATATATAGATCGTTCCACGTGAGATTTATGAGCGCATCACCACCGACAGTCCGATCTGATGTTTGCTCGTCTGCGATCACTGGAACTGAAAGGATGAGCTGAGGCTGCTGTGTTAGACTGTCTAACACAACTTAGACAAATATACTTTCAACGGTTCTCGAGGCAGCATATCAAGGACGACAATGACCAATGCAATGTATTGTAGCAGGGCCCTGCTATTATGTGTCGACATTGTCAAGTTACAAAAAGGTTATAGACAAAATTAACAAGTCCATCAGAAAAATCAGACAAAAGGAGCGACAATTGACAAAGGGGAGATGGAGCTTAAAAGAGTGTGAAGTAAATTATGAACGCGTGTATACGAGTGGTGCTATTTCCGTTTCGAGGTGACCGGTTGCCTGTCTCGAAGTACCGTAGAGTTCAGGTGCTGCTTATGCGCTCTGATATTGAAACCAAGTTCAGTTGATTTAAAGGGGAAGTCAGTCGTTGGATACTCACAGCTGCCACCTGGGGAAGGGTGGGAAGAGCACCTCCATTCGCCAACGCGAGCTTGGAGAACAAATGGAGCTGTTCGAGCCACTGAGTGTTCAAGTCGGCAGCGCTGACGGTAGAACCGTTTGTAAGGCCTGCAGCACCGACGCCTGCAGAGGGAATGGGAAGAAGCTTGAAGAGGTGGAAGGTCTTGTTGATGGGAGGGAAAATAGAGAATTTGACGTCGACAATCAGGGTGAGCCATTGAGCCCCCTGCCAGAGTTCACTCTTGAAGGTGAGGGTGCCTTTGATGAGGGGGAGGTTGATCGGGATTACGATGCCGTCCTTGAGGTTCCCGGAGAAGTGGAGGATGACGACGTATCCTTTGAGAGGGATATAGAGTTTGACGTTTCCGGTGAGATAATCGGCACCAGTGTCGTAAACGCCCTCGATCTGTTCCATTTGTTTGAGAGTGAAGCCAACTACATTACTTGAAATGCTCACCAGCAGAGGGAACAGTTCGAACTTGAATGGAATCTTCGCGTTGATCTCTTGCTCGAGGACGAGATAGCCGCCTTCGGGCAATGCGCGAGCTTCAACGTAGCTCTGGAGATCTATAACAGGCATTTGTCAGCTTCTGTCTCTCGAAAGATATCAAGTCGAACATACCAGTAGCAGATTCGGCGCTGAGTACAGACATGTTTGTTAAAGAGACTGAGGTGGTTGAAAGAGCGATGAGTGAGCTTGAGAAGGTTTGTGGGACGAGGAAGATAGGGCAGGTAGGAGCCAGTTTATATACCACGAGAGCATCGACTAATGGTAACACAACGACAAATGCAAGTCCAAGTCGGGACACGGCCTTCGGCTTTGGCACGCTGAAAGGTGCGTTGGCAGCAAAGTCCGAAGGCACAGAGACACAACACAGGTGACATAATGACTGGTTTCATCGATTTTCAGACAGGGGGACGGACTTGTCAAGAATGCGATCCCTCCTTCGTTCGAGAACTGTCATCGTAGTCGCAGGAACAATTGAAAATGCTTGCCCTGAACATTGTGCACATGTGTCAGAGTAGCCAGCGCTGGAACAAACGGAAACAGAACAAGAAAGTGGGGCATCACGAGTCCGCCGAAGGAAGTCTTCTTTTGAGAAAGGCCTCTGAATCATCTACTTCAGATGTCGATGTTCGGCGCCATGTCCAATAGAATATTCTTCAGCGCTCGGGAAAGTGTTTAGAGTTCCGGTGTTTTGCTGGCCCTTGGAACATTTGCTATGCTCCCGAGTCCCGAATTAGGAACGATCATCAAAAGCACAAGGGCGCCAATGACAATGAGTTCGGATTGTCCGTGTTCTCACGTTATCCGCACGTGAGACCGATGCTCAGTTACATGTTCCTGATCGCTCAGGGCGCACAGTTAAATGAACACGCAGGCTTTCGCAGCCGAGAACGGGCCACATCATGGCAGCATTAGCACCTCAAAGTCGTAGTGAGAAGCAAATGCGTACAGCAATATTCGCGTGATTGGACTTTTGGAGACAAAATGGCTCAAAGTGAACTTGAGGACGACTAAAAGACTAGTAAAAGTTTGAAAAAAGGTTACGGGCTCAGAGGGTCATATCAGGACAAGAAGGTCTCAGGAAGATACCGAACGTCTGAATTGCGCAATTGACAGGAATTCGATGACCATCTGCATATCAAGATGTGGGCCTATTTGATTCCGTCGAGGTACAACGCCGGTCGATTTTAGTTGCCGATCAGAACAAAGTGCACATCCGAGCTCCGCATCCGAACCGATTTTCGTTGCAGCCTCCTCGACGGGCTCACCTATCACCTCTTGTCTTCAACGCTACATGGATAGGATGTGCTCTTAAATCAATTATCAATATACACACTAGTCTTCCGTTGGAATCCTGTCAAACCGAGCCTCAAAATTGAGCTGCCCGGACCTGAGAGTTCACCCCTGTGCCTTTGACTTCTCAGCGGACTCAGCACCTGGCCGTTCAACCTTAGTCGGAACGTCTGTCCGGCATCAGATTCTTCTCTATCGAAGCCGGTCATCGCGAAATGAACTGTCTTATACTTTGATGGCGCGATAGCTTCCGTATCTGGGATCGGGTTCAGGCTGGCAACTCCTCGAAGAGTCCAAAATTCCGAACTGTTGAAGCTGACAGCATGCACAGGTAACATTGTCTCGAATCCGATATTCAGAGGGTATTGATCTCACACTGCGTTACTCTGTGCCTGTGCCACCTGGGGACTCGTTTCTAAAATTTCGGCCACCTGAGGGCGCTCGACGAATCGACGACGCTGGCCTTCATGCCCACACGGACTGCAAACTGCTCAACATTCTCGGCATATCAATCCGGAGCATTAGTGGCTGATTTCTCTTTGGTCTCTTTCTTCTCACAGCCACCAAGTCGTCAGAGGTCGGGTTTTATCGCTGTGTATTCGAGGTACGCATTCAAGGCCCCACTCCGATCCCATCGTACGAATGTGTTGACAATCTCTAGGTACAAGCTCGAAAAGAAAAATGGTGTACTCCTCGACAGCCTTTGCCCCTCTCCGCTGAGAAAGCCACTTCCTAAAACAACGACCACAGGCAAACCTCTGTTGTTCTCCATCAGTTTTCCACTCATACCCGGTGAAATAATCCGACTTAACAGCGTCTCGCCCCCTGTATCATCGACGGTATGATGTACAATCCGGAAGTCGACGAGACAACTCCGTGTGACGGCGTGTTCAGAGGCAACTTCAAGTAAAGATAGTGTGCTCGATCTTCAGTGGATATAAAAGGAGGACTACGAAGACTGCATAATACTCATCGAATTGCCCAATTCTCCGACTTGTACCAAGACCACCACGATGTCTACCCTCGATGCCGAAACCGTCTCTGGTACGCTGTGTTCGCTTAGGCGTCTACGAACGCTACTGACATTATCCTAGCTCTGGAGAGCTACGTTAACGAGCATGCTCTGCCTGACGATGGCGGTTATCTGGTCCTGGAACAACCTATTGGAATTACTGTTCCTTTCAAGTGGGAACTCTTCCCCTTCCGCGTACGTTCTCCCGATACTCCTCGCTGTTATTGACTGACTTACTGTTCGTGCAGATCATCGGCTCCTACGACAAGGGTAATCTCTCTATCAAAGCGGATGCCCAGGTCTTCGTCCCGATCAAAGGATGGACGACCATCTATCACTTCTCCGGCAGCCTGACCGAAGGAATCACCGCCATCATCGACACGCCCATCGCGAAGGGTATCGTGACTGTCAAGGCCGAAGAGTGGAATGGTGGCAAGTGGTTCACTGTGATTGTCAAGCTCTGGATCATTGGCGGAAGCAACATTGATAAGACGATCCATGTCTTCAAGATTCCTCCCATTCACTCTCAGGAGGAAGAAGAAGCTGTAGCTAATGCAGTTGCGCTCGGCAATCCGGATTTGAACACTCAGTGGCTCGAGCATCTTCATTTGTTCTCCAAGCTTGTTCTCGAGAACGGCGGTGCTGCTGGTGCACCTCTCGTTGCCGCGGTCAGTTATTTATCTGCTGTCACCCAGACACGTATTTACGAAGAGCGCGACTTATAGACTGCCTGAACACATCCTAAGCTTTACGAGTCATGAGACCAGGATTAGGCCTTCGCCGAATCTTCCAGAGTCCCTCCTTCAATTAGTACTATTGTTCTATTGACTATATATTGATAGTAGTAGCCTTCTAGTATTGCACGACTTCATTCGATCGACATTTCAGGAGATGTTCGTGGCCCATAGATATCAATGCTATCTGAGTCATTGTCATATTTTGAAATTTGGTTCCGCCTTTCCCATGCCGGTGCCGGCCAACTCGGCAGAAATTTTCTGCGCTCTGGGTCAACCGACGTTCAACGAATTTAAACACGCTTTGTCTTTCGACGTCTGGAATAACTGCTGGCAGTACCAAAACTCATTTCTAATGTTATGCACGATTGCATTGTCAGCGGGCTCTTTGCTACATGCCATTGACAATGGTTCAAAATTTCAAATCTCCATGCCGACTTCGAATCTTTGATGTACCCAACCCTTCGAAGAACACCTTCGCGAGCGGGGTTGAGCGCAGTTAACTAACTCGTTTCGCCTTCTCGCTGTCTTCATACTGCAGCGAGAGGCATTGGCTTAGCCCAACAAGCTTGACGTTCTCGCATCCCAAGGTCCAATAATGCCACCCGCCACCGAGGAGTCTCTTCCGCCATACCACGAGGCTGAGGTGTCGGCCAACATAGTCACTTCATCCAATGAAGGTGTTCGACTCGAATATAACCCTCGAGCTCACTCTCACGGCCCGTCTCCGCATGGGTCGTCGACAGATCTCCGACCAACGGCCAGCTCATCGTCACAAGGGGAATCGTATGGGTCGTCGTTGATATGTGGCAGCGGTGTTTGCATCCCCCCAACACCTGAGCAAAAGTCGACGTTCGACGCACAATCTATAGCCAGATTGAATGTGGTTGCAGAGTATTGGCCGACCCCTGATAAGTCGTACGTGCATCATACTCTTCCTGTTAGGGGCCATAAATTGATGCGGGTCTAGATTATTGAGGACATTCGACGCTAAATCTATATACAAGTCCGCAACCTCTCAACTTGACGTACTCCTTCCTCTGCTTCAAAGGGACACGTCAAGCTCAGCCACTTCTTCGCTTACAACTCCAGCCTCAAATCGGGTGATTACCCTTCACCTTCCCTCTTTCCCTCAACCTTCACCCATGGGTCGGGCCTCCTTCATGAAGAATCCGCAGGATAGAAATCTTCGCAACTTCGACGAGTTGGCCAAATACTTCCATGGCGTGATTTGGCAAACACCGTATACGCGGGAGCAAAATATCATGCGACTTCTTGATTTGATGGAGTGCATTCTCACTCGGATCGCATTGGAAGGCTTCTTTGTTTCTCAAGTAAGGTGTGTCTAAAGTTGTGATTGAGTTTTTGACTGTCTCTGATCTTTGGCATGCAGTGGAACCATGTTCTTCTTCCATTTACGTCATGAGAACTTCGCCCTAGGAACGTTGGATTCCACTTGGGAACATCGCACAGTTCGTAGTCATATGTTAAACTGCGTCATTTCGACGGGACTACCTGGCACGACTAAAAATCTTTTCTTGACACCCGACGAGCGTTACAGGATCAAGAAGCGACATCTACTTCAACATAATAAGATGGACTCTCTAGCGGCGCCTGACGGTTCACAGAGACTTTCGGGCGACTTCCTTCAAGCTCCAATCCATTTTTCAATGACGCTGAAGGTAGTGGGAGCGCTGAAATGGAGGTTCAAGCCGTGTCCAGTATTCGCGGGTGAATATGAGCTGAAATTTGATGAGACTGGATAGAGCTCCGATACGAGATTTGGAAGCGTAGTCCCATTGACTTTCTCGGCGCAATTTCCGGCGCAGAAGAAGCTTCATGAAAAGTCCAGTCAGTCAGTCGATTTGAGAGGTTCCAGCACAGAGTATACGTACGCATCTTGAGCCCCTGCTACTACCAGAACTGGACCTGTGAAATTGGTCGACGGACCGATAGGGTCGGCCAAGGTGGTGAATTCTCCGAGAGTGGCGGTGCCTCGAATCTTGAACTGAGCGGCGGCCACGGCTGTATGACATGGATTGAGGTGAGCACCATCATGGAGTGCGGCATCGGCACATACCTGGATCGTAGAATGGATACTCCAGAAAGCCGAATTGATAGTTTGAGGGGGTTCCAGGTGCCACATATGAGGAAGGAAGCTTGACTTCGTTGCGCGATCGAGTCAGGTCCTCGATGATTTGTAGGAGAGAGAAAATTGCTTACGGCCAGGAATGGCATTCGAGGCGATTGTTGCCCCGAAAGAACCCGCCGCGATGAACAGCCCTGTGAAATCACCAAACGCGAAACCGGTCAAGACAACGGAATCAAAGTCCTGAGGGTATTTAGAAGTAATTCCCAGGGAGAGAATACTAGAAGATGGTGTTAGCGCTCGAAAGAAATGATTAACCCTCATAATATTGCCTTCCGTAGGAATGGCCGACGCCAACGACTTTGCCAAATGTCGGACCCGCTTTTCCTTGACGTAGATATTGGACCAGAGCATGGGCGATTTCTACTTGTACACTTGACTGCACTTCTTGAATGCCATCCGGGGTCGACGATGCGCCATTACCTGTCCATAGGTTAGACCTTGGTTTTCACTGCTTGAAATTGAACTTCATACCCAATCGGTCATAATAGAAAATGGAATGACCAGATGCTACCGCATTCTGAGCATAATTATACTGGGAGTTGTTGCCCCCGATCTCCCAATAGGCATGAGTGAAAGCGATCCTAGCACAACGAGAGATTGGTTGAGACCCGGATAATTAAATACTAAAATCGATGAACTGACCCGTGAGTGGCGAACTCTAACGTGCCATTAGGCTTAACATTCTTTGGAGTGCATAGCTTTCCGAAGATTTTATACTTCGCTTTGACCTCGTGCGTACCATTCACGACTGTAGGAGGAAAGGGGATCGAAGGAATGCTGTTCCTGATGAAAAGCTGCGTAAGCTCCGCTTGGTTGACGGGGTTACTAAGGGTGATCGTCGACGCTTGTGTATCAACGTTGACGGGGATTGTCAGAGAAGTACAAGTCTGAGCTGCGACGAGAGAAGTGAAAGGCAAAAGTGCGAGAATGTGAAGGGAGAACATGGCTGCTGTCTGATACTACAGCAGAATAAAATGATCTTTTATACCTAAGAGCCACTCCAAGCTTTAGCGCCTCAAACTGTAACGAACGTGGCGATCCATTACCTTTTCGGGGCCGGACGGTCAAGAAGGGCGATCAGACTGCCAAGAGTATTGGAAAAAGAGTGTATATAGAAGCGGTCGGGCCAAGGAGGGAACTGATATCGACGCATGGAAGTCCGAGTCGGGGCTTGGTTGGTTGAAAGCAGGGAACTGAAAAAGGTACGCAGAGATGTCTTGAGGATAATTTATACTTGACGATACAAGGAACAGGAAATTGCTCCGGTCTGAGCACTCCACGCATCTCTCCAATGATTGCTTGTTGAGTGAAGTCAAACAGAAAAGCAAACATCTTCATAGTATCCCAGAAGTAATTTGCTCTCGTTTGCTTAGAGTGGCCGCAACGGGAGCATGGAGTACGGGAGCTAGTACGGGGTGACTCGGATCGCGTAATATCTCGAGCTCAGGGTGGGTAGTGAGACGAACCCCAAGGGAATCGAGTCAGACTCGGAGTGGCTTTTCGTGGGTTTGTCAAACAAGCGCCTATGATACCTTGGATCCGACGCACGCCGTGTTTGTTGCTTCAATTAATTTTCCGACTGAGGACTACATGGCAACAGTACAAATACACCGTTTCCGTCCCCTAGAGCCCATCGTATCGTACATTGTCACCTCATAAGAAATACAGTACGCGACGGTCAATCGCACATCGACTGAAAACTAAGTTCATGACTGAGATTCTCATTTGAGTTATTCCTCAAATAGACTAAAGCAAAGTCTCAGGTTTCGTCAGCTTCTGAGCGGGCCAGATCACTTACAATTTGTCACAGAAGAGGGATAAAGGGACTTCGTTATTATCGCGTCTTGAAATAAATTTGATATTTTCTTCTTCCCAACCTTCCATCAAGGTCTTCCACCATTTGGAGAGTTTGACGGTCGGTCCGTAGTCTTCCAAATAGTCATCCAAATCAACGACAGTTAGCTCTCGGGCGTATACTTTTTCAAGCATAGGAAAGTTGCTTCGTCGGATGCACTCGAGTCCCCCTCTGGGATCCTTGAGAATCGACCATTCATAATCCCTAGCCACAAGATCATCGATCTCGAAGTGAGCAAATGTGATCTCAACTAAAGTGTGATGATACGATAACACACTGTCGAATTCGAGGTCGGTACACAGAAGCCAGGGCTTCAGGACGGCAAATTCGATGAGGTTGGGACAGAGGGTAGGTAGTGACAATAGAGAGGACGATGCTGGGGGTTGCCCATCAATCGACAATCCCCGCAACTTCGACCCATGAATTGCGAGGAATGTTGAGAGTGCATCAGCATTCACATCCCAGCTCCAATGATTGTGCCCATGATAGCAGAGATATTGTAAGGAGGGAAGCTCCCAGTCAGCGAGAACGTTGCTCATTCTGCGCGTGCAACCGAGATTGCTCTCGAAGATCCTGAGAGAAGACAGGCGTGGACGTGGCGTCGGCAGTTCAAAGAAGGGTTCATTATCTTCATTAGAACCGTCGTCAAAGTTGGGACCAACGACGTCGAAGTCAGCCCCGTGCTCTGCCAAATTGAAAGGCTCAGCATCGACATAGAGCTGGAGTGCTTCTAGGCGGCGAAGTTGAGTCAAGAGACTTCGAATAAGGGCCCAATCACTGGCGGACCATATTGACAGGGTCAACCCACGGACGGAGACCAAGTTGGGGCAAAGCCTCAATAACTCGATCGCTTGGCTGGTCTCAAATTCGCCTGCATCAACTGTCCTGATTAGATGACCGTATGGAACCTGGACATCGTTCAGAGAGGCGAAAGGGATGGGTGTCGAGAGGAGGGGATCGCTATTGATCCTGACAGAGATATAGTCGTATAAGATAGGTAGGCCAACTATCGCCCATTTATGGCAGGTGAGAACGATTGAATGTTCGGTGCTGTTTCCGTTCCAAAAATTCCGAGACCGGCCAAGATTCGCGCCTGAGGATGACTCGGACAGTCGTTTCCTTCGTTGGTCTCCTGTCATCCCAAATCTTCGATTGGGCACCTAGAGAGAATCCAAAGACCCATCTTGAGAGTGATAGATGCGAGACAAAGGATCACATACCGGCTTGGCTTCAATTATCACAAAGATCCGCTCAGAAATATGCTTTGACATGAGGTCTTCCGTCAATGGATAACATGCTCTTCTCAGAATCATCCGAAGTATCTCAACGGGAAGTGATTCCATAATGTCTCACTTCACAAAACAGGAATCAGGAACCCGTTGCCAAGCTCAGCTTTTGGTCCAGTTCGAGAATGAGCTGGGGGATCGAGAGGAGCTAATAGGCTGATATTGAGATGTCTGGCGAGGCGGACGTATCTTGCTAGCGTCAGCGATAGGAACGGCGCAGTCTGAATTCAAGAGAGGCTTTTATGAGCGGAGTTTAAACTTGACGAGATCCACAGAAAGCTTCGATCGGATTGAACCAAGACGACGGCTTATCTGTTTTGAGGTCCACGCATATCAGTGCGTCTCGATACTGTCGTCGCTGAGTTGACTTGCGGCTGTTAATCTGGTCTGTATACACGAGACCGAAGAAGCAACAGATCGATGCCGATTTATCTGATACTCTGAATCCGAGTAAAGACTTGGATAAAATGACAATGAGTACAGATGCATTTGAAACACTACGATCGACGTTACGAACATAAGAGATGCGATCTAATACTGAATTGCGTACATTCCATTATACCCATCGACAAACAGACGCCCATATACCATGTCAATAGCGCAGACAGTAAAATCACTAAACGGAAATTTATCCGTCAGTTCCTTTGGGCCCAACAGTTGGACCCAACTGATATTCTCAAAACCTGGAGTTGGATGCATGAAACAAACAGATGGAATGCCTGTTTCATACTGTCGCAACTGGGTGATAACATGATTATGCCCCCAGAGGCCTGGGACTAGATAGACGCGAAGGCGGTCAGGTTCGGCCGATCCTGGCGGCAACGTCGTCTCGGATGTCTGAACAAGCGGAAGAGGAGAATTTGTTGTACATGTGATGATAGTCCCTCGAGCCGGCTTTTCCCAGAAAAAGCACTCTAGGATCGAAAGGTGATGTTGCGCAGGGGCATATATCGGTATCAGCGACGCGAACATCAACCCATCAGGAGGTCGATAATGTGTGGTAGGAGGAGGAAGCCGAAGGATAGACCAAGCACTGCTTTGATCGTGGTGACTGAGCGGAAGAGGCGGAAGGGATGGGGGGATATTGACGCTAAGGATCAACTGTCGCTTCTTGTAAGTCACCTTCATCATGATATGAGGGTCAGAATCTATGACATGACCATCAATTAAATCCAGAAGCTGTGAGAGTACGGACGTTAGATAACACATGGTAGATATACAAATCACTCACAGGGGTGCTTGTGGAGCTACGGTCGTTCGCGAATAACTCAGATATATCCGAGCTATCCAACACCGCAAGAGCACCTGTGTCTTCTTGCCAGTTAACGATGGATATCGCGGTGCCAAAATCTTTCGCGGAGATAAAGCAGGCAAGATATGGCCCCTTGATAGAAGCCCGAACTCGCCGAATGGAAAGCCCGGGGTATGTCGGTAGCTTTATCTCTTTCTGTTTGAGGACGACAGGAGTCGCTGATGCATCTTCGGTTTTGAATTCCACTTCAAATATCGACAGAATCCTGAGACCATTAGATACATAGGTTTTCTTATTCCAACACAGTGCAGAACTTACATCTTCCATAAAGTCGGATTCGACATGTCCGTATTTAGCAGAGCGAGTACAATGCCCTTACGATCTCGCAAAGGCTCCGAGGAACACTCAATGCATGTGCCTTCGACATCGAGTAGGCCCCTATGCGACACAGCGGCAGTATGTGGATGCAAGCTTTGGAAATATAGACCATCGAGGCGTTGGAGAATCACCCATTCATTCCCAGGAATGATATGTACTATTCGAGTATCTGGGATGTCACGGTACTGAAACTTTCGAGTGTTTGTTTGTGCTATCTTCATTACGTGTTTTGGACGAGCAAATTGCGAACTCCAGTTATTTTCGAGTGCAACTGCTTTCAGGGCAAGCTGGTATAGGAGTGTTGGCGATGCGGTCGATAAGGAAATTCCAGTTGGTGCGGGAAGACGATAGGCATCCACTGCATGGATCCAAACCTGAGCCGAGTCCCTGACGAGGTTTCGGAATCGATGAGAAGTCTAATGAATTTCAAGCATTTTTTGCTCAGCGAAACACGTTTCCACCTCCGAAACTTATGAAAGAAACCTACGCGAGATATATGGACAATATCTTGCAACGAACAACTAAAAAGAACTGAGAGAAGAAGCTCCGGAGGTAAGCATTGTAAGAGGACCCGAGGCATTGGAGAACCGTAGCTGTCGTAATTTCGCCCTCACGAGGAAGGAAGCCAGGACGAAGAAGAGCATCTTTACATAAGCGAACACGATGGATGAGGAACACGGGCACGGGCTATGCAACCAAGGTAGGCTAGTTTAGTTTCTGGTACCAGCTGTTTCTATTGGGCATGCTGATGACGATGGGACTATTGATCGGAGATTGAAATGAGAACCGTTTCGGGAAATGGGTCTCCGCAGTTCCGACCGACTTTCTAAACTTAGCATGCCATCTCCTGGATGTGCGCCTACCAAAAAAAAGTATTCCCTCTCTGAACAAGATGTATTTTTCGGTGAAAACTTTGTCTATGGCAATGTGTCAGATCAAAGCGATCGTCTACAGAACGTTTTGGGGGGCCGGACGCGGGAAGAAACCTTGACGAAAAAAATTCTCTGGACGAGCTTCATTTGATCCCGCTTTGCATTATGGATGCTTGACGTTACAGCACTCCACCACAAACAAATAATATTCTGGTATACTCCGGTGGAAACTTGTGGTTCTGTTCAAGGATTCAGTCTGGTCGAAACAGGCGCTGACCGTACCTTACATTCTGTGTTGAGGGCGTCTTCTCTTTTCGAATGCTTCGCTGGCTACTTCTTATGTGGCTTATATTCTCTTGCTGTCACTGGCGACAACTTCTCACCCTTCTCCACGTCATCGTGACTGCAAGTCGATCAGTACAAGACCGACCACGTATCCGGGACAACGCACTGATTGAAAATCGTTCGTGAAGCAAGCTGCTTGTTGTCTTGAGTCGCTTCTTGAAAGATGCATATCTCGTACTGCAAGACTGGGTTGAGCTTCGATTTGACCCTCCCTCTGATGTTGAATGATGATTCTATTTTTCGGTTCTTGCATCCCACGCAGTCTGTCAACGGAAGATGTTAGATTCCATGATGAATGAGTTTGTTCACGGTCTCTCTCAGACGCCGAAGGTATCAACTCGGAGAAACTGGCTCTTCATCAATCGTGAAAGGGCACGCAGTCTTCTGCAGTGGCTCGGTTCGGTCCGTTTAAATGTGGGGTGAATCGACTCGAACTGATTGATGTCCACTCGTTTCGCACCGAAAATGATCAGACCCTGCACGTTACTTTTAGACGATGTCAAGGCATGTATCACTCCGGATTACTACGAATACAATAGCAGTTATTTTAAGACTCACTCCCAGTATTTGGGACTGTGCGCACTGCATTTCTTTGCATATTGCGCAGTCGTTGCTTCATAGCCAGTGCAGCCCACCCTGGTGGGTCTCCTGGAGACCTTCGGCCAAAGGTGCTTCTTTGCCCGAGGCCGCCACGGCATGACATGCCGGAGTCTTAGCGAGGTAAGCGCCCGTCATTCTTTCTCCACGTGCACCGATATAGCATGATTCGGGACCGATTGCACGGCCTTGCGCTTGCAAGGGTTCCATAATAAAAAGGGGGTGCTCTGAGACAGTCACC
This sequence comes from Sistotremastrum suecicum HHB10207 ss-3, assembly GCA_001632355.1. Taxonomy (NCBI): domain Eukaryota; kingdom Fungi; phylum Basidiomycota; class Agaricomycetes; order Sistotremastrales; family Sistotremastraceae; genus Sistotremastrum; species Sistotremastrum suecicum. Next base: position 109,110 of record KV428033.1, read on the forward strand.
TTCTCATCACGAAGACTTGCTCAAGTCGCCAAACACACATGAGCACTATGGACGACGCCCGACCCACACCCCCTGTTCTATCCTCTCAGAGCGAAATGTCCTCGAATACTCAGTATAAAGCAGTCGACAACACGCCTGCTGGACAGCAAGAGATATCGGAAGAGCGCAAGACGTCTTGGGGGTACCGTTTGAGGCTTATGGGTGCACTGGCCATCCCTGTTTTCCTGGAGACGTTGGACTACACGGTCGTAGCGACAGCTCAACCTCACATCGCGGTATGTTCGCCCAACCATCGTTAATTTATCCTTGTCTAATGTTCGACGTCGACCGCAGTCCGCTTTCAATCGTTTGGACCTTCAGAGGTACTATTTATATTGAACTTTATGCAATGCGCTGGCCGATGATATGATACAGTTGGATTGGTACTGCGTACCTGCTCACATCGGCCGTCTTCCTCCCCATCTTCGCATCTCTCTCCGACATATTTGGACGACATTGGGCCATGCAAATATCCCTCGTATTCTTTATGATCGGCAGTGCTCTCAGTACCGGGGCGCAGAACATGCCAATGATGCTTGCAGGGAGAGGCATTGCAGGCATTGGTGCGGCGGGCCTGCTCACTTGCGTCCGAATTATGCTGGCGGATTCGCGATCACTGTCGGAGAACACATTCCAAGTGTCCGTCCTGATGCTGTTGTATACAGTGGGATACAGCGTGGGGCCTGTCATTGGTGGTTTATTGACGTCTGTCTCCTTCCGATGGGTATTCGCTATCAAGTGAGTTTCCAATTGAACGTGAAATGATTTTAATAACTCAATGTATGATGTCTAGTCTGCCGGCTGCAGCTCTGTCTATGGTCCTCACCTTCGTTTTATTACGAGGTCATGTTAAGGGACCGCAGCCGTCGTCGCGCCAACGCCAACGCCAATTACTTTATCCTGCCACCTCTCATTCATTGCAATCGTATGGCGAGAAGTTCCTGTGTCTCGATTTCATCGGTGCAACTCTCTTCATTGGGGGCGGCATTCTCCTCCTCCTTGCTTTGACATGGGGATCGACCGTCGCCTGGGACTCAGCTCGTGTCATCGTCACCTTCATAATCGGCGGTCTCCTCATCTTCGCCTGCATCGGATGGGAACTGTTACTGGAACATTACGATGACCCCGAACGAACGAAAGCTATCCCGGGAAGTCGTTCTGATGGCTCAGGATTGGGTGTCTTCGAAGCAGAACCTATGTTGCCAATTGAAGTCTTTAAATCTATCGATGTCACGATTTGTCAGCTCGCCGCGTTCACCAGCGGCATGGTGATGCTCGTAGCTTTCTACTTCGTCGCCATCTTCTTCACAGTATGTCGAACTTCTCGCTTTTCGACCTTCTGCTCATGTCTTTCGGCCCTTAGATCGTCGAAGGCAAAAGCGCAACGAACGCTGGTGTTCAATTGATCTATTTCGCTCCCGGTGCTGTAAGTCTACGACGTTTCATTTGGCTCGAGCCCTCACTCATCTTGTGCAGGGTGGAGGTGTCTTCCTGTCACAATTCCTCATCAGACTCACTCGTCAACCGAAGCATGCTATTATCCTTGGTACTTTCATCACCACTATCGCCCTCGGTCTTATCTCCCGAGCGATTCAAATTAACCAACATGGTCAACTGAACGGTTTCATGGCTATGGCTGGTGCAGGCGTAGGTCTCACCTTCGGACCAATCGGTATTCACGCCCGCTTCTCTCTTCCTTTAAATCGTGTCGCGGTGGTGGAGGCTCTCAACTTGTTTGTAAGCACCCATGTCCTATTGTTTCTGTAAGTAATCGCTCATTATTCTCCATAGTTCCGTACACTCGGTGGAACAGTGGGACTGGCCCAATGCGCTGCCGTGCTCAACTCCCGCGTTTCTAGTCGTTTGGCTAGCCTTATCGCATCGAGCGATACTTCCATCGACACTTCTACCTTGACCTCCGGCTCCGTCGCTTCCATCCAGGTCATCAACTCCCTTCCTCCCGACGTCAGCAACGCCATCAAAGACGCTTTCAGAGATGGTACTCGCTGGGCATTTATCTCTTTGATCCCTTGGAGCGGAGTAGCATGCATTGCCGTCCTCTTCTTACGCAATATTCAGACGCCTGAAGAACCTTCAGCTCCCGAACAGGAGAAACAAGTTATCGAGGTGGTTGAGATGGCTCCCCAGAGAACCGAAGATGGGCAAGTTATCCCGGAAAGTACGAGGACGAGGAACGTTACCCTCCCTCCTCCGCCCAAAAAGAGGATTCATGGTCCTATTTCTTATATTATCTACCTGGTACGAAAGAGTCTTTGGGAGAAGGAAGTCGAGAGGATAAAACGAGAGAATGGGTTGACTGATTCGCAAGCTTGATTGGATGCTTCGTTGCCGCGATATTGACTTTCTCTTTCTATAATAATTTCTAGATTATGATGCTGTCACGACATTAATTTTAACGATCAATTGCTTAACCAGTCATTACCTGAGACTGCGACTTTCGCGCCTACCTATGAGGTGACGAGCTTCTAAATATAGATTGCAAGTCCGATCCTCCCACGAGTCGAAGCCGCAGCTTCCGGACGAATCCGGATGCTTCAAACCGTTCCCGAGATCATGTCGTCGCTGTGCCGCCGATGAGATTTTGACGTTTACATGGAGCAAGGCCTGTGATTCTGGGTGGTGTGGTGTGGTCAGAGCGCCTCGCTCATATCTGGTCCCCCGAGAGGCGATCAATAACAATGCATCACTGGACAGGTTTTTGAAAGGGGACCCAATATCAACAATCGTCAATTTTAGAAGAGTAATTGATGTGTGACTCATCTCCCATTCTTTCGAGGGTAGAATGTCAATTGAAACATGATCAACAGGGAAGCGTACCATGTGGATCAAAGGGTACGAAGAATCGGGCGGTGGGCGGAATGAGTCGGCAATACAGTTCTTCAAAGACTCGTTTCCAGGAACATTCCATGGGTTAGCATGACGATGCTATAATTGGTGAATCCGATCTACCGTGACTTGCGGAAGCAATTCTAATGCACCTAACTTAGAACCCCCTCCCACATCCAGATTCTTTCTGGAGATTTCGAGGCGCACCCACCTTCCATTTCTTGTCCGATACTCGCTCCACTGGCATGCACTTCAATGTCGGGTTTGTGCGTGCGTGCGGCTGATGCCTCGTGTCTACAACGTCGCTCCGATTCTGGTGACTTCGAAGCAGAAGCATTTACTTTCTCTATGAGCTCTAAGCGACTCATTCAATAAGGTACCGTGACTTTCCCTGACGTGATGCGAATATGAGCTCTGTGGCGCTTCGGAATGAAAATCCTCAATACAAAGCCTGGTATTCTGGCACGACTTGGTTCAACAATAGAAGGGCCGGTTCCAGCCTTGTCAGTCTCATGTGTATCTGGCGATAATCTGGGACAGGGGCCACTACATTCGGCATAAGTGTTCTGGCCTCGAGCGATTATTTTGGCTGTTAAGTGTACGGATTTATCGTCAAAAAATCCTCTAGGGAGAACGCCGAACTTGATGCCCGACTGACATGCCCGAAGGAGTCCCTATCCTTCCCTCCCTGTGCGATGAAATCGGGTCCTGGTTTCCACCTAATATCTCATGTGATCCGATTGGCAGAGACTCCAACGCTGACGACGACTTGGCACTCGGCCCTGGTAATGCACCTTCATGGGCGGTCGCCTGAAGTCTTATAAATGAGCAAGTTTTGGCACGAATCTTCAGTCGTCGGGCCCAGTGTACAAGCACTTCATAACAATGTTCAAGCTCTCCAACCTCTTCGTCCTCTCCGTCGTCCTCTGCGCCTTCGTAGCGTCCGCCACTCCTCTCGACGCTCGCGCTCCGGAACTCGTCGAAGTCCCCGACGTCCACGTCACCGAATTCGAAGCTGCAGACGCCATCGAGGTTCTATTGGGAGAGTTCGAGAAAAGATCTCCCAACGACGGTCTTCACGCACTCGTCGCTCGTGCCAATCCCGACGCATGCTTCTGTAAAGCGAAGAACTGCGCTAGCGGATGTAAGTGCACTGCACTGAACGGGTTGACGGCGTATAAATGTTATACGCCTGGATATACTTTTGATTCGGTGTATATCTCCGATTCGAAGAATGCTGGGTTGCCGTATAGTGTGTATGTCGGAGCTTGTGCCAGTGGGACGAGGATTCCGAAGGAGAATACTTGTTATAACATCTCTCCTGCGACTTCGCTCTTCTATAAAAGCTAGGTTAGTGATCTTCAATTCTTGACTATCCAGTACGCTAAATACAATCTATTTAGGCGTAAGAACAATTGGCACGCGAAGATCCTGGATCTAGCTAGTACGATTGCTATGTTACCTGTTGTCCTGCTAGTCTTTGTTCGCCTCGTCTCGTTGGAAATATTTTGGTATCGCCGATATCACCGACGTTCAACAAATTTTGGAATTTAAAATTAATATGATTCGTTTGAGCTCTGGTTTACTTATAATGCAGCCGTGAAGAGATTCTTGTTCAGATCTGCCCTGTTGTTTGTGTCCCAAAGCTAATGTAAAGTTGGAACCTCAAAACGAAGATCTCGTCACAATAACATCTCGGGTTCCTCCATTTCTTCCTGAACTTTTCGGGGTCATTTTATCACGTTCATCTCCACCGGGAATATCTGGCTTCATGAAATGAGGAGCATTGCTGCGCGTCCGCGTACATTCAATAAATTGGAACGGAACAACGGGCGCCTACCAATGCCGAGCTTGCCGAACAGCGTCAGGAAAGTCCGACGACTCGAGCCAGGCACCCGCAGTTCTGCAAAACGCTGTCGAAGGCCATTTGGAGTGTCTTAACCCTACTTAAACCGCTTATTACGGATGTTATATGGCACGTTCGTCGCGTACCTGCACTCTGCCAGTCCCAAGGCTGTCAATCCAGTTAGTAGTCATCTGTACGGCGGACTCATCCAGAATAGCGATGGCGAGGCTACTTCAGTAGTCATTGCTTAGTCCGTCTCTTGTTCACATCTCGTTCGTTGTCTGTCATGAAATTTCAAGCATTTATTCAAGTTAACCCTGATCTAGATCAATTTTTACGCCACTACCTGTGCCTCGCGAGCTGCGGAATACGACATTGAGGATTGTTCGACAACCCATCCAGAAACATGGTATAAATGTCAAGCCCCTTTCGTTGCTGCGCTCTTCAATGCAATGCAACCGAGTCTTTAAAACTATAGGATCCAGCCGCTAGAACTCTTCATCCCTCTTACACTCGACGTACTGTTCGCCTGAATGGAGGGTGTCACCCCAACATCACCCAACCTCGCGGAACGTTCGAAGACTGAGGCCAAGTCGTATGGCCATCAGGATCAGAGTGCAACGGCGGACCCCTCAAAGGATGCCAAGTGGAAATTCATGCTACGCCTTGCGTTAGCTCTTGCGTTCCCCATTTTCTTGGAAGTATTGGATTATACCGTTGTGGCTACCGCTCAGCCACATATTGCCGTACGTCTTCCATCACTGCATCTGACTAGTTTACCCCGCTGACTTCTTCTCGTGTTATGTCTCATAGTCGCAGTTCAATCGACTTGATCTGCAAAGGTGAGCGTGCGGTGTCTCTTATCTTACAATGTTCTGACACGCGACAATAGTTGGGTTGGAACTATCTATCTTCTCACATCGACCGTATTCCTACCCATCTTTGCCTCCTTCGCCGATATCTTCGGGCGACATTGGGCTATGCAGCTGTCTCTCATTCTATTCCTTATCGGAAGTGCTCTCAGTACTGCGGCCCAAAATATGGCAATGGTACTAGCAGGAAGAGGAATAGCAGGCATCGGCGCCGCTGGATTAATCTCTGTCGTACGAGTCTTGTTCGCCGACTCAAGGTCCCTCGACGCCAACAACATTCAAGCGACAATCTTTATCATATTATATTGTATCGCTTGGAGTGTAGGACCCACTATTGGCGGTCTCCTAACCTCCGTCTCGTTCCGTTGGGTCTTTGCGATCAAGTAAGTTCGGCTTGTGTATCTTGAGTGCCATACATTGAACTGCAGCCCGCTATAGCCTTCCACCCTGCGTTCTCTCTATGGCACTAGTCTTCTTCCTTCTGAGGGGTCATGTCAAAGGCCCCCAACCTCCCTCTCGTCAACGAGCGCGTCGCGCCCTGGGTCTAATTTCTCCCAACGATTTCACGAATCCCACATATCGCGAGAAAATCATGTCACTGGACTTCATCGGCGCGTTCTTGTTCGTTGGAGGGGGCATCTTGGTATTACTCGGGCTCACATGGGGCTCAACCACAGTATGGAGATCTGTGCGGGTTATTGTTTCTTTGACCGTTGGCGGAGTGCTCCTGATTGCTTGCGTCATCTGGGAATGGTTGATCGACCATTATGACGATCCGAAGGTGGCTGATCGGGTTACGAGCCATCCGCATTCTTACTTCTTGCGCCTGCTGGAAGTCGAACCGACGCTGCCGATGGAGGTGCTGAGGTCGTTGGATATAACCATCTGTCAATATGCAGCATTCACCAGCGGTATGGTCATGATGGTCGCGTTCTACTTTGTCGCCATCTTCTTCACTGTGAGCCATTCCATTCATCGGTTCTCGAATCAAAACTGAATTTACGATGAATAGATCGTTGCTGGTCAAAGCGCTGCCAAGGCTGGGGTCCAATTAGTGTACTTCGCTCCCGGAATGGTAGGCACTGCTCTCGTTCAACATGCATCTTGACGCTGAAGAGGTCCCTGTCAGGGTGGTGGTGTCTTTCTGGCAATCCCTCTCATACGACATACTCGTCAACCCAAATATCCGATCATCCTGGGTGCACTCGTCACCCCTATAGCACTCGGATTCATCTCGAGGGCCATTAAAATTGATTCTCATGGCCAAATCAACGGATTCATGGCAATGGCGGGCGCTGGGGTCGGATTGACATTTGGCCCCGTGGGAATTCAAGCCAGATTTTCTTTGCCTCCGAGCAGAACCGCCAGCGTCGAATCTTTGACTCTTTTCGTATGTTGGCATTTCTGCAGTACCATTCTTGACTGACTGGTGTTTCGCAGTTCCGAACGTTTGGCGGGGTAGTCGGTCTCGCTCAATGCGCAGCGGTCCTGAATGCTCGCGTGACGTCATCGCTCACTAAGTTGGGATTTGACGTACCTTCGGGCGCGTCTCTTTCCTCAGGCTCCGTGGCATCTCTTCAACTCATTAATGATCTGCCGCCCGATATCGCGAACGATGTGAGGGAGGCCTTCCGTCAAGGAACTCGTTGGGCCTTCATCTCTCTTATCCCTTGGACCGGATTGGCTTTCATCACAGCAATTTTCTTGAAGAAAATCTCCGAGTCAGATCGTCAACTACTAACTCCAGGAGGCCATGAAGGCTTGGAGATGACTCAGACTGGGAGGGAAGAGAGTCAACCGCCGGACGGAACGCAGTCTCTATATCCGCCTGAGCCGAAGTATCAATGGTGGAGTGGATTAGTAGGTCTCGTTGTCTACATCATCAAGAAAAGGAGATGGGAGAAGCGTTGCCAGGAAATTCGGGCTTCATTGCCTTCCTCTGAGCCTCGCGAACAGCCTTCTGAAATGATAGGATCATGAAAGACTGCTGTATTGATTGCGATTTTATTGAAGTTCTCGCTCTCCCTGCTTCAGAAACACAGGTCCTCACTATGTAGTAATCTTATGTTACCTCCTACTATACTATTTTGCTCATCAAAATGTCACCTTCACTGTTTGGCAGGCCACGGTGCCACAAAAAGACGGCTGGAAATGCGCGCGTGACTGGGAGCGCGTCGTGTCACGTGCCCACATCCTTTTCCGCGTCGCCATCATTCCCCTCGTGTCCCTCGGTGAGGCAGCACGATACTAAGGTCTTACGCAACAATTCTGTGCTCTGCGACGCGTTCAAAAGTACCTATATATCATTGAATTTAGACTGTCGAGAGCGTTGAGCCATCGCTAACATGGCGATCTTCGACGACGTTCTCTTCGCTCTTAGCCCAACATTTGACGAAGTTCGCGCTGAAGAATTGACTGCTATTCTCACTGCCAATGGAGCCATCGCAATCACTATGGCTGCTGCCACTCACGTCATTAGTCCCACATCAGAGTTCGAGGGACGGATTGCGCTTTCCGCGGAATGTATAATTGTGACGCCGTTTTGGGTGGAAAGGAGTTTGGTTTTGGGATCAAAACAAGAGTAAGCTCAGTATACATCTACTAGAATATACGTATAGCTGACCTGTATCCTTTTGCTCAGTCCAGCACTCTACTCGGCAGACCCCAAGCACATCTTCTCAGGCGTTATCCTAACGACCTCGGCACTTCCCCCTCGAGACAACGAAGTTCTTAGCGCGACTGTGCGTACATTAGGAGGTCAATACACTCCTTCTTACACCCGTGCGGTCACCCATCTGCTATGCTTGTCCGACGACTCACCCAAGTATATCTGTGCAATGGAGCACCGCGAGGAGACAAAAGTGAAGATTATTGTCCCACACTGGTTTCAAGACAGTGTAGCAGCAGAGATACGACTCAGCGAAGCTAATTACGAGTGGCCCAACCCGAAGTACCTCTCGATGCAAGATGGGGATCGAGACCTTTCGAGAAAGGTTATCGAGAAGACGAAGAAGCAGCTTTATACTGGTATCGCTGCGAAGGACCCGATTTCGAACATCCCTAAAACGATCCCGAATAAAAACGTATGGAAAGACCGGAGCATCACTTTCAGCAAATACTTAGAGCCTACTCTCGACTCGAAAGCCTTGGCCGAATGGAAGTCCGCGATCGAGCGATCGGGAGGCACCGTCCTCGATAACTATGAGCATTCCGATGTGTTGATCACGACGTATCGGCGAGGTGAAGACTACGTCCTTTTCAAGAAGTCTGGCAAGACGATCGGCACGATTGCGTGGTTGCTGTCCGTGATCCAGACGGGCGTTTACTCAAGTCCGAACGATCAACTACTACATTACCCGGTTCCCGGACCTCAAGTGGAAGGATTCAACAAGCATGTGAGTTTCGTATTGTTCTATTCTGCGCAATCGCAATTGCTCATTGACTCTCCAGCACATCGCCGTGACCAACTATACCGGTGCTACCCGAGACTACTTGAAGAAGCTCGTCGAAGTCATGGGTGGCAGTTACACTGCAACTCTATCCCTCGACAATACTGTCCTCGTTGCTGCATAGTGAGTGCTAATCGATGTGTTCTCACCGATCGCGCGACTGAACTCATCCGCGTATTCAGCATTAATGGCGTCAAAACGACTCGTGCGGCCGAATGGAACCTTCCTATCGTCAACCATACATGGCTTGAAGACTGTTTCTTGCGATGGAAAGCTATCGAAACCGGATGCGACCTTGGCAAATACAGTAACTTCCCCGTTGGGATGGATTGGAGTGAGACCTTAGGGAAGCGAGGAGTGGGAGAGATTAAGATCATCGACGAAGTCGAAGCATCAAAACCCATCTCCCGAAAGACCGTCGATGTCGAATCTGCCGTTCCCAAATCCATCGAGAAGGCATCCGTGCCTCCTTCTGCTACCCCTACGACCACGACAGAGAATGGGAAGAGCGAGAAGAGTGCAGCAAATGGAGGAGGGTTCGCCAGGACCGCCAGTACTCGCGAGATACAGGAGGTCGAAGAAGCGCTAAGCGTCCTTCCTCCATCCCCAGCCAAGAAAGTTTCTTCTCTCCTCTCCAATCTCTCGAGTCCAGCGAAGGGGAAAGCCAATGAAACACTCTACATCGCCGGCTCTACTCCCCTCCGTGACTCGCGGCAACAGAATCGTGGACTTTCTGCGGCCATCATGGATGATGACGATGAACTCGATGAGCTCATGATCGGAGCGAAAGCAAGCAAGAAGCTCCCGGCGAAGACGAAAGAACCTGCACGCGAGCCACCCAAGAAGACGAAGACGAAAGATTGGGATATGGCTACCGGGGCAGACGAGTTCAGCGATACAGACAAACCATGGAAGAACGCTGGGTCTAGCAAGAAGGGGAGTCCCAAGAAGATCCTGGAGGAAGATGAGGCCGAATACAGGGATTATGAGGACGACACTGAGCTGCCTCAGGAAGACGACGAAGACGAAGATGAAGAGGAGGAAGCGCCGCCCAAGCGTAAATCCAGATCACCCGAGAAGAAAGGATCTCGCGTTGCCAGCGGTTCACGTTCTTCATCGAAGAAAGCGAGACCCCGAGAACGTTCGGAGTCTCCTCTGCCTTCGAAGACATCGTCGAAGGCGAAGTCGAAGTCGAAATCTAAAGCGGTTCCAGGCTCGTTCCATTATGTCGATGACGACGAGGACGAAACATCGGACGTCCAGCTAGTCTCGAAATCTCCTTCGAAGGCTAAACCGAAAGCGGATACAACGAAGCAGAAGCCCAAGCTCCCATTGAAGTCTATCGATCTCGTATCATCCGAGGAAGACGGATCTGAGCCTGAGAAGAAAGCCTCGAATGCTTCGTCAGCGGCTCATCCCAAGTCTCCTGCACCGCTGCCGAAATCCACGAAATCCAAGCCATCGGAGAAAGCATCGGAGAAGCCTCCTGCTCCGCCTCCAAAAGGTGTCAAACCTCCTGCAAAGAAGTCGCAGGCTCAACTGCCTATTCACGAAGACTCAATGAGTCCAGTCCCGCCGCCGCCGCCCTTCAATAGTCGCAATCGGACTGATTCCTCTCCTCCCCCGCCTCGATCATCACAGAAACGCGCATCCAGCCCTTTGACTCAACTTGAAGAAGACGATGATCGTGCGCCGGCAAAGAGACCCAAACCTGGTCCGAAATCTAGGACTTCTGGTGTAAATGGCCGTCGCAAATCCGAGACAGCGCCTACGGTTGTCTCCGCAAAAGAGAAGCCGACGGCCAGGTCAACGAAGAATGTCAGACGGTCCACTGTCACAACTGAAGACGAGGATGATGCAGTCGACGAAGATGAAGCTGAGGAGACCGAAGATCATATAGCGGACGATGAGGACAAGGAGAGTGAAATCGAGCAACACAGCTTCGCGACCGACGGAGGTAGAAGACCGTCGAGGAAGGCAGCAGCGAAGGCGACAACTAAACTGCGGGAGGAGATCATGCCCGACGTCATGAATTTCCAGAGAGAAATGAAGCGCGGAAATGTGAAAGGAGGTTGGGAGACAGCAAGCAACAGCACTGTGGCGCAATCGAAGAAAGAATCGAAGGCGCCTGTCACGTACAAGAAGCGGAAACGGTTGTCGGGAGGAGATCCTTCGGAATCAGAGCAGGATGAAGAAGACGAAGAGGATAACCGGAAAGCGAAGAAGCCCAAAGTCAAAGCGGATAAGGCTAAGGAGGAGATCACGGAGAGCCGTCCAGAAAAGTCGAAGAAAGGGAAGGAAGTCATTCGGTGAGAACTATAGTCCATGCTCAGACCTCCTGCTTATTCGATCAATATGTAGGGAACCATCTGAACCTGCGTCTGCGATGGATCCGCGCAAAATTAAAGTCCTGACGACGCAAGTGACGCTCACGGATGTTGAGCTGGCGGTGAATTCAAATTCCTCAAAGCTTGAGCTGCATTAATTGTATCCTAGGGATTGAAACGACTGGGCTCGTCGCTGGCTCAGAAACCGACGACGTGCACTCATCTGATAGTGCGACATATTGGGCGAACTGAGAAGTTCTTATGTGCTATGGCAAACGGGCCGTTCATTGTCGAGAAGGCTTGGATCACTGACTCGATCAAAGCTGGCTACTTCCTCGGTCAGTCATCTAACTGGACATCTTGGATTCAATACTGATGCGACATAGAGGAAACTCCTTATCTTCTTCAAGATCTTGATAACGAGCGGAAATTTGGATTCGTGCTGAGCGACGCTGTGTACAGAGCCAAACAACACCCTGGAAACCTCTTTCGTGGACATACCTTTTATTTTACCAAGATGCAGAATGCTGAAGTTCACCCTGATATGCTTCGCAAGATAATAGCAGCCCAAGGAGGCCAGGTAAATGCGGTTCCCTAGTGAAAGTGATGTCCGTTACTGATCGCACACTCTGCAGACATCGCCGACGAAACCGACTAATCGTTTACTTTCTAACCCCAAGAATCATGTCATAGCGGTAGCTGAGGATCGGGATGAATGGATCCATCTCAGCAAAGCCGGCCACGCCATATACATTCCTGAACTGATCATAGCGTCCTCGCTACTGCAAGAGATAAAATGGGATCAGTTCATCATTGAGGGAAGTGGATGATGAACATTGTGCTCGGCGTAATTTACATCTAATGGCTTTGGTTTATCTATGTCGTTGTATCACTATTTTCTTCCCATAGAGCATGGGTGTACTAATTTCTACCTTTCGACCGGAATCAAATTTATTTGGCTTGCGTCACGTTGAGAAGATAAGATTAGTAAGAAAAGAAATTCCCGATGAGCGCTTGACCGCACCACCACCACCGACGAATCTGATAGGTCCAGTCTTTTACGACAATATGACTAGGAGCGCCTTGTCCATTCAAGGCCGTGACGCGTACACGACAGACTAATCTTTGGCCTGAGGGCATACTGTCATTTCGGACCTCAGCAGGAGGTGCTGATCTACCAATGAGTATCTAACACGAGTGAAACGTACGTCTCCTTTGATATTCACACTGAACACTCATCGTTGATATGCATTTTAAGATATCGGCACTCTTTAGTGACCAGGATCGAGCCATGATATTCCCCTTGGAAATTTGGAGGTTGATCGTGAGAGAGGCGTGTGCACCATTCGCAGATGAGACCATCGTCCTATCCGTGCCACAATATGTCGAAGCAGCGGCAAGGTGCGTTGGATTCTCGTTAAACATCATATACCTAGAGTGAACAATCTTACCGACAGGGAGGAAGCTCAGGACGACACCCTTAGATCCAGCACGCTCAGAACTCGGCAGGCACTTGTCTCAACTTCTAGGGCGACCGCCGCTGAAGCTATCCCCTACTTGTTCGACGAGATTGTGATCAGAAATCTAAGTCATTTTCACAAAATGATTCGTTTACTCAAGACATCCCCTTTCATTCTGCCATCATCAAATCGTCATCCCTCGACGTACGCGGCGTTCGTCAGATCTGTCATCGTTCGCTGCAGTATCTCTGATGCCTCCCTCCGCGAGATCGTACAACTATGTCCTGGACTCAGGTCAATCCAGGTGCATGATTTGAAGCTTATCGAGCTTTCAGATTGGAGAGAAGCACAGAGATCTCTCGAAAATCTCCCAGGACTTGTTTCCCTGCAGCTAGGAATATATCGCAACCTGAAGAAACAATTCCGATCTGAAACCGCTGTCACGTTGCCCAACATACAGTTCTTTCGGTACGCGGGGGATTCGAATGTTATATCCCACTGGAGTCTTCCAGGCATGCGACATCTCGTATCATCATCTTCATTTCTTGGATCGGCAAACACTCCTAGTATCCTAGTCTTCCTAACGAAAGTTGGGGGTCAATTAGAGGGACTACTCGTTGATACAGTCAAGCCAGCGCATCTAACCATTGATGTCGCTGCTTTATGCCCGCGCTTGTTGTGCTTCGCTTGTGCTCCGTTGGAAAGGGAGCACTTCTTTTCGAGCATTGCACCGCGGCAGCATCCTAACTTGGAGACTTGGACTCTGACAGAGGTGATCGTCGATGACCTCGTTCTGGGTGGACTCCTCGACGACTCTTCAGTGCTCCTTCTCCCATTCTTGGAGTCAATCACACGCTCGAATTTTCCCAAGTTGAGATCTATTCGCTTTCCAGCTCTTCTCGGGTCTTTGCGTCGAGTTGAGTGGAACCATGCGCTGGCAGGGAGACCGTTACATCCTGCCGTTGGGAGCCTCTTGGCACGTTGGGCTACCGATGGAATCAGTGTCGTTGTACCCGGCACGAGTTCACTTCATGCATCTCTACCATCATTCCAAGAATAGTGCTCTGGGATCATGCAGCCTAGTAATAACAGATGCATGGGCGAAACGAAATGCCCTTACTAATTAGGCCTGATGTTCAAAACATTGACTTTATCGGACATTCTCTCTTGTTTGTAACTTTTCCGATTTTCGGACACTGTATTACGACTGCGCTGTTGTAGTAATTTCAATTTTTGTGATTGCGCGATTAGGAAAGCATGTGCAACCGGTAAGCGGTAAAGCAAAGTGTGCCGGAATCCCGGTCCCCGCTAATGAGCGCTTAGTCGGGTCTTCTACCACGGTGAGACTGAACTTCGACAGGATGTCATCCCCTTTCAGCACTGTTGCGAACCACTATGGCCTCATACTCTCCGAAATATTTCAAAATGTCTGTGGCGTCAGAGGGAGTGCTCTTGGTTGAAATAAATAGGTTTGCCAACCTCTCAGTACAGCACAACCTACGACCGACTGACGTCTCGCACTGCCAGGCCACCGGCGAATGCATTCAGCGAGGCGTAGGGCACCAAATACTCAGCATATTCCCAGAGACTCTAATGCCTTATTTCCATCCTCAGAGCTTGGGAGGAACTTGGAGCGACATTCCAGAAGATAGGCGAGGATGGGTCAGTGAGGGTGGTTGTGCTGGCTTCAACGAACCCAAGAATATGGAGCGGTGGAATTGACTGTGAGCAATCAAATCATGAGCCCAACTCTATTCAATCAATTGATCTATTTCCTGCGACTAGTGGCCTCTTTCGCAACGTTCACGAATGACTCGACTGGCCCGTCGGATCCGGCTCGCCACGCATTGTATTCGAAGCGATACGTGACAGTGAGATGATCCCGCCATGATTATCCAATGTGATGCTGATACTATGCTAATCCATTAGAGGTTCCAAGCGGCCATCTCGGCGATCGAGAACTGTCTACACCCTGTCATTGCAGCCGTTAACGGAGCAGCTCCCGGACTATCCATCGATATTATGACAGCGGCAGATATTCGATACGCATCGTCAGATGCACGGTTCTCTATCAGGGCATGGCATTTCTTCCTGCTTCCCCAAATCTTGCCTTACATGCCTTCAGGAAACCGTACTCGGCATGGCAGCTGACATTGGCACCCTGGCTCGCTTCCCGAAGGTCGTCGGAAACGAGAGTCTCGCGCGCGAACTAGCTTTGACTGGCCGTAACTTCACCGCTGAGGAGGCTCTGAGTATTGGTCTTGTGAGCAAAATCGTCCCAGGTACTCGGGATGACGTCATCAAAGCTGCACTGGAAACCGCAAAACAAATCGCGAAGAATAGCCCGATCGCGGTGGCTGGTACAAAGCATCTGATGTTGCATGCTCGGGATCATTCGTACGTCGTCAAATTTTACCGCCATTCGGTCCTCAATATTTGGCATAGGGTGCAAGAAAATCTTGACTACACTGCGACATGGAATGCAGCTATGCTTATGGGACCTGTAAGCAGAGATCTCTATCTCTACGCAACATGCTAAGAACGCTTTTAATAGGACACTTCTATTGCTTACAAAGGAACGAGGAAAGGTGGCCCTCCACCAGTCTTCCCACCCTTAGAAAAGCTGTCTGGGAAGTTGTGAGACCGACGGAGACAATGGACGCTACTCTGGTAGAATCTCCCGCCATTGAGTGCCCCAATTAATTTGTAAAAGTATATGCTGTAACTTCGTTCCCCAAACTCTATATAAATCAGTCATGCCGAGTCATTAGCCATCAACCCAAACGCTACACAGAGAGAGGTTTAGTCCTAGACCGTTAAAGGATAGAAGGTTGGCTTACCATATCTTGGAAACCATGTCTAAAGTGACTTGACTTTGATCGCCTAGCATGAGGAATCTGATGTCCTCTTCCTTCCATACTTCCAATATATTTTTCCACCAGCGGGGAAGCCTCGGTTTCTTTTCTTGAGCGCCATCTTCTTTCTTGTATACCGTGAAGGACTCAGCGTAAACGTTTTGTAATCTGGGGAAATTCGTTCGTCGAATGGCTTCCAACGCCGGCTTCCCTCGCTCGGCTTCTTCGCGCCAAGTCCCCAGACACCATAACCTGTATTCGGTGAACGCAAGGCTCCTCAAGGTAGGGTGGTACGGGAGTAAAAGATGGGGATCGCCTGAAACGAGCGCTGATAGCACCCAAGGTCCAGGGACTGCAAGTTGAGTGAGATGAGGACAGAGCGCGGAGATGGACAAGACATCCGAATATATGGGTATGCAAGCGATCGACAGGCTTTCTAGATTGAGCCCATGACGAACGAGAAACGTTGACAACATCTCTGCATTGACTCTTGGCATTAAATGCGTCGCTATGAAGGCTAGATGTCGTAATGAAGGAAGCTCCCATGTTGAGAGCATCTCCGCCCTTTCGACTGTAGAGCCGAGATTGGTTCGTAGCAACTTGAGTGAAGGGAGATGTGCTGGAGGTATGGATGCCCCGAAAAGGGGTTCGAGAGCTGGCTGCGGCTCGGCTTCCCAATAGAGCTGAAGAGCTTGGAGGTGATGCTGCCCACTAAAAGCAGATTGCAGACTGGACCATTTCGGGTCGTCGCGCTGGTATAATCGCAGGCTTCTGATCCACCGGATATTTGGACAGAAATTCATTAGTTGTAACATCTGGTCCGTCTCTATGATGCCATAGAATGTGTCTGCGACGACAGCCTTGACGAGATGTCCATACGTCGAGCGATTGTCGCCCGAAGGCGAATGGGGCTTGAATGGGATGCGACGAGGCAGGATCGAGATGAGCTCAGAGAGTAATTCGGCGCGTGACCGCGCTGAGACGATTATGAGGTCGTACAGGAATGGGATGCTGATCGCGGCCCATGCCCGACAAGTCAAGATTACCGAACATTTGGTTCGACGGTCGTCCCGCAAAGGCTTATACTCGTGCGTCCTCTATAAAAGTAGAAAAATTCAGCTTCGTTTGATAAAATGCAGCAGGACAGACGCACCATGCTCTCGAGGGTTTGGACGCCCTCCCAGACTGACCTCTCCACCAAGTCTTGAGTCAACGGTGCACACGCTTCTTGAAGAATGGCGTGCCAAATTTCAACAGGGACTCTTTCCATCGCTGAGTATGACATATGAGTAGCTTGAAGAATGTTGTACTGGACACGAAAGACAGCTCGGGCAACCACGGCTGTGGTGACCAAGCTGTTGGCGTCCAAGTTTGAAGGCTATGCCAGGAAGCCAGCAACACTTTGACGCGTATGGAATGTCGGCAGAGCTACTCCGACGAAGAGCTCAGCGCTCAGCTCCTATAAGGATCCGGATGGCCAGCGAGCCAACGAGCAGTAATTACGTCCATGAGGATGGCGAGTGCTGGCACAAGCGATAGACGCCCTTTCAGATCGGACGCCGGAAGTGCTCTCATCAAGATAAACATTATAATCTGGATTATAATACGCTCAGCCTTGAGACGGATCCTGTAGAGATTAGCTTTAGCTCTATAGCAACCTCAAAGAACCGCCCCCCAAGCCTCATATTTATGCTTAATGATATATCTAGATCTTGCGTAAAAATTCCGCTTTCACTGTGCTTTTCTCGGAAACCCACTCGTAAGAGACAAAAATTCATTGGTGTTTATTAGTGAATTTTCAACGTCTCGCAGATTCAGAAACCTGTATGTCACATTACGATACGACTAGATACTCAAGCCAGTGGGTGAGCAGTGACTGATTGGAGTGTATCACTTCAACGCATCCGCACCGAGCCAAAGGACGGGCGTCGAACCATACACCAAAAGATGGTGCACGATCAATTGATGCTGAGCAGCTGCGAAGGTATGAGAAACAAAGAGCCCCCCGTAATCCGAACGCCGCCTATGAATCCACAAATCTGACCGTCGTTGAAAGTGAAATCCCTTGGTCAACGAGCTGAGAAATTCGCTGGAAAATCCAGTAAGTTCGCGTTCATCGTCATGAGCTTGAATGCACGCACCTGTTTCGTAGAACACAGTGGTAATTGAGATTTTTTCCAAGCCGAGGTATTCACGCCGAGTATGTAGAAGAAATGGGTTCCTACAAGGCGAGCCCAAGTTAAGCTTTCGCTAGGATAATAAATGGTGAATGATGAAGCATTCCTGTATTCCGTTCACCCACTCAGAGTAAGCAAAGCATCGGGTAACTATCCGTCATACGTGGCATTTGACGGACGTGTCTCTGCCGTTCCTACGAGTGGAGATCGTGAGAGACGGGAAGCTAAACATCCGCTGACCTTGTGCCCCTTCGTAGTTCGTTATGTCGCCATGAAAGGCACCATTCCTGAGCGTTACGAAGCCCTTGATAGTCGAGCCCCATCACAGTACAAACCAGAACGCATCACTGGATCGTTCCCTCGATCAATACCGACGCACTTGCATTGTTGGGACTGCATTCCTGGAACTGCCGCGAGATTGGCGCCTTATATCGATGCCGTACAGAAAGCAAAGATGCCATATGTTTCATGATGTTATGCGCAGGAATCCGACAAAAGAGCGACAGAGAGATACAGTGCATGACTTGGAAAGCACTTTGAATGTTGCAGCAGAAGAGATTGACTTCCTACTACTGATGAATATTAAATCCCCTTGTTATCTCAGGGAAGTGGATCCATAGTTTGGGCGTCGTTCGCAAGTTCTGGGATCGCAAAAGCTGCCGGATGAGTACAGGCCCGCACTCCATTTTCTCACAGATCGTGATACGTGGGATAATTAGGCGGTTTTATATCGTGTCCGGGGCCTGGTGAATAGAGGGAAAATAAAGCGCTGGTCATGAGCCCGACAGTGAAAGGCACCAGGGGCGCAACGTCGGTGCATCGTTGGAGCGCAACCCCAGAAGGAATGCATATGTTCTGCTGAGCTTTTTTTTGGAATAAGCGTCAGGATGTTGGTCTAGATTTGCTGCTAAGGATAGAAAGCGACCCTCAGTCAACTTGAAACCCAGTCCGAGTTGTTGAGCTGCACTGCAACAGAAGTGCCCACGTGGCTGAATTAGGTGTGACGGAATCGGTTTCCGGATGAGACACCAGTTTCAACCTTCACCTCAACGTTCAATCGTCCAAGTGCTACTGAAGCCGGCTCGAGAATGCATTTCCCCCGAATTCTGCTTCTTCCGTAAACCTACGACGTGCCCAGGAGTTTCTTGCATCGCCCCGCGTAGAACATTCCGGTCACATAGAGCATGTGCCATTCACTGGCACCCCCACAGTCCGAACCTTTCCCAGGGATCTTAGCCACGACTGTGGCAATGGCATCGACCAAACCACAACTAGACCAAGCTTAAGGCCGCCCCCAGATGTACCCCTGGATGTCTCGGGACTACCATTCTCAGGATAGATGCTGCATGACGCATTAAATTACGCCCTGTTTTCAAATGAGATATCCTCAGGTTCAGCGTCCATGTATTGACGGTTATGTCTTTGAATCCAGATTAGGCCTTTTTTTCAATTTCCCTTGAATATGTCGGTTTATGCGACCGATTTTCCGTTCCGGCACCTCTTGAGCTCTCCCGCTTTTTACAGGAACAGCATAAGGAGGGAGCGTCATGTGGCTGGTCACAAGTATTGATATTCTATCCGATGCTACGGAGCGCCTCTATCGTTATCTGTCGGCGCCGTCTAGATGTGCTCCAGAACAATACTCGCGAGAACATGGAGCTGTGCCAAGATCACAGGTACCGATAACGATTTTACTTGCGAAAGTCCCCGACAGATGCCTTGGCTTTTGAGGCTTTTTGACAGGATATCGCCTCTTTCTTTTTCTTTTATCTTAACAGAGTCTTTATTCCCGTTGCATGGCTTTCCTTGCCACATTATCTTTGGGACCACCATGGCGATCTTGAAGGATTACTAATGAACTAGCTCAAGCCTGAAAGGATACAAGATGAACCGGGTTTAATGACTTCCGTTCCCAGGAGGTGCGACGATTCAGCTTTCATATTAGAAGATCAAGGATCGTTCTAGAGGCACCGATGTTACAATGCGAGAGTTCGATGATGCGATTGCGCTGCACGGAACATAGGAATAAAACGGGTACCTGGAGAGAACCTGAGAGAGACACGATCGGTACGCCACTGACGCTCGGACACGGCCCACCTCGTAGCTGGATTTGTTTCTAAATATGTGGTCCAATGTCACGCCTCTTCACGGCCGAATGAGATGTTAGTGAGCGCCAAGATAGCATTGTGTGGTTCGCGAATTGATATCTGATCCGCAGGTACACGATAGAATAAAATTTTGGGACTTGAATGAACGTTTCACACCTAGACGAGCATCTCAGAGCCGCCATATATTCTATATAAAGGGTTGGCTAGCTGAGCTCCCTTCCTCATCACAACAGCTACTCGTTCTCATTTTAACTCAGCAAACCAACTCTTTCAGAAATGACTACCGTCCTCAGTCTCGATGCAGCCTCCGGTAAAACCCCACCCCCTCTTCGCATTTTATGATATACACGATTGACCTCGATAACAGAGATCCAGGCTTATCTCAAGTCACATGCCCTTCCCGAGGGTGGATATCTTCTCGTCGAGCAAACATCCGACGCTTCCATCCCATTTTCATGGGAAGAATTCCCTCTGCGTGTCAGCCCCCCCATATATCTTTGAGATCTCCTTCTGACTTCGTTCTTCAGGTTAAAGGCTCTATAGACACGTCCAGCTTGAGCGTTTCCGCAGATGCTCAAGTCTACGTCCCAATCAAGGGATGGACGACCATTGCTCACATTGCTGGAAGTTTGAAAACCGGTGTCTCCGTCTCGGTCAATGTCCTGATCGCGAAAGGCACTATCACCATTAAGATCGAGAACTATCAAGGAGCGGATTGGTTGACCCTCATCCTCGACTTGACTGTCCTCGGCAGTTACAATTTCAGCAAGACTATCCACCTCTTCAAGGTTCCGTTCGCCACTAATGTTCAATCTAATGGTATATCGGCTGGGATTAGCAAGGAATGGCTCGAGCAGCTCCGTTTGTTCTCTCAGCTCGCCCTTGCTGAGAAGAGCCTTCCCGCTGTATCTACTGTAAGATGTCTCGTCCATCATTCATGAAAGCATGGTACTAATGACCGGCCTACAGACAGCGTGAGCCCGCCTATCTTAACTTTCGGCATAACGTGAACGGTCAACGGCATATATTCGAATTGGAATTATCGTCAAACTTGCGCATTCCCATTTATATGGGTCTTCTTCTTTGTGTACTTTGGATGTCACGGACCTGTGGCAGTTTCGTTCTCATATGTACTCTCTTTTGTATTGGGGCGATGTAGATAGAAAGCTGCAGCATCTTGCTACAATACATTGCTCCTTCTGTGTATTTCTTATAACTCGCTGTGATCGCGTCTCTGGGGCTACTCGAGACATCACGATCACCCATAGCTGCACGTCAGCACCGGCGACCATAATGGTTGGTCGGAATCGAACACGGCATTGCACTAGTCAGTTCTGACCAGTAATTTTGTCGCTTAGATAATAAAACAGATCCAGGCTTCAGGAACGAACGAACGGAGTCTTCCGCCAATTTCTCGGGCCTGTAACCTGGAATCCTTTCCATTTGTCGTTTCTCCGCCTTGATACAGTCAACATTTGGTTCCGGCTCCGCATCTGCAGTGACCGTAAAGCAGCCGAGCTGAAGACTTTCGTTCCTTGAAAACTGACTATCTTCCGGGAACTTACGTTCATGAGAGAATTTAGTTCATCGGGACGTTTGTTAGGACGCCGGAATTTCTCAAGCTTTGTGCATGAATTTCTCAAGCTTGTGGGTGTCTTAATAACTAACCCTGACCGGCAGATCAGTTCAACGAAAAGCCGTTCCTCGTGATAAGCCGCTCGGAACAAGTCGGGAGTTCAAACTTGAATAGGATGCATATGGCCACTCGGCCTGAATGACTGGTGACGGAAACTGAAACTCGCCGGCATCAACGACCAAACGTTCTCGAGAAAGTCCAGATATTGTGAATTTGCATTTTCAATCAATAGAGGTCAGCTATGTCTCACTCCTCGATGAAAGCGTACTAGGATTTCGAGCGCCCGGACTCGCCGAAGGCTTGTGCGGGCGCTCTCTGTCTGATTTCTAGATTGGGTATGAGAGAGGTATTGTAGATGTACAGTAGACCGAAATACATAGTGATACCCTATGGTACAAAACAACTAAATCCACAAACTGAAACAATGAACATGTCTACCCCGAGAGCAAACAAAAATCCACTCAAGGCGTGTAAAAGTGAGTGGGGAAGTGATATCCTTGCTGATCCCGGATTAAGTCCCTACGGCCAGGTTCTTCATATTTTCCACAATGCCCTTATAACCCTTCTTTCTCTCCCCGGATTCGCCGAAATCAAACGACCCAGGCATCTGCAATGCCTCTTCTTCTTCCTCATCTAACGGATAGTCAGGCGGTGGAGCCTCATCATGAGACTCGTCATCTACACTAGGATGTTGGACATCCACGGTTGGAGGAGGCCCTTCCAAATGGGATCGTTCTTCTGCAACAGCACTCGCGTCCACATGCTCTCCCTGTTTCTTCAGTTGTTGGGCTTCAGACGGCGGTTCGGACGTATCGGCTTCATGTGCGTCGGGATGAGTCGGAAGACGAGCTCGGCCAGGGCCAGGCACCCGGAGATGCGATCCAGGCCCGCCTTTGCGTTTCTCGGCCTCCGGACTATAATCGTCATCCTCATCACTTGTTAGACCTCTCCCTCCGCTGTCTGCACTGGTAGCGCTAGTGGTATCCCCAGCGACTGAATGATTATCGTTTTTCCATCCACCACTAACACCACTTTTATCCGATGATGCTGGTGAATTGAGCCGGTGTAGCGCCCGGACTGAGTTAATGGCAGAATTCCAGCGAGCACGAGGGTTGAAGTTTTCACGGAGACCTTGCGAGAGGTCGTGTTCGGTTGAGGGTTCATGTGTCGTTAACCACTACAAGAGAAAGAACATTTCAATCTCAGCAAATTTGCGAACTAGGAAGGACGTACGGGATCTTTCGTAGCTTCATCGGCGGTCGGCCGTTTACTTGGATCCACATTCAACAGGCGTTTGATAAAGTCTTTCGCTAGAAGGATCTTCAGGATCTGGATTGTATTTGAAATGAAACGATAGCACCGACCTTCGTTTGAGACGTTCTTCCAGTATTGTTCGTGGAATTCGATTTTACCGAGCGTTGTCTCTCGAACAAGCTCTTTGGCGTCTTCAGAACGGAAGGGCGAGTATCCGCAGAGCAGAACGTATGTTATGATCCTGAAATAGAATAAATCTCGTTTATGGGCATTATATGGGCGCAAGGTCTTACCCGATGGACCACAGATCCACGGCTTTTCCATACCCCTTCTTATTCAAGACCTCTGCGATATATTTTGAGTGCCTCCAAATGTTGAAAGTCGTATTACTAACCTGGCGCAACGTATCCGAAACTACCAGCAAGTGCGTGAAGTTGTTCATCTGCTGAATCCAGATGTTTGGCACTGAATGACGTCAGAGACGAAATCGTCAGCCAGGATGAGATCGCCGACTCACATTCCAAAGTCAGCAATGACGATATCTGATTCGGTATCGCGTGAACGATAAAGTATATTTTCTGGCCTGAGGAGACGTAAGGTCACGTAAAGAGACTGGAATAAAAGGCTCTAACTTTAGATCGCGATGGACTATGTCGTGTTGGTGAAGATAGCTGACACCAGCCAATATTGATCTAGAGACTTTAGATGAGTGCTCTCCTGAAGGAGTAACGCAAGCTCTGACGAACCGAACAACGGTGACAGCATCGGATTCGGTGAATTTTCCGCGTTTCGTGATGCGTTCGAAGAGTTCGCCACCCATCGCAAGTTCAAATGAAAGATAATATTTATGTCTTGATTCGAACCATTCGTAGAATTTGACCTAACGAATGTCGTTATCATCAGTTTTGCCACACAGATGTCATGATAATGAAAGAACGCACGATATTCGGGTGATCTAGCCCTTCCAAGACGTGCATCTCCCCCCAAACGACCTCCTCATTTCCTTTCACTTTCTTCTTGGGGATCGCCTTCAGTGCCACGTCTTTCTTCGCACCTCCATCTGGCGGTGTCCAAGTGGCCCTGATTACTTTGCCAAACGTTCCTTCTCCTAGAACACCGTGTAATTCGTAGGCTCTTTTCTTGTAGAACGATTCTGGTTGTGGGAGTACATGATCTCTGATTGATAGCTTCTTGAGCATCGCGGACAGAGTACCTGGACGAGTGAGAGGAAGATGAAATGACGAGGCTGTGCGTCCGTTTTTGGGATGTATTCTGTCGCGCGTCGGACGCGGCTCATCTTTCACGTGCACGCGACCTTCACTCCGACCACATTTTTCTTGCATTTGGCTAGTCTTGCCTCTTATTGTGCTGCTGTCGGATGGAATTGGGTGGTGGAAGAGACAAAGTGAATGTGAAAGCGATTGGGGACTGAGGCGCCATTTATAAGACTGCCTGATGCGCGCATTGGGCTAGGGCGGTAGCCTTGAGGACGTCCACAGCCCCCGGTGAATCATGGCATTCGAAGGTGAAACAGGATGTATTAACGGTGGCTTGTTGACGTCCCTTTGTTAAGCAGACCAGCCTAGATGGACGTTTCATTTGCATTAGGGCTGGCAACACGTCGACAGGGTTAGGCTACATCTCAGCTGATCAGGGTCGATATTCTCTTCCTAAGCCTGATCATTCTCTGCGGTCTCGACGGTTCTCAGACGACTATACACTGGCGACCATTATCTCCGATGTTACCCATTGCAAACCATTCACTGGCCGCCGCACGCCCCATACCTCGTTTCTCGCACAGTTTAACCAGAATTGACAACCTTATTGTAACTGCGTCGGCTAGTACGGTTAGGCATCCGACACCGCCAAGGACTGCGGTCGGCCTGCTCCCCGTTCTCAGCTTCGAGTCTCTCAGCCTCAGGAGCAGATCCCACCTCAGCGTTCTAAAGATAGCTCATCGATACACGCTTTAGGCTTGGAAAGATGGACTGATGGAGCCACTCGAGTCGAGTCGACCACTTTCTACCAGTGCTCGGTGACAAACGATATAAAGCAAAAATGAAGCATAAATTGCTCCAGGTATCATGTTGGAAACGATTCCGATGTCATAATATACAATGATGGGAATATTGGTCGTAAAACCCTCGTGAAATCTCTATGCAACAGAAAGGACAGCATCTATGTCTGACGCTCAAAGGCGACGAGATTTCCGAGGCTTTCCCCATGCGCTGTTTTCATCGTCAAGGTTTTCGGCGTAGACGTATGCGGGCTAAAATATATGTCAGTTGCTGTCCTTCAGAAAGAAAGAGAATCAACTGACCAGGGAATCATCAGAATCGTTGAGCGATGAAAAGCTACTTGAGAAACCAGAGTGTTTCTACCAAGTTCGTCAGCTTCTTGTCTATGGAGCATTAATGTCAGACTCACCATGATTTTTCTCAGAGCCGATCTAGGTCTCGACGTCGATCTCCTAGCTGGGCTAGTCTGAAGGAAGAAATTTAATGAGTATGGATTCCTTGCAACCTGTCGTCAAACGAACCGAAGATGAAGTGACAGTGCTGTAACGGGAGTTTGTCAACGACAACATTGTATGATGTTTGTGTGAAGGTGAGGGAAGATGTGTTAGGCTCGAAGGCTTTGAGCAAGGGGTGTAGAAGCAGTGGGCAGTAGACCTCGAAGTGAATGCGAACTGAAGAACAGCGTCGTCTCATCCCAGCATTATATACCCTACCGACCTTTGAGAAACGAACACTCCTTGCTTCTGGCCCTGACGGAATCGTGCCATTCCAAAAATTCTCGACTGCGCTAGGTGCCAAGTATCTCTCTGCCTAGCCACCAACTCATCTTGGCATTCACAATGGCTTTCCAAGCCAGCCTGCCTTCAATATACTGTGGGAAGTCGCTCCACAAATAGTTCTCATTCCCAAGCTCGGATGATCAAACTCACACTCCGCCGTCAAGGCCATCGTGGGAACTTCCGGATGCGAGGCGAGTACTCTCAAGTTCTCTCACAGCGCTGCAGTTTATTGCCTTTTCTGGGTACTAATCCTCTCGAAAGGTCTAGATCTAGGGTGGCGTTGATGGAATGGGAGACCAGAGTCCGTCGAGAGCTCTGCTCGATCGATGATCGGAGACTCCAGAGCGACGCCGCTAAGGAGTTGACGACGGTCCAAGACTTTCGGTCGCTCTGTAGACTATTCTTGGTTATCTTTGTCGCTGCGGCGACTGATGCTTGCGACTGAGATGGCGTGAGTCCGAGCGCAGCGGCTGAACAGGCTTGTGGTGTCGAGGCCTCCTTTGAATTGTCAGCCGAATTGTGTTGAACTATATTCATAACACCGACGTTTACAGCTCAACCTCCAAGATTCACGCGCACCTCGCTCCAATGCGCAGCGGTGGTTTTACTTCTATCTGAGAATTTGGGATGTCGAGAGCACAGGCAGGCCAAGCATTACGCATCGAAGGTTTGGTTGACTTTAGATCGGTCCTTCTTACTCCCAAGTCCAGGGAAGTTTTCACTGGTCAGTTCTCCCATCCTGATCAACCCAGTATACATTATCGTACCCTCATCGTACCACCCCAGTTTTCCGCTGATCGCCTCTGCCGGTGGTGCCTGGAAGAACCATCACGACTTGTCTGCACAGACGGCCTCCGACACCCATTTTTCCATAATGTACGACGGCGGCCTTGTCAATAAACTGTGCATCCGCATCCGCACGCCATCGGCCGCCATCGACTCCAATCGCATTCGGACGTCGATGTGGTGCCCAAAGCCGTAGACCTCCGGCCAATACGTATGGCATCGGTATAGCCTGCATGGCACATTCTTGCTCCGGGGTCATGTTCCTGATCTCGGACATCAGTCTCATCTCGCTGCTCCACTATTCTTGTTTTTCACGCCGAAACTCGAATTGAATTTGAAAAGAGAGGGCCGAAGATCGAAATCCCAACTTACGTTTCTCTGTTCTAGAGGGAGGTCACAATGGCAGAAAAGACTCCATGGCGATAAGAGTGCTTCATTGCTGCCAAGCACGGACTCTTGAAGTGGCCTAACCGGACTTAGTGTTCATCCCCTTCTATCCAAGATTAGGGAACCTTTTTCTCTCGCGTATGCTGCACTTTCCCAATTCGGATGGTCGATCTTGAAGATGCTATGGATTCCTCTTCTCCGGCTTCGGTACTGCTTCGTAAGAGATGCGTCCATGCTTCACCAGAGCCTTACGTCTCCATTGAACTTTATCATGAAACCCAACATGGTGGCCGGGTTCACATGAAGATTTTATTGACGGCATTTTTCAAGTCACGCATGCAGCGGCGAACTGGCTGTGCGGTAAGATCCGAACCCCTCTACTACTTCCTTGTGCTCTGGGCAACTTCGTAACCTTCGTGAACGTCGCGCTCGATTATGCTGATTCTGCTTCAGAATCAGCGACACGAACGAAGCAAGGGACGAGAATCTACTAGATGCTTTACGTATGCTACAACTTCGCCGTCCGTCTAAAATGTTCTATCTGTCTCGGAAACTTCCCGAGAGTATAGGGATACGGCATGAAATGAATGAAAACGTGACCTTGTTCAGAGCGTTCTGAGTTGCCTGTGCCGACCGTGACTGGTGCCTCCCATACACACTCCTTATTCGACCTACCTAGTTGGATGCTTTACTTCACCGTCTTCACGCTCATACGATTATGATTATTCATCTATCTCATCCATATCGTAATTCGTGCGAAAAATCCCGGTATACACCTCCAGCTCTCACCCTTCCCTGACTGTTCTGACCCTTCTTCTCGTACTTCCATCCCCATCTCTCAATACCCGCAATAAAGGAGCCTTGTCCCCGATCCTTTTCACTGGTCCTTTCCCTGTTGGTATCCTGGCATCGAATTTCTTCATGGAGAATATCGCTCGGTGTGCTGGTCTGGTACCAGATACCATGGTTCGTGTGTTTGGTCAAAGTGTTTCCGTCAAGAGCCGTGGGAGGGGAATGTGGGAATATGAGGTCACCATTGCCGAGAGTGAGAGGATGAGGGAATTTATCGACGAATATGGGAAGTTTATTATTTCAGCCGATATTCGAAGGGGACAATGCGAGGAGAGCAGCGTGATTACAACTATGGCGGAGTCAACGTATAGTAAATGAATGCAGTAAAGAGCTGTGTAGCTTTGAGTTCGACAATGCATCCGAATCGGAGTTTATTTATCGAGTGGTTGAACTTTGTCAACCGCGCTCGGTGATTCATCGACTGTCAAGGGATACCGGGGAATGTTTTGTTAATACAGTGCTAGTAAGCCGGATCTTGATACTTGCACTATGAGCTGCTGGTCCTGGCTCCGTTAGCGCTCAATCCGTGATGCACTATGATATCTGACAAATTAAACTGGCCTCTCGGCAGGCTACTAGCTAAAATCACACGATGCTGTCATGAATGACTCACCGAGGATGGCATTTATATTATCTGGATTTTCTAGAGGCACAGATATTCGAACCCAATACGACCATCGTTACACCGGCATTCACAAACTCACCGTCGGTTTCAGTGACATCCCAGTTATCGAACCAAATCCTTGGTATGACTTGGGCCACCGATCAAGGCTCATCTTCACTCAACTCATCTGACCAACCGACCCACCGGACACTCCATCCGTCGATTACAACACCGCGAGTCGCCAAGTCTCTCGGGACAGACTCTATGATCATCTGAGCCATGATACATGATTTCCTCTTCAAGGTGCATGTAAGCATGCCGCCCATTCCCCTTCTTTCGGATCCCAACCTCTAATTTTGATATCCCTCGCTAAACATTCAAATTCACATATGCGGCAATTCGAAAATCATTGCATGCTCGGCTGGTGACAAGACAAGAAGTAGACGCCAGCCTGACCTAGCGCTTCAATGTGAGTACCATCATTATCTGAGGGTCCAGAGATGAGGGTCCATGTTCCTGTGATGCACATTGACAGGCACATGAGACTCCTGAGTCTGAGAATTAGGACAGCGATTTCAGAACAGGATGAAGGAGCCGAAGTCAAGTTGATGAGATGACACGGGATTTCAGGGTATATTCAGGTACTTGGTCAGTCTTGATGGAAGCTAGCAAAGGCGAAAGAAGAATACTCAGCGCAAACTTGCCGCTGAGAGTAATATAGAACGAACGTTTGAACGTAATGAGCTGACTCCCTGAATAAACCGCATCACTTCCCTGAAATAAACCATGCGGTTTTTCGGTGTCTGTTTGCTTGTTTGCTAATGCAAGACTCTGATGGGTTCGATGCTGGAATGTAACAGACAAGCATTTCGGCCGCGTAATCCACGCAATTGAAAGGCATAGTCGCGTATCTCTTGAGACTGTGACAAACATGAAGCAAGGAGGCCAGTAAGCAAGAGTCAGGGAATGAGAACGGGTATCATTAGCCGTGGAGATATATGAAACGTGAGATATGTGAATGCGTGAAGTGAAGGAAATCGAATATGCGTGATTACGATAGCAAGAGGAACTGCAGGGAGGAGTAGTGAAGGCAAGGCGTTGATCAGGACGAATGTCCCAATTTTTGTCGTTCGGCTTGCTCTCTCTGTCGACGAGCAGTTCGATCTTCCGCGTCTGTGACTATGTCGTTCCATTCGATAAACTTTTCGGAGAGGTTATCAACCTGTACGACGTGTTTGAATTTATCCCAAGAGCGAAGAACAACAGACGCACCCTGGTGGTATACTTTTCCAACAAAGCTGTCACGCGTCGTTCGATGTCACTGGCGAACTCCATATCCTCCTTGTGATTCGCAATCAACTTATCCAATCTCTCTTCAAGTTTGGCATATTCTGTTGATAGAAATTAGTCCTGATTTGAACGTCGAGAACATGATGGACGCGCCTCCGAGATCACCTGCGCCTGCTACACCTCTTTGATTGAGAATATCGATTTCTCGTAGGTCCCGATCTGCATCGCGTATTTCAGGCTCTATATCTGCTAATAGAGCTTCGAATTCCGCCGTGGACATGGCGGAATAAGAAGGCTGAACGACAGGAGGTGTAATGCCTGAGAGCGCGAACGACGGGTTCAAATATTGAGGATACTGTTCGTCTGCCCCACACACTCATCAGCACAGGCGGAATGGAATGATAAGCTAGACGTACAATAGTCCATGAACCTCTTCAGGGGGTCGTTCCTCAGCAGCAGCTCATTCATCCTCATCTGAAACTCCTCCGTCTTCCTGACAAGCGTTGCACTCCCTAAAGTACCCTCCTTTTCCTTCCCCTTTTCCAGAGACTCTTTAGATTTCTTCTTTGAATCGTCCGTCACGCCATAAACGAGCGCTTCGAGGTATCGAAGACGTAGTTGAATGGACGCCTCAGGCGGTATCGTAGGAGGAGCTGCATCCGCGTCTTTTCGTGTAACTTGGGTGAGTGAGACCGGAGTTTGAGCTTCTGATTCGATCTCTAATATCGTCGAATCCATAATCATCGCGCTAGTAGAGCCAGATGCTGATGCTGATCCAGACAATGGAAATTTGCCAGAGCCAGATGCTGATGCAGGCGGCGAAGTAGGTGGGCTCGTTGATGATCTAAGACGCATATGATGCGCGTCGCCGAGAAATACGCTTCCTAGTACATTCATTAATATACTTGACGGGGGCTGGCGTTGGGTAGGGTTCCCAGTGCTGCGGTTACGGCGACGAGGCCATGAACCTGAGAATGCGAGCGAAAATGGTAAGCGCTTTGCGAGCGGGAGATGCCGGGATTTCTTGCTCTCGTTCGACGTACTCAGTTTTTGAGTTTTGTAGGACTGGGACTTATGGAGTATATATGCTGGTCTTTTGTTTCGTCGACGTTCCGTACAATACCGACACCATTGACATAGTGGCAAAACCAAAGTCTCTACAACCTGATGCATCGATGTGGATGCACAATTCGGCAAACGGAGCCCACCGACTTGCCCGCCGACTCGGAATACGCCCAGGTCGCAAGGCGAATTATTGAATTCCATGTTATCAATATTATTGAAGAGTCATTGGTTACTCCTACTCATCACTCACCAAGGTCGTACTAATGGAAACATGTCAATGATGCGCAGCTCGCATTTTTGGATTTAAGGATTCCTTCCATAAATAGGACGGCTGAGATGGTTCATTGCGATGTCTCAAGTAAGTCCTATGTGATCCTTACCGAGTTGAATACACACTTTGTATGTCTTGACTATATTGTGCTCGTTCCTCGAAAACGGAAAAATATTTCCCACGTGTGCACATCCGGTCACCGCAATTTCTTCCGACTGACCCGTCATCACTTGGTTTCACCACGTCCCCAGCCCTTTAGTTGGCTCACTCTCCGAGAGTCATGTTAGACCAATTTCGCCGACTTGGGTTTAGACATGTGCGTCTCTCATTTTCCCGAAAGCTCTCACTCTGAAGAAGGCTTGATTCAGGTCTTGCTACAAGTTTTGAATTTTGCCTCGGTTTTGGCGTCGGGACTCGCAATGTGGAAAGGACTGGGATTACTCACTAATACTGAAAGCCCTATTGTTGTCGTTCTTAGGTGCGTTGACCCCTTGCTGGTTTCAACTCTACGAAAACGGAGTTAATGGGTTATCGATGTTGTAGTGGATCTATGGAACCGGCGTTCTATCGAGGGGATCTCTTATTCTTGACCAACCCTCCTACATCAGCGTACAGAACTGGGGATATCACTGTCTATAATGCCCCGGGAGGTGCGATACCCATCGTTCATCGTGTACTGGAAACGCATGATCTGGTCACCAAGTGCGTCCGCTTCGCACGGTTCGACGATGAGAGCTAATCGGATAACTTGATAGATTGACGGTGGACGATGTTGTGGTTCCACAGCTGCTGTTGACGAAGGGGGACAACAACCAGGAGGATGATATTCAGCTGTATAATGGGTTGGAATACCTTGAGCGGAAACACATTGTTGGAAAAGTCAACGGGTGCGTACTTCACTCCCTCAACTCAGCCTGTGATTCTAAAGACCTGAAACTCTAGCTTCCTACCATACGTGGGCTACGTAACAATAGCAATGGTGCGTTCTGGTCCCCTCTGTTCAACTCCGTCTAACATCTCCCTAGAACGACTTTCCCCAACTCAAGTACGCTCTCATGGGTATTCTCGGCTTAATGGCCTTAATACAACGAGAATAACGCGGCGTTGAACTACACTCCTTTCGAAATTCCTGTCGCGTTCTGTCTAAGTTATCTAGTTTTTGTGCCGCTGCTCTCGATTGATCAATGTAAAATGCTTCATCC
Organism: Sistotremastrum suecicum HHB10207 ss-3; assembly: GCA_001632355.1. NCBI lineage: Eukaryota > Fungi > Basidiomycota > Agaricomycetes > Sistotremastrales > Sistotremastraceae > Sistotremastrum > Sistotremastrum suecicum. The sequence goes on from KV428033.1 coordinate 141,234, forward strand.
CACATTTCCCTGCGTTTCTCATAGACCCCCACCCAATGCTATCAGTGTCATGTTCAAGAGCAATAAATCGCTAAATAGTTAAATATCTGCTCGAACTCACCGCATGGGCTGAATAAGCGCCCATGTTGTACCAGCGTCATTCCATTACAAGATCCACCCCGGTCAAAACCAACCAACCTCATGATCCGATGAACTAAGCCTCTTCGGCTAGGACGTCGCTATCTATTTCACTGATCTTCCAGTACCCTGGACAAGGCTGCTGCTTGTCGCTTTAATTTACTCCATTAATATCTAGGAAATGGTCTTGCGACTCTCACGCACTGGCACGACGATGCTATCGTCGACCTCGACTTCAAGTTCGGTTCAGATGTCTCAGAAATCAATGCGGACGTTCATCCAGGCCCGCTATTATCGAAAGAGACACCCTAGCATTCACATCGGAGCCACAGTACGAGCGGCTCCCAGAGGGGTCAGATGTGATTCGCAGGTGGCATCAACCAGTCTCAGACCAGTCCACACGAGCTCGCCCAGATGGTCACCTCCCTCCTCCAAAAAGACCTTACAGACGTTCAAGTAAGCCTCCTTTTTACTTGGCCAAGTCTCGACTAACATCCGAGTCAAGACTCGCAGACATAGGCGAAGGAATCACAGAATGCGAAATAATCCGCTGGTCAATCGCCCCGGGTCAGAAAATCTCAGCATTCGATCCGCTTTGCGAAGTACAATCTGACAAAGCGAGCGTGGAGATCACGAGCCCTTTTGATGGAGTTTTGAAAGAGGTTATGGTCAAAGAGGGGGAGGTAGCGAAAGTTGGAGCGGGACTGTGTGTCATTGAAGTTGATGCTGAAGGAGAAGACGCAGAGGGGGGTGCTAGCGTCGTCGAAGAAGTTGCGGATATGGAGGAGATAAAGAAGATCGAAAAGAAGATTGAAAGGTCATCTATGCCTCCGAGGCCATCTACGCCATCTTCGGCTTCATCTTCATCTCCAGAAGCGCGACCTCGACGTCCACATCCCCTCGATCCAAATTATACTCCTCCACCACCTCCCAAACCTTCGTCTTCGTCCTCCACACCGTCATCCGGGAAATCTGCCAGAGACGTTCTCGCGACACCCTCAGTCCGTCATCTAGCGCGTCAAAAAGGCATCGATATTACTCTACTAAGCCCTGGATCCGGCAAGGGTGGTAGGGTTGAGAAATCGGATATCGAGACGTATCTTGCATCCTCCTCTACGAGCGTAGAAACGACGGAAGGAGCGAAGGCTTCACAACCAAGAGAAGAGGGAATGGAAACAGTGGTTGAGTTAGGACGGACGAGATGGGCTATGTGGAGGGCTATGACGAAGGTACGTATGCTTTCAGTCATCTCGTACCTCTGTTGACTTTCCCTCTCTATAGAGTCTCGACATTCCTCACTTTGGGTACGTATCGCGGCGAACTTGTCCTGTGCCATTATCCTGACACTCTCATAGATATTCTACCTACCTCGATATCACATCGATCCATCAGCTTCTGCCGATCTTAAACGCCAACATACCCCCTCACTTCCTCCCATCCTCCCATCCCATCCATTCCTCGCAGAAACCTGTCTCCATATCGCCGTTGTCGATATACGGAGTGAACCCCCCGACGCCGCCTAGTGTAGACGAAATAGGACGATACGCGAAGTTGACATACCTTCCCATCCTGTTGAAGACTCTATCGAAAGCGATGATGGAGTGGCCACTTTTCCGCTCATCCATCACACCCTCACCACCGTCCACAACGCCATCACCATCGCCAACAGATGCGAAAGCGAAACCGACGCTCACAATACGGCCCACAGCCGATATATCACTGGCCTTATCCACCCCAACAGGTCTCTACACCCCTACCCTCCTTTCGACATCCTCCCTATCAATCTATCAAATAACATCCACCCTCCGCCGATTCCAGTCTCTCGCTCTCTCATCCAAACTTACTCCAGCAGAAATGCCGAAGAAGGGAGGAACGATCAGTGTGAGTAATGTAGGATCTATCGGAAAGGGGGAATTTGCGAGTCCTGTTCTTGTTGAAGGAGGCGGCGTTGCGATCGTCGCTATTGGGAGGGCGAGATGGGTTAGAGAATGGGATTTGAGCGAAGCGGATGTTTTCGATCTGGGAGGCGGACCTGGAGGAATGGAGAGGAAGAAGGGCCCGAGATTGATTGTGGGCGTTAGTTGGAGTGCGGATCATAGAGTTGTGGAAGGTGCTGAGATGGCTGCGTTTGTGGAGTGCTGGAGAGGGTGGGTTGAACATCCTGAGCGATTGATTGGCGATGGTCGATGAGAGACTGGAGAGTCATCCATATAATTGTAATATTTTATTGGTCCCGTAGGCCATAGCAGAGTCATGGACTCATGTACCGCAAAGAGTTTTATTGTTTTCACGCGCTGTGTAGTACTTCCACTTCAACTTCATCTGTACATATATATTCTCAGTCAAATGCAGATACTTTCATTGTAACGTATACATATTATTCATAAAGTATCGAATTTTTCCCTAGTTTCTACGAGCCTGAGAACAAGATGACGAAGTTACCGTAGAGTGAGCGCTGGATTCGAGTCCATGTCTCAGCTCAATCCCTAAATTGAACTAATCTGCCTAAGCGACCTCAACCGCGCCCGCGACCCCGCATTACCATCGCCTAAGCATCCTGACTAGCGATGCCGTGCCTCATTTATGGAACTATAATTATAGAAATTTCTTTGAAAGGAGTCGCCGGTAATCTTCGACCGAGTCTGATCAGCTGAGCGCTTGTCTTCTATGAGATGGGAGAATGCATCCAAGAGGAGCAAAACGGTCATTATACGTTGTCAGAATGATCATGCATCATGAATGACCGTTAGTATCCGATGGTGGGGGAGCGTGATCAACTTCTTCAGCTGGCGGCTTATCTGGCCAGTAGTGCTGTCGATATTCGCGATGGCCATCTGATGTCTGATGTCCCAACCTGCAGGAGAGAAGCCTGGCGATACCGTGTGTGGCCTAAGCGACGTTCCTTGACCTGACAATGTTTAAGCGAAATATTATCCGAGCGACAAAGAAACTCCTTGATCGTATCAGATCAAGGGTATTGCAGCCGATGTCACCAGCGATAACGATATCCGTCAAGTATGATTGAGCGCAATGAAAATGATAATTAATGTCGCCAGTAGTCAAGAGATATAGCCGCTATCTCGCCAAAGCCCAGAACTAGAACAAGCACTGCACTGCTATGGCTCGAGACTCCGAGTCCGTTGTGATCGGAAACGTAGAAGAGAAGGAGAGGCACCGGCAGTCGATTTCCACATGGTAAGGACGAGCTTAAGTTGCGGCGAGGTGAGGCGGACAAAGCGGACAATGTAGCCTCGAGCCTCAGGAGCGCTTTTGCATTCTTTGATTCGAGACAGTCCCAGACAAGCCGAATGAACCGATACCAAGACATTTTTATATCCGCCAGAAGAGCCGCACAACGCCATGTGTACTGTATACTCCGGTCAAAACGTCCGATCCTGCATCGGTGTAGATGGTCGTGGCATCAATATGCATCAATATTGACTATAGGTTACCGGAGGCAGGGCGCCAATGCGGCCGAAGTCGGCAATTTGGGAATTGAGGTGCGATTTCGGCCGATTTAACGACTTGTAAAAGATTGGTGGCGAAGAGACATATGGTAGTATGGAGGTCGACGGTGGGGTTGATATTGGTTAGCTTGGACTCTCGTTGGGGGATCTGCGCATGGGCGTGCGCGCTAGGAGGTCGCTGGCTATTTCCCCGGGTGTACATGACAGTCCGACGTCAGATCGGTCGAGTTGCAATGAGTAAGCTGAACGCAATCCGTGATAGCGATGGAGTTGGGGGCCACCCTTGACGACAGAGGTCCAAGGGACGTCTTGCGAAGAAATGCGCAAGTTCTCTTCTTGATCTGCAGTTCTTCAACACAGCTGAGACACTGCGCAGAGACGCCGGGTCGAGTTCAACGCCAATTTGAGCCGGCGATCCCATATCGATTGTTTTATCTTGAATGAGTACAATTTTGGGTGTGAGACGCTCATCGATGAGCCGATCAGAGTCTTCGGAGTCGAATCTATTACTAGCAGAGTCGCTGTGACATTGTCAGTCAGCCACGAGATTATTGATAACCGGCGTGCGATGTAGCAGGCGATGCTCACCCTCGATTGCTTGATTATCGATACATCGATTACATTACCGACAACGACGAGTCGGCATAATATTCAGAGTCGCTGGCCATGGGAATATCCAAGGGCCGAATTGCCGCCACTTTTCTTCTCTTGAATAGGATGTCCCCAAAGCGAACGTTCGAGCTGTCTGAGGGTGTTTCCGACTTTCCGAGGGTGCCAGCCAAAGTGTCTCTCTTCGTTGTCCAGACGGGGTCGCTAGTTACCGGTTTCTGCGCCCGGGCGCGGACAACTTCCGTTATAGTACATGACCTTAAGCAAAGGCATGAGCTGACCACAGGAAGCATAGAGAAGCCATTACTCGACTGCTGGCGCAACTATTGTGAGCCGTGTGGATACTACGTGGCCGCCGTGCTTATCATTCGAGCTCCATCCTACTAGCGCTTTGATCAGCTGGATGACTTGTCGAATCGTCTCGACACCACAAGTCGCTAAGTACTGACCTCATTCACTTTGAGACATAGAACCCTTGGACTTAACAACCCTTGATCCACATGAGCGCATGGGACCGGCGATGTAAGCTTCCTGCGACCCCTTCTCGAAGTTGCCGCGACTGGATCCAAGGGCTCGGTCTCGGATCACCAGACTTGTACGGTCCATCCTAAACCATCTGGTCACCGCATCCGAGCACCGAATCCTTGTTCTGTCTCCTTGTAATTCAATCCAACTAGATGGGCTGGGCTCCCTGACTTAGCGATGTCGTACCTGATCAGGGGTTCTCCTGACTAGTCGGAGGCCGCTCGACGCTTTGCTATAAAGGCTCCACTATACATCCAGTCTTTTCGATCTCCAGCTCCTCCTCGGTCTCTGTCCTATCCTCTATATCGGCGGCCGTCGTATACAAAGCTATCACTTATAACAACCCTCTCGCTCTACCAACCCAATTACACCACCCACCCCGTCCACAATGCCTTCATTGTCCACCACTTCGTCAAGGTCTTCAGCCTCTTCTGTATGTCTCACTCTTACCATGTCTCGATTACGGAAGCTAATCACCACTCATAGTCCTCATCGTCCATGGCACCCTCCAAACACTCGTCCATGACGTCTCTCTTCTCCCTCTCCCCTCTTATCAAGAAGAAATCTCAGGCCACACCGTCGGCTACCACCGTGAGTCATTTTTCTAGATAACCGATGTTGAACAACCGACTGAGTAACTTTATTGCTTTAGTCACCGTGGCCCCGACTCGCTGATGATGAGATCCTCGACGATGATAACCTTGCTTGGGTCAAGATCCCCAAGAGACGTTGAGCCATTCATAGCTCACCGACTCTTCCTCATTCATCCCGCTCCCGTCCCGTCTATCTCTCATTCCATGCCTTAATCCCGTCTCATTCCGCTCCTCGCCCTCCTTCACCTCTCATTCCTGTTCCTCTCCCGTCGGCTCCATCCATCCATCCTCTCATTTGCCTAACACCACCCTGATCCTCTCACATTCATATCGCCCGGCATCTCAAGCACGCTCATGATCACCTCTACCTTCTATTCTTCCCCGCCCTATATCACCTCGGACACATCAATATGACGAGTACTTGCACTACTATCCTCGTCCTTCTCAATACAGTCATCATGGTGTACGGTCCGGGAGGAGGTAGAGGGGGGTATCCATCTTAGGATATCATTGCGTTACTTAAGGATTGGTCTGCGGGATGGATTGGGAATCGAAAACCTCTACTGATCTCGCCTTTTCTTTTGTCGTTGCATTGCATTCTGATTTCCATTATCGGGACATTGCATCTCATCCCTTTTATTCTTCACCGTCATCTTCATCTTTCCGTTAGGGTCTTAGAGTATGTACATGTACACGCATTTATGTTTCGGTAAATAATACTGCTGTTGGCGAACCTACGCTGCACATATAATTCGGCTAAGTATCCGGAGCGTAACCACTGAAGGCATGAGACCGTGATGGATGAGATACGAACTCAAGAATACAAAGACTTCGACTACGTATTCCAGACCTCACGACGGTCTGATGACTCCAAATACAGACCTTCCTTCGTCCATCCTTTTCGTAAGAAGATACCCAACCACATGATCAGTGAGACTACTCACAACATCCCTCACTCCCTCGGCCATACCTTCACCCCACCCCGTTCGCCCCTAACACCTCACGAATCAAACGAAAGAGCTCGCATCCGACTTCGAAGCTAGCAGAGCGCTCCGTCGTCTATGGTCCTGGCTTGGGCGAGAGGTGAGCTGATGATTTCTCGAAAGAGCCGTCTGGAGCCGAATCTGGATCGTCGAGTCTCGCGCTGATTTCGGGGTGCTTGCTTGATATTCGAGGCGCGTGCAAACATCGTTGGCAGGAAAGAAGACACAAAAGAAGAACCACTTGACGGACATCTTGTAGCAACGTGCGTCAAAATTTGGACTCGTTGACTTTCCGAGACAACAGAATGCCAGGATGATGTTCGTAAGCTCGAGCTCCCTGGACGTCGATCCTGAGCGCTTCCCGCTAATCAACAAAGTGATAATTGATGATTGATCCCCTCTTCTTCCTCAATGCAGGGCTCTCAGTGTGCCACAAAAAGGTGGGAGAACGGCTTGCTCGTGGGTCACCAGCTCAGGAACAGGAACATCACCAGTGGCGTTGACAGGGCTTTCGATCTACGATCAGAGGGCTGATCAGAGCTAGGCAAGAAGATTGGAGAGGAAGCGTCGTTGACAGATTTGACAGCTGGAGGCACCAAGAAGGCTCGGAAATTGCGTCAGCTTACTCCGAGCTCTGAAACCGGAGAAAAACTTTTCAGACTCCGCTGAGCCGGATGAGGGATGCTTCCATAGCCGGGGGGCCGAAACGGCCGAACCAATGTCTTCGTTTCGTCCGTCCTCGTTGTCTTCTCGAAAAACAACACTCAAAGTTTTCTAGATGTCTCGGTACATGCGAATGGAGATATCGTGCGATACATTATTATCAAAAGATTGCCCGGGGTTCAATGATCACGACACGGCGGAATCAATTCGCGTATGCAGGCTATCATTGATCCATTTAGCAGCATCCAGGAACGAATTTGAGATTAGCGGCGTGCGATTTGCTTTACGCGATACAAACGCGCCAGGGTCGACAAAGGCACACCCAGCTTCATATTTGAATCCGAAGCTCCACCCTGGCCCCAGCAGAGTGGGTTATAGAGACCAGCAAAGTGTAATAGACTTTCCTAGGCGAAAGTTGAGTATTGAAAACAAGAAATGGCTCAGGCACGTCCGGGGGTGCCGTCACTACGGCGGTTGAATGATCCTTCCTGACGCTGACTGAGGTTTGCAACCCTTAATGAAGATAGGATGAAGAGTTCAAGACAACATATTGTCGAATTCCTGAGCATGAGAACAGCATGGTCCACAGCATGAGAACAGACAGGGAAACGTTTGACGCGGTGAAAATGAGGCCACTGCGCAGGTAAGGGAACGTTTGAGAGGACGGGCGGACGAACTCGCTCCGGACAGGTTTGCAACTTTGCAAACAAGAGCAATTGGTGTGAACATTGGGGAGTTGATAAGTGATTGTGCAGGGGCTTTTCGAGATTCTTTTCAGACCTGAGGTGCCGAACAGACAACGACAGATGGAGAATAGCATAGAAAGTCCAAGGGGATTCAACGGGTTCAATGTATACAAAGCTTGATCGTGAATTCGACAAAAGGCAACCACTTTTCGGCAGCCGAGATTCCTGGGAACCAAGATCCATTTGGTAGATGGCTGTGAGGGTCGACATTGAGTGCAGCACAGGCAATTGAGCGAGGATCAAGGTACGAGATCTAAACCTGAGCTCCATCTACCTGAAGGACACTAGCGTGGGAGGCGATGAATCAATGATAATAGAAGTGATGCCGAGCGAATGGAAGAAGGGACTCAGGTGATCGTGATGTATGACGCAGAGAGGGGGAAAGCGATGTATTTCGTGGGAGAGAGCGACCCACTCACGGTGATTTGGTTCCTTTTTATAAGTTTTCTTCGATAATGATGGTTATGTTTACTTCCTGGGGTTCACTCAATCATTACTAGCGTTGTTCATGAAGTGGTTAGACTGCGGCCACATTCGCGGTTCCGTCAAGGATCCCCGAGGGAACGTTGCAATTTTCCCAGGATGTGCTGACAAACCAAGTTGAGAATCTTCATAAGCACGAAAATATTCGAGGGCCCTCCAGAGCCGCGTAGCATAAGACGAGGTGAAGGCGTCAGTCGGGCAGGCGTCGTACGGATCGAGGACTGATGCGGCCACAAGTATCTGGCGCGTGGCGCGCTATTTTGGACGGTCCTAATACGAAAAGCGTGGCATGAACTCTCTGTTTGGGGATCGCTTTCCCAGCTCTGAATAAAATTGCAAAACGATGAGTTCAAGCTGCTCTGGGTTCTTCCGGAGAGCAGAGAATGAGACAATTCGAAGTTGCACGGGTCAAATGAGAAGACAGTGTCGGCGAGTCGGTTCGTGCGGAGTTTGTAGCGAAGACTCGACTCGGATACAACACCACGAAAGTCGTGAGAATACGTCGAGGTGGCAAATAAATCACGTGAGAGTATCGATGCAGTGTGATCCGATGCCCTGGGGGTTGTCTTCCAGTGAAAGGCCCATTGCGAACGAGCTACGATCTCGAAGGAGACAGTGCAAGATGCACCAGGGTCTAAAGGGCGGTACGTATGGATGTCTCACTTGATTTTCGTGATGATTACAGCATGAAACGTACCAGAACAGTCGAGCAGGTGGATGTGCGCCATCACAATATAAGGTGGGTGACCTCATAATGCACTTTAGTATCAGTCTTCCCAGTTTCGAGATGACCGCGGCGGGCGAGACGCTGATGCTGCGAGAGCATGGAGCAGAAGTTTTATTTCTTTGCGGCAAATGAAGTCGGCCGGTACGGTGTGCGTAATAATGTCATTGAACTTGAAGAGCACGTGAATGGAGAATTTGGATCTGACCTAAATGCTGTGCCAGGTTGTGGGCGCTTGCGGGGAAATACGGGACGAACTGGCTCTGCATTGACCTTAGCGCAGGTTTCGTAGGTTGTAGGACGACGTACGGCGACTGATGGACTGGCCAACTGCTGAAGTCTAACCCGAGTCTGTCGAAGACCGAGGGCTCGGTTGCGCAGACGTCGGCGAATCCTGGATCAGTGCAGGGGCGTAACCACCTCTATTCCAAAAGTGACAGGCAATTTGTGGGGAAGAAAGGTATAAATGGGCTGATAAAACGTCAGCGTGACGGTATGAGCAATTGGCGGCCTAAACACGAGGTACCTAGCAAGATGCCAGCGTGAGTGCAAGTTCGAAGGAAAAGGATACTGAAACAGCGGGGTCGGATATCGGATAAAACTCTTCTCTTGAAGTGCCTTTCACCGGTGCTTGCCTCGCGCTTTCCCATCTCCAGAGATTTGCGGGTTTATCTATGAAGAAGAAGTCTGTTCCACTGCCTTCAGTCTTAGGATCAGCGCGGTGCCCTGAAGCCTGATGAAAGGCGAACTCCCAGCGCCTTCATTTCGGTCGGCATTCTGGTGGCCTTCAGCATGGATATTCCACCCAGCGGCAAGGGAAATTAAAGTGGAACGACAGACAGGAGCCAATGCCTTCGTGCGCAGTCGCAAACTTTCACGTATAAAAATACTTCTTACTTGGCTTGCTGGGCGGGACGCCATTTTACCAGAATGGTTACATGTGAAGCAACGGCGTCTCCTAATTCTGGCCCTTGGACATAGTCCCCTGGAACGGCGCCGTGTTGTAACGAACAGATTCTGGACTTCTTCCTGAGGCCCTAGATGGGATCAAGGACGTGATCCCCCCGGAGTCGGAACATCGAGGATGACCTACGGCTTCCTCCACCCTTGAAGGCTATATATACGTCTTTATAGGAACATCCACACCCTTCAACAGGCTTTCCACCCCGCTTTTTCTTCTGCGCAAGACCTGCTCTCGAGCTTTCACTAGCCCGACATCAACGATAATCGCCACCTGCTTATCGACAAACTTTCGGAATAATGACCTCTCCTGCGACATCTCCTATGGTCTCCCCGACTGAGTCCCCTTCTATGTCACCTATCCAACGCTCTCCATCTCGCGCAGAGTCTTCTAATTCGGAGGTAAGGTTCCGAGCCTTCTTCAAGATGCGATGCGGTTTATTCATCGTGCGACTCAGGCCGGCTCCATCGTGAGTCTTCGGCGGTCTTTGAGCCGCGCATTACCTCTCAACGTTGGTGCATTCCTTGGCATATCATTGTCTGGTCCCTTGATTAATCGAGCGATTATAGAAGCTTCAAACGGCATTGCGACCTCGGAGACACACATTCGATCCATCTCAGACTGAGCCTTACGAACATGTACGCCTTTCTACCTTCTCGACAATCAACTTTCCTCGCTTACCTTGAGCGCGCGCTAGCAAATTGCCACTCTCACACAAGCACCTCCAACACCTCACAAGAAGGCTCCTACTCGTCGATCTACCTTGGGCGGAGATCGTAATCCTCCTTCCTACAAGACCGTCCCGGTGAGCCATTATGAACATCCAAGATTTATCCGTTATCTTATCTGGGGAAACAGCCCGTCACGAACATGCGACCTTTGTTGGAAGAGCATGAATTCATCGATGAGGATAACATGGCTTGGGGAAAACCTACCAGCCCTTGGTAGACGCTCATGGTTTTGACGCTGCCGGAGCGGGATGTGGAGTGCTGTGTATGATAGAGAAGCATTCTGAGTTGACGCTTATCATGAGTTTACGATCTTATGAATTTTATGTATACCCTTGGCAAGACATTATATCTCCATAGGTCTTACTGCCTAGATGCCGATTTTGTTCAGTCGTTCGGGAATCAATAGGTTCTTCTGAGTCTGTCGCTGGTCCAAGCATATCGATTTAATACGCAACACACCATAAGAATGTCAAGGTATATGGTCAAATTTTCAAAGCGCTACGACGAAGACAATGACATAATGATATTACATGATCATCGCTAACAGATAGTGGAGAATAGATAGTGGATATCGTAGAAGAGAAGAATGGTAGGCAAGCTCGTGGTCCGGGTATCGAAAGATCTGGGTACGTAGTATCTCATCACGAGGAAGAGAAATAAGCGAATGCTCAAGCAACTCTCCACCGAAGTGGAGAGACCAAGTTCGTCATCATGACGAATGGGACGCTCGTCTTGATTTTCTGGGTATTCTCACCCAGGCCAGGTTATCATCATCAAGACAATCATCCGAATCATCACCGTCATGCGCAGCGGACACGGTTCGTCCTCTCAAAGGTAAATGTGGTGCAGAGGAAGACGTGACTGCGGCCGAAGCTCGCAGAGCCTGGGCAAGATCGCTCGCGGAGAGGGGTGCTGCGAAAGGAAGATTGGCGGAATAAGGAGGGGGAGGGGTGCGACAATCGTACTCTCCTGAGAAATCGTGCAAGGAGTCGAAGGTCGTCTGATGAAATAGGAGTGTGAGAAAGAGGTCGATCGAGTGAACGACTCATTTGCGCGCTTACCTCAGTAACTGACGGTTGTGCCTCTCGATGATGTCTACGGCTGCCACTGGAGCCGAGGATTCCGTGAGAACGCTGGGACCAGGGGTAAGTTTGGAAGTTCGACACTCGATGTTTGGGAGACTCACTTGTAGGATGGAGGAGACGATGGAAGAGCGAGATGGTGACGGTGCACGCATTGTGATGGAGTTGTTAGGAAGGATGTCGCTGATGCTTTGCGGTGTCTGTGGTCGATGAAGCTCTTTTAACTTCGAGGATTGGCGAACACAGTTGATGGGGACATGATAATGCCATCAAAGAGCAGTTCTTATAGTCACGAAAGACCTCGGCTGCCGCTATGGTGCGGGGTGAAATCGCCAGACGAAGGAGTCACGGGTCATGGACAGACATCAGTTCGGTCATAGTTCCGCTAAGTTGAGGCATTAGTTCGTGGATCTTATCCGTATGAGTCCAAGCGGCCTCGAACGTACCTCGACTAGCCGCCCTTCATTATGAAAGAAGATTTATCATCTTAACCGCCTCTAGATATGGTCGATGTTCTGGATAAGGTAACCGATTCTTTGGTTTGGTGTGGGAGTCGCAGTACTGCTTTTGTCGATGATGCAAGCGAGGGCGGCCGACCAGGGCTGAAGCTTGGAAAAAGAATCATGCCTACTGGTGCGTTCGGTCACCAATATTCGAGAGCCCCTTGGTTGGACCGATACCCCAATCGCGAGATCAATGGCGTCTGGACTGTAACTGTTCCAACGGGGGCCGTAGACGCCTGATGTATCAACGGGACCAGTGTCGACAAAACATCGCGTACGGATTGTCTTGTACTAGTTTGCAGTTTGTATCTCGAACTGTTGGGGGACAGTGGAACAATCAGCGTGCCCATCAGAATGCAACGCCGAAAGAACGGGATACGCACCGGCTGCGTCTGATGACTACCAGGCACTCGTCCAACGACGGATATGGTTCCGGTCTTCTTGCGGACTGCTACGGCCCCTCCGGTTGAGCGGACGGAGCCACGGATCACTCTCACAGATGGGTGATCGTCTTCGAGGACGAAGATGATATGGAGACGGGATCAAAGCCGACGCTGCGGGGGTTTTGACATTCCGGTTGTGTCAAAGAGGTATCCACTCGCAGGAGATAGCTGGAAGCACAAGGCAGGGTATCAAGCCATGTACACCTCGTGCAATCGAATTTGTGGTCAGCATCATTGTGGCCGGAGTTGAGAGAATGGGGCATCCGACTACCGCCCTCACAATTTTTGGGCGTCTGAAACAAGAAAAGAAATCATAGGCACTAGAAGACATGGCACATCATCGGCCCGAATGGCTCAGTTGGCTAGAGCGCAGGTCTCATATGGCAGCGTATGAGGGAGCATCTGTTCCTGATATCCTGAGGTCGCAAGTTCGAGCCTTGCTTCGGGCACTTCTTTTGCTCTTTTTCGTTCGCAATGTCCCCCTCTACCTCAACAAGGTTAGTAATCAATCACTCCTTGTTCGCTGCCCGCTTCTATCAGCGAGTGAGAACAGACCAACTGGTTAATACAGGTTAATCTTTGCGGTTCTTCCCGTTTGCATCGATTCGTCACTGTTCCAGTCCCACTAGCTGAGCGAGAAATTGAAGTATCGTGAAAGCGTGCCTTGTGTCCTGCTCATTGACATATTGACAGACAATATCGGATCTATAAATGAACGGTCTACGTTCTTTCAAGCGCCCACTTTCAGTAGGCCGAAGACAGGAACACGATCACTCGGAACGGTGGCGTTGACGCGGTCGTGATGATCAAAGTTGTACTAGACCAAACCCAACCAAGACCATCGATGTCTTCCTGAGATCAGATTTGATCGGTCCGCTGTGGAATCTGTCAATCTGAATTGATTGACCGGAGCGGGCCCCAGCTCATGCTGAGGATAGTTAGACCAGGGCCGCATAGCTTCTGAAATTTCTGATGTCTTTTATTGCAGAACCTTCGACATTTTCAATTCAGGTGCTGCCGTACACCTTCGGTAAACCAATAATAGATTATACTAGGACTATTGCAGATTCTAAGTCCGGCTTTGTAAGAACGTTTCAAAGAGACCTTTGCTGACCTGAGTATTAGCTACGTCTCGAAGAATTTCGAACGGAGAATCTTCAAATTTCCCGATCTTCCTCAAGCACATGAGCACCGACCCACATGGCATATTGACACCCGCAAATGACTTCTTCTACGGCTTCATCACTCGGCCACGCACACCTCAAGCATCCGATGCATCACCCTGCACGAATGGGAGATTCTCGGCGGCACTTTTGAATATTTGAGCACCTCGAGGAGGCATGCGACTTTCAGTAGGAATAACTGAATCAGACGGAGCCCGTCTCGCACGTTTGGCTCTTGAGTGACGTTGACTGGAAACGGCCCTCCATGCGGGTTGGGCTCCCCATGATTGAGCTGCCGGGGCACCCCAGGCATCCCACGCACTGGCACCAGGTTCTGGTGGAGGAGGAACTGAAGGGGGATAGGGGACGTTCGTTACTCCGATCGACTGGTTCAACGCATCGAGTTGACGGGTCATGAACTCAAATTTTCGATCGAGGCTTGCCATCCTTGCTTCCACCACATCTATAACAGAGTTCAAAAGGTCTCGCTCGCTATCTGAACATTGATACGACTTACCGAGGCGGGTACTTCTCGTACTCTCAAGGTGTTGAATTTCTTTCAACGACTGCTCTGCGGTTAGCTGTGCGCTCTGTGATGCGGCCTGCAATTCACGCAGCGCTATGAGTGTCTCCTGTTCACCGACTTGGAAAGCATTCGAGGATGGGGATGGGGCTGAGCTCTTGAAAGAAGCCTGCAATTTTCCCGTACTGTTCTGATTGAATAAAATGGGGATTACTGGGCGCAAACAGCTGTGAAACCAACAATAGTCTTCAAAAAGTAATGACGTACCGTGCACTAAGAATGCGCCCATAAGAATTCCCAAGAGCAAGACATCGCTTTGCGGCAGGTCCAGGTCCTTCCATGTGATCGTTACTAGAGGATTTGTGAGCTCTTTGAGGACGTCTGTTGGTATCCAGATATCCAGAAGGTGCGAAGGCTCACAATTCGGGATCAAAATGGAAATTAGATATCCCAATGAAATAGAGAACACTATAAGGACGCTCCGTTCAGCATCCACTGAAAATGGCATACTGAGGTCTTGTTGTAGGTTTCGCCGTGAACATGATGGTAGCGAGGGTTAGGGTATGAGGTCGCGTGAGAAAATGCACATGCCAACCGGCGAACTAAATGTTTACCGGCCCAAGTCTCGGAATTCCTCTACTGCGGAGGTTTTTCTGACTACCAAAGATCAAGAGCTGATGCTAGATTTCAACCAAAACTCTCAGAGGGGTGCTGATATGTTCATGTTTGCGCAAAAAAGAAATTTGCAGATGTTTTATCACAATATCTTTCCTGTCAGAGGACGGTACGTAAATTTCTGTGAACGGAAAAGTGTACACAGTAGTATATATAACATCGAACTATTTCGCTTCGAAGGAAGAAAGTATTCTGCCTGAACACTATCAGGGAGTGATTTTCTCTCAGATTTCTCGGCTCTGCTCTATCTTCAAGCATCCGATGCATCACCATTGAGGAACGGTAGATTTTCAGCCGTGCTTTTGAAAATCTGTTCCCCTCGTGGCGGCATCCGACTTTCGATAGGGAAAGGCGATCGCCGTCCAAACAGGCCTTCCCGGCCCAGACCCTCTGATAGCGGTATCTTTTCCTGAGCAGCATGGCGCCAAGCAGGAGGGGCATCTGCAGGTGGTGGAGGTGATGGTGGTGGAGGAGTGCCGTAGGGTCGTTGATTGAGAAATTGCTCGAATTGATCAAAGTTATCGGAAAGTATGCGATACTTTCGGTTCAGTTCTTCTTCGGCGTTCTCGATTCGTCTCAATATCTCTTTTCCGGTTTCTTGTAGCTTCAATAGCTCATTGTCTGCTTGTATTATTTGACTTGTTTGGCCCTGCTTCATGGTGAAGCTCTCCTGCAAGGCAGCGTCAACGATTCCGGGTGGGTTTTCCGATGGGATATTCTGATTTCGTCTGATGGCTTTCTTCGACCGACGTGTGTCATGGTAGCCTGTTCCCTCCGTAGCTCCAGCACACGACTGAGAGAAAAGTGTCGGAATGGCTAAGGTTTCGTCCTTATGAGAAATTTTCCGAGGGTAGAATATTGAAGACGTACCATAGACCGCAAATGCACCCACAGATACGCCTAAGAATATCGCAGTACTTTGCGGTATATCAAGCTCGATCCATGAAATAGACACTATCGAAGAAGAGCCAGATGATGATCGACAGCATAATACTCGGATGATGAGTCTTACACCCAGGGAGAAGAACAGCCAGGATGAATCCTATGACCATGGATGATCCGACAAGAGTAGCACGTTCGACATCCATCCAGCTACAGGATCAGACAGTTCAGTCTTTGGTTTAGGCCGAGTACGGCTCCGAAGATCATCTTGCGGGAGAGGCGTGGCCCACAGGGTTGCGGAACCTTTCTCACGGTAAGGTCCCTTCAGACAAGGATCCAAAAAAATCGCGCGCTGAGGAAGAGAGTAAGGCTTTACCGCCTTTGTCAGTGAGGTTTCGACTTTTGACATTCGAAAGGTGATAAGAAAGTACAAGAGATGCTTATACATGAACTCAACGAATCTACTATGAACAAATCAATGAAACAATCAACTACCGCAAACATTGGGTCTGTTGAGAAAATTATACTAGTTATTAAATTAGAACGATATCTAATATATCGGTTGCTCGTCTGCCAATGTCAGCTGTTGGTGTCCCGTGAGCCAATGGTCGGCTGGATAGCCTGGATCATCGCGGCTTATGATCGCCAGTGAACCCACTTCTTTCTTCAGGTATATCTGACGCTCTTCAAATGCCGTGGTTTGGCGAGAGATCCAGAGTCCAATTTCCTGCATTGTGAAAGACATGGGAACATCTCGCACGATCCGTTCCGATACAACAAATGTCAATCGTCGGACCATGCAACCGCGGAGCCTTCTTCTGTGGACCATGGCGTGGATGACTCCCTCTTCGAGCGGCATAGGTTGAGGAATTCTCAGAGTATGTAGAGATGGGCAAAGTACAGAAGCCTCGTTCGTCTCGACCTTGATCTCGAGGCTAGGGGTAAGCGCCGCAAGTATCGGTGTGGATGAACCTAGCCCTGCTATCTCGAGTTCTTCTAGAGCAGTGCAATGCCTGAAAAACTCTCTCCAGCATTCTTGATCACGAGAGTCTTCTTCGTCCTCAGTGGCGTCCCTGAATACAAAGCTGACCAACTGGGGGAGAATAAAATATTGGGACAGCGCTCGAATGGTAGCGCCGAAGCCTGTTGCCCACGACAGATATTCATCTGCGAGCATTTCTCCGTCGTCTTCAGGAGGAGATAGGCCGATAAAAATCCCACGCGGGGAGGGCGACTTGCACGTATCGCCGGATGAGAGACTGATGACGACGTTGTCCATGCCATCTACGCTCATGGCAAGATGGCGGTATGAGGTGGAGACGGCCGGAGCTTTATGAGAGATATTATGAAGATAAAAGAGCATATCGAGATCCTTGTATGCGGACCCCGCAGTCCGAGGAGCAACCGCAACCTTCAGTTCTTTGAGAGAGGGAGAAACTATTATTGAGAAAAAGAGATCCAGCGCGTTGATCTCCCATCCTTCGAGGATGAGACTTCGAAGTTTCTTGGCTTCAAATGAGGAGTGAGAATGACGGAGTTCCATAGATGGATCTTCGACCTTTCGCGTAAATTGTAGTATTTCGAGTTCGAGCGCTTCTTCCAAGATAAGAAAGATGACGGAAATGGGGATTCGCCCTTCATCGGTCGTGGGTTCTGTGCCGGTGTAATGTATTCTCAAGGCGGTCAGCCTGGAAAATATCCCGTGAGAGAGTACGCCTGCCACATTGAAAAGTGACAGGCTGCGAAGATGAGGTGCATGTCGTTGGAAGAGATCCGCATCTAAAACAATCTGATCTTGTTCTGCAAACGCCATAGAGAGAGTTTGCATCTTGGGAAGGGCTTGAGACAGTAACTGCTGGGCACCGAAGGAGCGGCCGCCGAAAGTAGAGAAGTCTGCTTTCAAACTAGACATATTGCGGATTGTTGGGAAAAGTAAGCGCGTCTTTTGCAATGAAGGTTCAGGGATCGCGTCGCCCCAAGTAACACTCAAAGGAGCACCAGAGCTTCGATAGATGAAGATTTCGAGGACGGCCAATGGCCAGTCCATGTTGATGACTTGCCATAAGCCGGGAGTGGTGAGCGCGGTTTGTCGCCAATGAAAGCATCTAGATCAGAAGTCAGATCTGCGTGGAAGCAAGACGGAAAATTGTGTTCAGCTACACGTGAGTGAGGTCGAGTAGACGCTTGAATGGATATATCGGAATATCAAAAGCTTCATCTTCATCAGGCTCTGTTGTCCTTCCTTCTGCCTTTCCTGACAACATGGACAACGACGTCGGTGCAGCAAGTTTGAATATCTCCACCAATAATTCGTTCGGTATTCGATAGATGGGGCATCCCTCATTGGAGTATCTCCATAGATGAGCGATTCGGGTATCCAGGGTCGAATTGAAGTTCATTTTGATGCTTTGCAGGGCTTCCAAGGCTTTCTTGACCTGTTCCTGTCCATCCACCGACTGCTTCGGACCCAGTGGCACGGACACGCAGGAACTGTATCTTAGTGAGTAGTGAGAGATGTAGGATCGCTGAGAACCCTACACTTGTTCTTCCATCAGGGCCGCGATGGCTTTCAGCTGAGTTTCTGTTTTCTCAAAAGACGGAATCAAATCGGCGTCTAACATTGATGATGGGGGTGTCATTTGAGGGGGCGCCATCGAAGTTGTGAGTCAGTAGTAGTGATGTCCCTCGTTTTTTCTTCAAAGAGGTGTGTTTCAACCTTGCATAGTCTCAATGCCACTTTCTGTAGGGTCAGAGAGAGAAAAACGTCGGTGAATTGCCGCCCCAGTTGAGCGCTGACGATGGCGTTAAACAAAGGCAGAGCCGACCAAACAACGACAAACAAGGAAGTAGTTGGCCGATATCTCCAGCGAACTGTGAACGAACGAGGTCATATCCTCTACTACTAGACATTAAGAAGTCGGCTTCCTGATTACGCGTCACTTCCAACTAATATGCAAAAAAATCGCCATCACTGTGACAGTCTTTCTGGTTGACAATCGGGTACTGGCGACGCTTCCCTGGAATACTAGTAATTTCCAACAGCCTAAGCAGGCTCAGTCCAGCCCACCAAGACCACGACCCTTACCCAGCTGACCGATTGATACTAACGTTCCTAAATCTCCGAGGTTTTCTCTTCGAGTAAGGTCTATGCATCCCCTAGCCCAGTGAATGTCAACTCAACCGAAAAGTTTTGGCTTAGTCATACAAGGCCTCGGTACCGAACCTGCTATATATAAGTCTATAACAGGAGTAGATCCGTCGACAGACACCCACAATCTACACCTTACCCGCCTGTCTATCAAGTCCAAGCGCTTCAAACTCTTCCAATCTATTCCATCACCGGCAAGAGGAGATGTCATCGAAATCTGTCCATGATCTCACGAACGCCATCGGAATGAAAGCTCTTCTACAGGAGACGGATTCCTTCGTCTCCGATGAAGTTGTTCGCCTCGCAGGAGGATCAGGAAACTTCACATATAGGGCTCTCCTTAAAAAACCTCATAATGGCCACAGAACGGTCGTCATAAAACATGCCGAAGGATTTTCGCCTTTCAATCCTACCTTCTTGCTTCCCGTCGAAAGACAGGTCAGTGCACCCCACGCTAGCTTCATTCGAATGGCTGATACTCTTTCAGGATTACGAAGTGCACGCTCTTAGGACCATGAGAACCTTGTTGAGCCCCGGAAGTCTTATCAAAGTCCCCGAAGTCTTCCATTACGATTCCGCTAATCGTCTGATTATCATGGGCGATTGTGGCGAGGATTCTCAGAGGTTGAAAGACCTTTTGATCAATACCAACCCATCTGTCGAGTTATCGACCACGATCGGTACTCTCTTGGGGCAATTTTTGGGTACTCTCCACAGGGACGGCAACACAGATCAGTATCGAACCACCAAAGAATTCCTCTCCAAGAGTACTCTCGCTCGCAACATCTCAACAATCATCACAAATGGCGTCCTCATACCTACTCTCATTCCTTCGGGGGACGATGAGATTTTCTTTCGTCCGCCAATCGAGCTCACCGACTCCCAAATCGCTGATCTTCGGTCCGCTGCCGCCGAAATGTCCCAAACTGTGATGACCAGTAATGATCACATCCTTATGGGAGACTTCTGGCCAGGGAATATGATAATAAAGGTCGAAAAGCGGAACGGACAGGAGGTTCCAACGATCTGGGTGGTCGACTGGGAGTTGACCAAGTCCGGTTCGGCCGGGTTCGAGCTGGGGCAGATGTGCGCTGAGTTCTTCCAAGCAGCTCATTTCTACCCTGCTTCCGCAGCATCAGCACACGCCATGCTCAACGCTTTCGTCGACTCATATAAGCAGATCCGCCACGTCGATGCAGCCACCGTCCGACTGGCCTCTATGCACATGGGGGCACATTTGGTCGCATGGAGTCCACGTGTTGGTTGGGGCAACGAGGTCTATACTCGCGCTGCAGCCGTTCACGGCGTCGATTTCTTGCTTCAGGGATACGCGAATAATGAGGAATGGCTTCGGAAGTCTGTTTTGGGGCGATGGTATAGTGATAGCAGCAATCCTTCTTAGTTCTTCTGTACTGTACGTAAAGATACACATTATCCAAACCTTGTTATTGATGAACTAGCCCCTTATTCTGCGACCCTGAGCTCTACTACAGAGACATGTCGTCTGACGGTGTATACGTCAACGAGATGAAGTCCGGCTTTCCCGGCAAGGAATAAATATTGATCGATATTTCTACACCCAAGATGTTAATACAGACATGAAGAAAAAAGCCGGAGAGCTCACCTATCCATAGCATTTCCCAAAAGAATCATCTCCATGTGTTGATGGGAAACATAGGAGTTCGCCACCCCATAATTTGACAAGAGAGGTGCAGGAGCAACACCCTGATTGAATTGGTGAGACGGATTTGAGACAGTACCCATTGACTCCTCGGTATCGTGCTGTATAGTGGGATAGCTAACCAACGCCTCAATTAGAACAAGTCGAGACGCAGGTGACATAGCATTTCGAGTCTGAGAGTAGAGTATTAACAATGTGGCTGGGTTTACTCTCAGCACGACTCACATTCTGAAGGATTGTGATGACTTTCGAATCCTCCCAGTCATGAAGAACGTTTGACAAGATGTACAAGGAGGCACTACAGCTCGGCAATCAGTTCAGCCCAAAACAGAAGTGTGGTATGGATTTCCATTTACCCTGTGACTGGCTGCTTGACGAAAAAATCATGAGGTAAGAACGAGATCCTAGACTTCTGATCCGCACTCAGACAAGAGCGAGCTATGATCTACACGAAAATTGAGTAATCCCGTATTCGACGTTCAGTCCCTCGAAGGGTCTTACCTTCTCTCCTTCGGTGCAGACTTCGGGACGGTCTTGGTTCTGGAAGTGTGCATATTTGAGGACTTGCATTATTTGCATGCACAAGTGACCTATTCCAGACCCTAACTGTAGACCGTGATTTACGGATAAACTATGTTGAGTAAACAGATCGGACGAACCTCGACGATCACGGACTCAGGATGATCGAATCTTGACCATGGAAAGTCCCACAAAAGACCTTTTCCTCCGCCGTTCATCAGTGAATTTGCGCGCATTCCGTGGGCGAATAATTTGAGACGGTCTTCATTCCCGGGCGAATTGAGAAAATGCCAGTAATCAGACTTGGAAGGATTGTGTCCGTTAATTCCGTTCCTGGTTTGCGGGTCTTCGGCGAATGCCTCGGCAAATGGCGAATCGAGACTGTCAATAGAGTTCCCTGCGACGGGATCGGCCAGAACCTTCGAAAACTTGGTTGAAGCCTTCAAAGAGACATCGGACCTGAGATGTGCCATTTATTTTATTATTCCGCCGTTTTAACAATATTTGGTCTACTTACCATAGTTCAACAAAACCTTTAGTCAATTCTCCTTCAAGAAGCGTCGCCGAAAGCCGATTGTTAGAGAAGTGATCGGGGGCGACCTCTTCGAATATATGGTGGGAGCATAGATATCGCATAGTGATCGCTGTTTAATATCGTCAATTCTGAACAGAACCCTTGAAAACACGAACACACCGATCTTTGCGGCGGAGAGACCAGTTTCATGCGCTATATGTTCAATATGAACGCCACGACTGGAAGAAAGCCCTCCCTCTAGTCTCGCTATGATATCGGCAATGCCAACTTTAGTTACGAAACTGAGAGCTGCTGGACGATGATACTTGACGAATTTTTTGTAAGGACAGAACCCCATAGGTGAGTGATATAATAACTCACTAGTAGCGTATCGGTCATAACTCTTTCCTGAGGGTTCTGAACTACTGCCTTGCCATCAGATGTCAGATCGAAAGCTCAGTCGAGAAACAAGAGAGGGACATACCGCCATCATTCCGAGGGCTCCTAGCAAGGTCTTCCGTGCATCCCAATACGATCGAGGGGGTGTCGTCGTGTCCCAAGGATGAGCTCCGGTAGCAGATAGATTTGGTTCCGGGACGTTAGCAGCAGCAAGCTCATACTGCAGCGTCCGAGTCGAGTTGGTGATTAGGAACAACAGTGAGTCTATGACCGAAGAAGATTCCATAGTAGTAATGGCGCTCGGAAATTGTTTATGGACGAGGATGAGAGATGAAAGCAGGGGGTTGCCAAGTCACTCCTACAGAACCAGACAGAACCCATCCCTTATATACGAGCCAGCTGATACGATTACCCTCGTTCAAACAATAAAAACTTTGGTATTGATAATGACGGAAGTTACGGAACCAATCACTCGCAACAGAAGAAAGCTTCTCGGGAATCGTCGAGGGGAAAGCCAAGTCTCTGATCAGGCCCGTAAAAGACTGGCACGAGGAAGGGGCGAAATTCAGCCTTGTGAATCGGACTGGACTAATGAAACTAGCGTGGTAAGACACTCCACCGTAATACTGTATCAGGGCCGCGGAAAGAAGCTGTTTTGTGGTTCGAAGTGATGTGGTGGACCGCCAAGGGGTCGAGATACTGCAGTACTAACATCGAAGAGTTGGAATCAGATAGCGAACGGTATAGTAGAGTAGCTTTTGGAATAAAGAAGTATGTTTTCAGGATGAAAGTTTGCGAGTCCTTGAAGCGCGCATGACGCCTCAACACGTGTTGGGAATCGCAAACTACAGAGCAGGAACTTGTGACGCATCACCAAAATTCACCGATTCTATCGAGCCGCCCGAGATGCGTGTTCTATCTGCCACAGCATAGCCTAATTGCGGATCCATACGAGAATCAGGTCACATTGACGCTCCAGGGTAAAGCAATCGTGTATCAGTACCACTTCGGGAGATGGGCTGAGAATCAAGGGCACCCCATTCTTCCAGGCTGCCATCTTCAGTAAGGATCGAATGTCGGATAACATACATCATATACAGCAGAGAGAATAAAGTTGATGATAAGGTTTCGCCACGTTTAGAAGAGCTTCGGGGTTCTCGGTGTAATCTACAACTCCGCTTCGAGGGTACCGCAGACGGCCAGCAGATTCTCTCAGGTACCTCGAACCGGCCCCGAGAGCGAGACTATAGCGCTCAAATTCTCAAAGCCCATCCGAGGCAACTCAGAGTGGAGCATATTCTTCATCTTCTTCTGGTTGCATTATCCCGCCCGTGAACAAAAACCGACGTCTTGTATGGGTAGCCCGACTTGAAAAGCGAAGAGCTGTTTCAAGGGGGGCTAGAGAGAGCACTCTCGTAATGACGGCACAGTATAGTTGCTACAAACCCGCATTCGATTCTTGGAACAGATCAGGGACGTTCAGGGACCTATCGCGCCGAATGAACGATCAACGGTACATTGATAAGGCAGCTTTTCTACTTGAGAGGTTTCTGCTTGCCTATTTGAATCGAAACAGCTCCTGAGTGTCGGAAAAAAATCTTTCAGGCGGATGCGCCAATATCAGAGACGGCGCAAGAGGGAAGGCTCATCTGAGGGCTTTGATCCGGAGTCGGCGATTATTCAGGAAAACCCGAGGAATTGAAATGCAGACTAGAATCCTCTAGCCATAATGCTATAGAGGAAGTATTGTCGTTTCCCTGTAAAGCTTTCCATGCGCTCAGTCGGCGTTGTGGCGTGGGTAGTCGAGCATACCACGTCCTGTAAGCTCGCGGTTAGTGTATTCTGACCCAAATCAATAAATGGATCTAGTTCTCGATAGAGGTACAATACCAGCGCTTCTTGGTGCCTAGTCACTTCTAGCTTTTCGAGTTAGATGTTGAAGCAGACTCGAAAGACGTTGAGGATCAATAGTGGTTAAGTGCCACATGCAAGAGGCTCTTTTGGTGTAGTGCGGTTCGTGCGGGAAAGGGCTCTTTGGAAGTTCGAGATATATCTCCGTTCAAACACGCGGCTGAGGCCATCAGAGGCATAGTGAGGGTTGAGAAGGTCGAACCTGAGACTGGCGTGATCAGAATGACCGGAATCGGAATCCGGACTGACGCGAAATTCCTGTAGCCGCTGCAGTCATGGACGACGATTCGCCGCCGCCGCCGCCTGCTTCACCCCCTCCGCCGCCATCAGGCCCTTCAGGAGCATCAGGATCACCAACTGACTTCCTGAAAGGCGTGGTTGGAAAGAAAGTGGTTGTGCGTCTGACATCAGGCGTCGACTATCGCGGTATGTGATCTCACCATACCAAACCGTGACGGCTCTTTGATGGCGTGTTCAATTATAGGAATATTGTCGTGTTTGGACGGCTACATGAATATCGCGTTAGAACAGACTGAAGAACATGTCAATGGTAGAGTGACGAATCGATACGGCGATGCTTTCATTCGAGGGAATAATGGTGCGTCTCGTCCATCTGATTCTGAAGCCTTCTCGCCTTCTGATTGTCTGTCCTTTAGTGTTGTATATCTCTGCTGCCGAGCCGTTGTGAGAACCATCTATGCCGCCGTCGTGTATCTTCTATCATCGACTCCTTATTGACCCCGCTTGGGGACCGCAAGTACGCCGTCCCCAAGCCGGCTTAATACAAGTTCGGTTTGGTCTGAAATGACGTGAATCTCGAGGACTGATTTACTCTGCTCCGCTCGAAGATTGATGCCACTGCATGAAGCACTTCGATCTTCGATGCCACAACGTAAAGGTCATTCGCTGGCCAGAAGCGAGTTTTCAGTGTCAGCTTCTAAATCGCTAATGCACGGGATGATCCGCATGTCATCGTTTTCTGAAGGACGTCATGGATAATTGTCTACACTTCTCAATGTCTCGCAAGCTTCAGAGATTGCCAGTACGTGTATTAGGGTCGACGGTCTTTGACGTTGAGCCCAGCCTGAAGGCATCTGAAGGCATGATATTTTGACAAGGTTCTCTCCTAGATTGGATGCCGGCTGAGTAACCCAAGAGTCTAAGCATCATTTTTCTGAAACCGAAAACCCTTCGGCCCAACTCGTTCTGTCGGACGAAACCGCGGGTTGTGGCTTGGCTAGGGCTTCTCCAAGTTTTCTCTAGTTGTTCGTGCGATCGGTGTGCGTGCAATACGGCCACCTGAATCGATATGATGCACTTCGCCACATCAATCTGCGTGCCAATCGGCGGTTACTTCCTCACCAATTTGGCATATACGGCATAGCGAATAAAGATAGGATGCACACAAGAATGAATCCAGATGATCAGGGATATCGATATCAACAAGGTATACTCCTAGGCTTACTACCTAGTACTACGTATATACCCTACAATCGTTCACATGCAAGCAAAAGCAGATATAACCTATTTACTACTATACACAGCAGAAATATACGGGAGCGTTGAGAGACGGATGGAGCGATCGCAGGGATGAGAATGTGACAGGATGAATCGCTTGCGGATGTGATGAAAGATGAGAGGAAGTAGAATGAACAATTAAATACGAAAGAATGAAATGAAAAAGAAAAGTGAGCGGTCAAACGAATGACACGCTCGGAGTAGGTTAATAGACAGAGTCGATCCAATGCTGGATCTTCTCATGGGTCGACTCTGGCGCCACCCTTCACACCTCCACTTTGCGTTCGACCTCCGTGTCGCGCGGCGCGCATACCCGAACCAATCCCAACGCCAGTGGGAGTTCCCGTCCCGGTACCCCCACTCGTAGCAATAGTAGGTTGACCCGGAGGCAACACCACGCCAACGGGAGGCCTCCTTCCACCCGTGATGGTTTTCTCCCTTTCTCGCTCCCGCTCGAGTGGACGAATACGCATCGACTCCCTCCGTTCTCTGCGTTCTTCACGCTCAGGATAATGATAGGAATGGGAAGTATGAGAATGATGATCGGAGGATTGATTATCTCGATGATGATCTGTTGATGAAGTTGTGCTAGGGAAATCAAGATCTGAACCGGAGGCTAATGGGAATGGGTAGTGTTGTTGAGCGGGAGGAGGTTGCGAGGGCGGTGCCGACGGGAAGGGTTGCGCTGATGAATGGGAAGATTGAGAACGTGAACTGGAATGACTATGCATATGCGGAAGTGCGACGCTGATGGGTAATGTAGTACTTCGTGTACTCGTCTTCCGCGCGACTTTCGCAGACTCTGGGGATGAAGGCGTGTAGCCCGGTCTATAAGAACTAGACGCGGAAGCAGAAGAGGACTGAGGAACGTGGCTTGATTCCGAGCTCGATGTGGGCGGTGAACTGGATTCATGGCCAGGCTCATGTCCTATTCGGCGGGATTGTTCGGAACCATTGGGCGAGACCATCGGGTCGACCCACTCGTCTTCTTCGCCATCTTCTTCTCCTACTCTCTCAACCTCTACATGGCGAGGTTTGGGAGAGAAAGGAGGTTGTGGAGGACGATGGTCGTTGGAAGATCCATCTCGGTATACATCAGCTCTCGCATCTTCGAATTCGTCGTCATCTTCATCATCGTCTTCTTGGATAGGGAATCGAGGTGTAGAACGAGTCTCGACGCGTGATGAAGAAGAGGGTAGAGGATCGGCACGTGCAGCATGAGAGGCACTACCACTATCGGTCGACGATGAAGCTGCGGCAGTGTTGGAAGCTGCAGATATGATAGGCGCAGGAGGAACGGAATCCATCGCACCGCTCGATGGTTGATTTTCACTTGTCCCAGCAACAGGTGTCTCAGAGCTTCCGATCTCATCAGACTTTGCCACGCCATCATCAGCTTCAGCGCTGACATCGACCAGATCAGCCTCCATCTCTGGCTCAGACATCGATTCCAATCCTATCTCGTCGTCAAGGTCATCGACGTCAGCTGCACTTGCTCCTGCAGCGGTACGAGATGAGGAGGGGACACCCCAAGTTGGAGGTTCATCTTGAATGGAGAATATCACTTTGTAAGTCCGCGACATCTATATCCAGGAATAAATCAGCAACGTGAATGTGCATGTAAGACCGAAAGGACAAACCTCTCCAACCCGTCGTCTGAAATCTAACCATTCGGCCTCATCCTTACATAAGAAGCCCAAGAGCATACTCGGATCCATAACACTAAAAGCCATCTTCCGAACCTTCTCACAATGAAACGTCTTTAACTCTTCTGGTCTGTATGCCGTATAATAATGATTGATAACGGGATCATCAGACAACGGTTCTTCAGGGGACGTAGAGTTATAGGGGTAATGAGAGTGAGCGTTGGTGGACGTATGTCCCGCAGAAGGATGAGTCGAAGATGGATCAGAAGCCGAGTATCCATGGCCGAGGACAGACGCGGAAGCCCCTGTATGCAAAGGGCTCGGAGCAGAGGGACTGTGGCCCATTGACATTGAGCTGGTATGACTGCTGGTAGACCCGGAGGGTGAGGCAGGACCATGTCCATGATGACGGAACGGTCTGAAGCGGAATGAGGAATGTGAGTGGTTCGTCGATTGCGTCGCTGTTGTCTCTCGATCTGAGCTGTCAGGCGTCTCGTTGCGACCATACCGCCTATCCGCACTCTCCCTCTCCTTCGCCGTACCAGAGTTACTGGTGTTCGTACTCGTCGGCGAAAGGTTCAGGATTGCATTGTTGGGAGGTGGAGGGCGAAGGGGAATGGCAGCACGGGAGTGATGGGGATCGAGATAGATGAGCGATTGGTCTTGATAGCCCAAGAAATAATATGAGGATGAGGGGCGACCGCCCGCGATGCCAACAGATTGCGGGAAGGTGAAGATTGTCTACAGCACACCAGAGTGTAAGCAATGATTTTCTCCAGAGAAGAATGAGGAATCAGGATACCTTGAGGCAATCGTAGTAGATCGGGTTGACGCCCTCAATACCCAATCTTATCCCGATAAGAACGAGAACACCTCGATCACCCCACTTCTTCTCTCCTCCCTTCTTCCCGTTCGTCCTGCCCTGGGAGTGCGCCGCATGTAGATTGGAGGCGGCATATACGTCCGACTCGTATATCACCCCGTCAACGGCGACAGCCACAGAGAGATCGCACTCCGGGAACGCATTGGCAAGGGTTCTACACGTCATTAGTCACCAGCTTGAGAAGAGAGAGGAGACCGAGACGAAACATACTTCACAGCACCAGCAGCCGTGCTAGGTCCAAACCACTGTCCGACATCTTTCCCTAGGTCTTTTCCAGCGAGCGCCATCCTATGAACACTGAAAGGTGCCAAAGGCGAAGGGGAGTCGAAGAACCAAGTCAAAATACGGACGTAGGTGGCATACGACTGGGTTGGAGTCGGGTACAACGGTTTGCGCCAATCTGGGATCATATGTCAATCTCCGTAAAAAGAGCCATGAGTGATCCTACCTCTCCCAAGATGCAAATGAATCAAAGCCTCAGCTAAAAGGCTCTGACCAGTACGTAGCATACATCCCCATCCTGCATCACTCGTCCACCCCCTCTCACCACTCCAATTCCACCGCCGAGAAATCGGACTCCCTCCCCCGCCCGAAGTAGTTGTCGATACAGAAGCTTCCGATTCTGTACCAGACAACGAAGAAAGGTTTGAATCCCGAATAGGAGAGAATGAATTACGATAAGTTAACCAAACTCGGGAAGTGAAGTCGTTGTAGAATGCAGGCGGCCATGCTGGATGTGCCGGGGCTTGAGAAGGGGAGTTGGGCGGTGGCGACGATGAAGGAGATCCGGAGGATCCTGGGGGTGGTGGAGAAGATCGATAACCGCTTTTTGAGTCGACGATGACGAGACTGTCTCTTCTGCCTGGACTCTGCGACTTGCTCTTCTTTCCTCCGAAGCTATCTTTCGACGATGTCGACGAAGCCAAAGAGGCGGGTTCGTATCCGGGATGCAGAACGCCCATCAACCAAATCGGGTGAGGCGATCGATCAGGAAAAGAGTCGCTATCGAGGACAGCTCTGACCAATTTGTCTTTTCCGTGAATTGCGGCGGCGATCACGCTCGAAGCAACCGTTCGTGCTCTGGGGCTCCTCGGCTGTCCTGTGGAGGCACTGAGGTTTGGAGAAGAGGGCGATACTGCTGCTTGAGCAAGGAGAGATGAAAGCGAAAGGTCGGTTGATGAGGTGGAGAAATGAGACACCCATCCAGCCAATCTCGTACCTACATCTCCTAGACGAGATGTAGATGAATTAGATGGATATAAAGCCATCTCTGACGGCGTTGATTGAGGTCTTTCGGAGCGTGTGCGGGGTCGGGGAATCGGGAGCGCAGCCTGGGATGACTGCACCTGCGATTGCGATGGATAAGCCTGGGATGATGAGAGCGATGGCGGGGTAGGCTCATGAATGACAGGAACGTCCGCAGACGTCGTATTGTCCGTTTCCTTAACAGCTCTCAACTTCTCGTTCGAATCCGACATCGCCGCCTGCTGCTGCTGAGCACTAATTGACCTTGACCGATCTCGGTTCGAGGCTGCTTTCTGGAGAAAACGAGGGAGCTTTGAAGAAGAAGTAGACGGCGTCGGAGGAGCTGCTTGGGTGCCTGACATCCTCTTCAGTCCGCTTCAGCCCGAGTCGTGTCGTGTCCTGCACTAGACTCAAGCCAGACGTCCAAGTCGTGAGGTTATCGTGTCGCGTCGTGATACAAGTTTCAGACTGCCACAGTCGACGTGGAGGACGGACGTGTCGACGAGCTTGGATTCTGGCTGGCGAACGGGCTGCGTGGCGGAGTCCGAATTCGGTTTCCTCACAACGTTTCGCCGCGCATTCTCATTATTTTCTGCATTTTCTGCTTTATGAGTTCCCCTTGGTCTTTCATATTGGACTCTCTATAGGTACGATGGTATCATCGCGTATCAACCGAGAGCACAAGAACCGCAGTTCATTAATTCCTTTGTTTTAGAACAGGCTCTAAAGCGGAAGCAAAATACCCTGAACCCTACGCTCTATCTCAGCGTATGCTGTGAAGCCATTTCTGTACCAAACAAATCAACAATTCCAGCGAATTCGGACGGTCTTACTCTCACGTTGCTCCTCATATATCTGCTTTCATCCTTTCACGTCGCAAATCGGACCGAAAGGCCAAAGCACGACTTTCTGATTTAAGTAATACTTGCTGGATTGGGAAACTGAAGGAGGGCGTTGTTGCAACCGCTGGGGCAGTGCGTGAGAGGACGATGGTACCATCGTATCTGCATCCTCACCCTTTCGGTTGGCAATCCCATGTGTATTTGGTGCTCTCGGCGAATTGTTGGATTGCCGTGTTCCTTCAATCTCAAAGCGGGGACGCATTTGCTGTTTTGAGCTCATGATTATATTTCAGACGCATGGTACGTCCTTTCTCTTGGGGCCACTCAAGTCTGTCCAAACAACTCAATCGGAATTAGTACTGTCGGCGTCCGCTATGTAAGGTCTTCCTAATTCCGATTTTTGGAGTGGTCGTCTTCCACGCAATGGCACCATGAACCTAGCTCTCCCAGCGCTATACCGCCCTCGACATTCTTCCTGCGTCTGCCAGCGCCCGTCTTCTCCGCTCCCAAGCGGAATTAATAAATTCACTCGCAGGTCCATGGCCACACGTCATCAGACAATCTGCTCGGTGTCCGGGCGAATCAGCAGCACCTGCGTTCGCATTCTCGGCTGCGGGACTTTAGGATCAAGGTCGCTAACTTAGTTTGGCTCTTTCGACGACTCTTCTTTCGACTCCGTTTCATGTTGCAGCTTGACTCCCGCTGATGTATTGTAACAATG
The DNA here is from genome assembly GCA_001632355.1 of Sistotremastrum suecicum HHB10207 ss-3. Classification (NCBI taxonomy): domain Eukaryota; kingdom Fungi; phylum Basidiomycota; class Agaricomycetes; order Sistotremastrales; family Sistotremastraceae; genus Sistotremastrum; species Sistotremastrum suecicum. The sequence goes on from KV428033.1 coordinate 172,134, forward strand.
ACACGATTACTGCGGTATCAGATTGCGCACCCCGCTGATTCGAGGGTTGAATTTACACATCCTATCGGGATGTCTAAGATCTTCCGACTCTTTGCACTCTACCCGGATCGGCTACCGGCTCAATCGAAATGTGCCACTCTGCGATCGGAACCTAATTTGACCGGAAATTTGCGTGCTTTCTAGAGGCCTCTTTATAATCTGCCCGCTCTGTGCGTCAATTTTTCTCGTCCTAGACCTGACGCAGTCAGTATGTCGGATATGAAATTATTTTCTAAGGGGCAGAATGATTTGCCGAACCAGCCAGGCACAGAAGACAGGTTCCTCGAGCTCGCCCGGTTCGCACAAAACGGCCCGTGAAGGTCGCCTGAAAACAGTGTCAGGATGCATAAAAAATCGTTTCAGACCTACAACACACCTTCATCCACACGACGAATCCTTTTGCGTTGTTGAAGACTCACTTCTGTCTCCGCCTCATAACAGTCGAGGACAATCGGAAAGATTTGCTGAGCGCTTCCAACCCACGAGACCAGGTACAGCTCCCGGCCATTGCACTCTCAGTCTCCGGCTGTGGTCTGTTTCCGGGCCTATAATTAGCAACATAGTCTCTGGATGACCGCCCAGGTCCCCTGTGAACTCAACCTGTCTCTCAACATACCAAAGATGACGACGAAGACTCCAGAGTCAGTTTTCCGTTAAAGAGAGATTTCTTGGGTTCTGACTATTAGTCACAGCGAGAGTGAAGCTAAAAACCGGTTGCAGATATCAGGTTGAATTCGAGGATCAGCTCTGATTCAGGCTCGGCGCTTATATACTCTTTGGACAGAGATACGCGGTTTCAATTTCCCAAAAGCTCATGGGATGCTCAAAGCTGCCAATCGATTCAGTCTCGCTTTGGAATGTGGTACAGAGAAGCACATGTCCGAAGTTTCCAAACGCAATGATCATCCATTTTGGGATCAAGAATTTGTCTTGTGAGTACGAGGCAACAGAGAAAGCATCAGACTTTAACTCGTCGTTTTTAGTAATTCTGAATCAACTGTTCTTGTTATCAAAGCTTATATTCATCATTCTCTGGGTAAAGACGAACTGGTAGGAGAATTAAGCGAAGACATTAAGAAGTTGACCGCGAGCGCCGACGCCGACGGTAAGTGTCAGGTTCTCGTCAATGAGACTTTCTCCTAACGATAAATTAGGTTCTGTCAGAGTCGTGTTGAAGGTACCAAAGGGATCTTCGGCAGCCAAGAATCCACCAGAGATTTCATTCAAGATATCATTAAAGAGTCGAACCGAAAACATGACCGCAGCCGTCGAGGCGGGGAAAGCTGGATGGCAAGATGTAAAGAAATCTCCCGGGCTGTTGGATCAGACATCGAAGGAAGTAGTCACTGCTGCCAAGATACAGTCTACCATCACGGCGGCCGCGGCAGATGTTACACCATTCCTCGATAAACTGGATAAATTTGTGAAGCTCGTTGATAATATTTCCGAGGTATCACTCGATTATCATTCTCTGCACTAAAACCGATTGTCAATTTTTACAGGTCCATCCGTATGCAAAGGTCGCTTGGAGCGTTATATCCGCTGCCTACAAGGTGCCATCTCCTTCTCTTCTATCGCGGACTATTGTTGCTCAATCCATTTAACAATTAGATATTTCAAGCTCAGAAGCAACGCGACGGCGCGATAGCTCACCTCATCGACGTGATGGACGATACATACGCATTTGTCATCGAATCAAAGGAGCTTTTCCAAGTGGAATCTCAACGCAAGCTTCTGGAGACTCTGGCGAACCAGACAACGGAATGTGGCCATTTCATCGTCGACTACGCGAAGAACAAGACATTCGGTGGGTTTGATTGCATTGTAGCATTGGTTCCGAAGAGCAGAGCAGACCGTGCTAACGCCGAATGTTCCAACGCAGGTGGACGGACCTTGACAAATATTCTGGGCGAAGCGGACGGCGTCATCAAGGGCTTCGAATCAAGTTTCTCCGACTTGAAGGCTGCAATCCAGTTACGCGGCTCTGTGCAAACCGAAATTGTCGTCTTTCAAACCATCAAGTTAACGAAAGATATTGGTACGGGGAAAAAGTAATGCAATGCGACTACACTTTGACTCCGTACATCATCCTAGCGATCGACATCAATCTCAATGACATGCAATATGTCGGCGATGCCAGTTTCCTGCCAGAGAAAGCATGTTTTCCTGGCACTCGAACGGAAATCATCGAGACTATCACTCAATGGGTCATCCAGCCTGATCAGTCGGAGAGTGCTTCCCTTTTCTGGCTGAAAGGCTTCGCTGGATCAGGAAAATCTGCTGTTGCCCACACGATCGCTCATCGCTTTCATTCCGGGAAGCGACTGGGATCCTCGTATATTTTTGACGAGTCTCAGGCGACCGAGCGTCGCGCTGACACCGTATTCAGCAAGATATCTCGGGATCTTGCAGCTATCAGTGACGGTTGGAAGGATTCCCTTGGAAAGATCATAAAGAATTCTCCTGATCTTCGACACACACCGTCCGTCCGCCGGCAATTCGAGGAACTCATCTTGGGTCCAGCGAGAGACGTCATGTTCATCGGTCCGATCTTGATCGTGATTGACGCCCTCGACGAATGCGGTGGAACACCAGATGCTCGGAAAGAGCTTCTCCGTATTTTGGCCACCCGTCTATCAGAGTTGCCTTCCAACTTCTGCATCCTCTTGACTTCTCGTCCGCAGAAAGAGTTCGAAGACGCATTCTCGCACAGCCAATACGTCACACCACTTGATATCCTGGCTGCCTCCGAAAGCTCTGTTGACAAGGACTTGGCCGTTTATTACGAATCGCGTCTCGGCGATCTTGCGGAGCTGGACGACGCTTGGCCAAATAAAGGTTGGCTGTCAGAATTGGTTAAGCGATCAGAGGGCTTGTTTCAGTGGGCGTTCACAGCCTGCGAATACGTCCTCGAGCCTGGTTGGAGCCCTGACGAGCAACTCCGTAACCTGTTCTCCTCCACCAGCTCATCCGCAGAGCTCGCAGGACTGGACAATCTGTACAAGGCAATACTCCATAATATATTCCAATTTTCTGTCAACGATGGTCGTATTGCGCGGTTTCGGTCCATTCTTGGGCGGATTCTTTGCGCAAGGACGCCGTTGACCGTGGCTGATTTGATGGCTCTTCACGGACCCGATGAGAGTCCGAGCATGATCAAATCCATCGTCCTTAGAATGGGGTCAGTCTTGAGCGGAGTTTCAACCGACTCCGCTCCTGTTCAAGCGCTTCATACTTCGTTTCGGGATTTTCTCTTCAGTCAGGAGCGGAGCGACATTTATCATATCGACCCCCTCGAACAGGAACGATCTCTCGCGAAAACATGCGTGACCCTTTTGAATAAGGAACTCAGGGTCAACATCTCCAAGACGCAGACTTCGTACACTTCAGGGCCTTCTCTCAATGACACAGTCGTGCCGCCTTATTTAATGTACTCGGCGCGCTTCTGGTCCGACCACCTCATAACAATTCCCTTTTCTCAAGACGTCGTTCCTCTGGTCCAGACGTTCACCACACAACACTTCTTGCACTGGCTAGAGCTGCTTTGCCTATACGACGAAGTGTATAGAGCTCGAAATGCCATGCGAGCGCTGCAAACGTGGATCCTGGTGAGTCCATATAGGATACAGATGGTACATGTGGATTCAATGTCGCATACGATTTTAGGGTCAAAATCAAGTCTTGTTTGATTTTGGAATTGATGCAGAGAAGTTCATTAATGCCTTTGCCAATATCATTGGATTGAGCCCTCCTCATTTGTACTTGTCGGCTTTACCTTTTGCCCCAACCACCAGCTTGGTTGCAAAGCATTTCCTTCCAGGGCTCGAGAATACGCTTAGCGTCCAGGCAGGCAAACAGCAGACATACCCCGCTCTCGTCAATTTACTAGGGACACCGAGTAACCTCTGGAGCCACACAATTAACTCTTTGTATTGCAACAGAAACAATATAATGTCTGTTTCTTCGGACGGGAGTGTTGTGTTTTGGGATCTGGGTACGGGCCATATACTGGGCGAAATTCCGTCGGAAGATCAACACACCTATAACGTCGGAGTTATTTCTCACGACAGACAATATTTTGCTCTAGGTTCGTACGATGGAGATATTTATTTGCACGACTTCCAAACGCATGCGGCGCTTTGGGGTCCAGTTAATGTGCACGGAGATGCGGTTTCCTCCTTGTCTTTCACAGCTGACTCTACAATCCTCTGGGCAGCCAGTTCAGAAGGATATGTGGGGGGGTTTCACGTGATGACAGGAGCTGAAGTCTGTTCTATACAGCGCCTTCATACTGATACCGTATATCAAGCAAGATTTGCCCCCAATGCAACTCACGTGGCAATCGCCGCGGGAACGGACAAGGGAACGGAAATTATTATTTTCGAGCATATCAGCATTGAAACCACAAGTAGAAATCGCACCGGCATGCAATGGCTTCAAGTACCCCAGCCACCTATTGCGGCCACACGCACTCCTTGCTTAGCGATTTCAGCCGGGGCCCAGTTTATCGGTTGGGTAAGCCCTGGCCGCAAATTTGGGATTTGGGATACCGCGAAAAAGGAAGGGAAAACCCTTTTTGAAGAGGCTCTGCACCTTTGTGCTGTAGATTTCTCTCAAGACGGGGACATTATTGCAACGGCCTGGTCAGATGATAGAATTCGCCTCTGGGAAACGAAATCGGGTTCCTTCCAGGGGCTATTCGACATGGGTTCTCATAGTTCGATCCGACTCCTCCAATTCTGTTTTGACGCAAGTCAAATTGCAACAGGCTCGTCTGAAGGTACTATCGCTATCTGGGATACAACAGCGGCTGTCATTCCCCATGAAGTAAGGGAACCGCTCGAACTATATCTCCTGAACATAACTCCGGATGGAGGAACCGTTTTTACGAAGGATTCAGACGCGACCATTCGTGCTTATGACCTAGAATCTGGGAATGAGAGCAGCCCTCCCCAAGACACGAACAAACTAGGTTGTGTTGTAACAGTATCATATTCTTTAGATATGAAGAGGCTAGCAGTTGCCTTGGAGAACAACGACGTCCTTCTCTGGGATGCTGAAACTTGGACTCCCATAGGAAATCCAATGACAGGGCACACTGATCGCATCGCCTGTCTGACCTTCAGCCCAGACGGCCAACGCCTGGCGACAGGCGGACACGATTATCTTCTCTGCATTTGGGATACTACGACAAACCAAATGGTCACGGAACCTTTTACCGGACATATTGGTTCAGTATCGGATGCGCAGTTCTTTGGTGGTCGAAAGCGTATAGCCTCATGCTCTGCCGAGGATATTCGCATTTGGGACACCGAGAGCGGCAAGAGCATCGGTGAGCCTCTCGAGTTTCACGACGACCTTATTTTTGCATTCGCGATGTCCCCTGACCGGGACCGCGCGGCATCCGGTTCTTGCGATGGCATCATTCACATTTGGGACACCACTACGCTTTCCTGTGAGGGCCAGCCAAAGATGAACCATGAGTCGCATATCGTCTGGTCACTCGCATTCTCTTCGGATGGCGGACGTCTTTTGTCGACTGGACAGGATCACACGATCCGAATTTGGGACGCCCATACCGGCCAGTTGATCGGTATCCCGATGGAAGACCAAAGCGGACCTGTGGTGAGGGCAGTATTTGCCAATAGTGACAGGGACGTTGTTTCTTTGTCTTCCATAGGCACTATCCGAGTGTGGAGTGTCGATTTTGAGAATCAGGCGATGGGCTCCGCTTGCGAGAGGGAATTACGAACGCTCTTCCCTCGCTTTCGGATTGATGGCTGGGTGTGTTCCGACGAGGATCCGGCAAAGTTACTTTTCTGGGTGCCTCCGCATTATCGTTCAACCTTCCTTTGGGGACGCTGCAAACGGCTTATAGGTGCCGAACCTACCATCATCGATTTTGAACGATTTCAGCATGGCGAAAACTGGACGAAATGCCTCACCCCATCTAGTGTACTAGAAGAGGTCTCTTCTTGAGGCAACGATGACAAGCTTAGTATGCGCGTTGAGTCGGAGCCAGACGTGACAGTGGGATGACGATGTACCAGTACATGTAGCAAAATCGATATCAGAACAATTCATTTGTTGACACATTCGGGATTTCATAGCTGCGAGGGACTTCAAGCAGGCAAGAATAGCAAATAGACCAGTTTTGAAGCTCAGTGTGATTCATTGGCAAAAGCGTCGCCTGAGGCTCCGAGCCGAGAAGTTGAAGCTCTTGCCAAATATGTACAAAGCTCGTTCGCGCCGTTTTTGTCGACGTTTCCACGGAATGTCTGGATGCACTCTCAGTTCCAATAATGATCCTGGTCTTTCTATTTCCTTCTACTTCAAACCTGAAACCTGCCCAGAACAGAAATGTACGGATAGTAAAACTATGGTGAACCATCGTGCCGGCGGCGTCAGGCAGTCGTACCATCGCCCCAGGGCCAAGCTGCTCGATAAAGTCACCCAAACTACGCTATACTATTTGCAGCTTTGGACCTTAGTATTACTGTGTCAATCCAATATGCTTCGGAGCTCTGGTGATTCGTACCACTCCTACCCTGTTTCATGCATGATGACTCACCACCACCAGGCACAAACTCGATGAGTACTGTCAGAATAACGCGATAGTGATATGATAGCTGCGAACGAAAATAACGCATCCTCCGGTGATCCACGGATCGGCCTTCAATCTCGGGATGTCCTTCTACTTGCTGCGCTCGGCCAGTGTCGGATGAAGTTCTTTCATCCTTTTCTCCATGTGCGTATTCGGTCCAGTCTCATGAGCCTGTTTCTGACTCTCCAATAGACGACACCAGTAGCGCGATCCCACTGCTTCCCCGTAGAATGCGAAACCAACAATAATCCTCATTCAAATCGGATTGACAAATCGTCCGGCCCGGCCCAACCAGCCAATCCTCGTTCGTTCAACTCGGCGCCCCTCCTAACGATCTCCAGCAATACCGTCACCTTTCGCTCTATATTGGCTTTCTCCTATCCCCTATCTCCGTCACGCCTGCGTACATCCGCGCTCAGTCGAGGAGCGAATCTGGATCTGCTACTAGTATCAATCCGTCGCATACCCGCAAACTGCTTATCCTGGCCCTATGGTCAACCATCGGAATTGTGCAGTCTATATCAATTACAGACATTCCAAAGCCGTGGTATTCGGATCTCAGAATATGCATCCTTCAAGACTTATCGACCGTCGATCAGCGAATGTCACCCATGACCAAAGTGCAAGCTCGAATAGACAACTCAAGCAAGGATGTACTATTAGCCACCGCCCATCGTCAAGACAACCGGACCCAACTTCCTCCCACACCCAGCGCGCGCATTTGATGCATCCCAGCAATAACCATAACCATAACCGGACTCTCAAGCCCGCTCGCCGCCCATATCTCACTTCCCTCTTCTCTTCCATTGCACGACGTTGCACATGCTACTCCAGCTCCAACTATCCTCGATATCTCAAATGCGCTCGGTACGAGTTTTTGAAGATTTCTATTCGGCGATTACTATCTGGAGAATAATATTTTTTGAACGAGCGCCCGCGCTCAGAAGGGTGCCTGACCCTGAGCTTGATGAAGGCGATGCCTCCATCGCCGAACTCCACCTTCTCCCTTCCTTCCCTTCCCTGCCGTTCCGTTTCCGCTTTCAGTTCCGTCACGGACAAAAACTGTCGGCTACGACTCTATCTCAGGCTCTTCTGAACCCAGATTTGATATGACATCCGGATCTTTGACTTGCTTCTCTTATGATGATCTAACGATATTCGTCCCTGATTATCCGTGGTCAACTGCTGTGTATCCGGAGTCTGAGTCTATGTTCCGATCTGGTTCTTCTACGGTTCGAACTCGATTTCCTGTCGCCATCACTATGAATGTCAATCAGCGTAAATCCAACGACGCCGATCCAAGTCATGCCATGCCAACACTTTAGACTTCTTGAGCTAAGTTCTCCAACTGATGTTGCCATGCCTAGCCGGAAGCAAATCCCACCTATAGAAACCCCCCATTCCCGACTCCGGATTCGGGAGTAAGACCAGTTGATACAACCGGTGGCATAATTTCCTTTTGCGGAAGGCTCAAACTGCAAAGCTCGATTATCGCACTGGAGTCTCCGTTATCCTGGCTAGTCTGAGCGCTATGATGTACGGTCCATATGCAACTTCAGCCGTGACTTTCGGGATGTCAAGGCCTAAGTGTATTCACTATCGACGTCATAGCGTTTGAACAAATGAAGATATTGCTAAACCTGCTACGAATTTCGCACTGCGTCGAGTTGAGCTCGATGCGTACCTCGACTTATGACTCATTCTTCCATCGTCAATCGCTCCAAATCGTTTGTCGTCCAGCGTCGTCACTTGAGAAGCTACACCATCGGCCTCGGCAATGAGTCCTTCCCCGTTCCCGGTATTAGTGGGCCGGTTGGCACACAGCGAGCCAAAGCACGGCCAGATCTCCCCGCCCATCATCTTCTCCAGTATTCCATCACAAATTCGGATAGTCAAATGAGACAAGATGTCAAGATCTACGGTTTGATGATCTCATTGACATCGGCATCGCCGACGTCAGCCAAATCTGCACAAGTCAAGAAGGAGACTCATCCGAGCGCTCGTCCGAAATTCATCGATATCCGGTTTGAAGCTTGAAGCTTTGAAGAGCGAGTCAGGGCTCTGCATCAAACTGCATCTTCATCAAAATTGATCAAACGATGCCATACGATGCCATGCTGCTGCAGCTGTGGAGCGGAAGATCTCACTATGCCTTGGGTTGGGGTGACTCGGGATCCGGGACCTGAATCATGAATGGGGATCAAAGGCGTTCACTTTGATCCCCATAGCCATACCCAGCAATAGGCTATGTATATTTGGATACGGTGTCATTATGATGGAATGGTATTATCATCGCTATTTGATGCGGTTTAACCGGATCGTATGCTATGGTCTAACTTGTTGGAGGATTGAGAGTGAGAATCATATCGAATTCGATGACTTTGTCAAATTCGGAGCGGCGAGCGGTGGATGCATTCGTGTCGATTTTGTGTTGATTTTCTGAGAAGACGGTATTGGTATTTTAAATTTCGTATGATCTTGTCATAGTGTCTGCATGCTATGCTACACCTTCACCGTTCTCGTTACGATTTAGCACACGACTTGAAAGCGCAGTCGTTCAAAACGTTGTGTCAACGTCATGAATAAATTCAGTATTATATTCGCCGAATCGAGCACGCTGAGATAGTAACTATTTCACCAGGTACCGCTATACTGACTTTGGGACGATTTATCACACAACTTGAAGCGCAGTCGTCCGAACGTTGTGTCAACGTCGTGAATAAATTCAACATGCATCAAAGCACGCACGATGAGATAGATATTTCAAGACTGATTTGATTATTTTCACCAAATACCGTGATACAATACGAGTTACATGTATAACACGTGTACGGATGATACGATACGATACGTTATGATACGATATGGATGTACTAACTATGCACAGAAAGACAAGACAAGATTGAGAATAAACTAAGCGGAGATAAGTAATGCGAGAAAGAGAACATGCGCAATATCACAAGAGGGAGGAGGGGAGAGGAGAGGAGAATAGAATGGAAGAATAAAAATCTAATGAACAGTAGTGAACATCGACGAACCACAGCAGACAGATGAGTGCATGGAATAAGTATCGGTTAGAAGCACATATCCACAAGGTCCCGAACTCAAGCTCGAGCGTAACCTCAGCGCGAGTAGAACTCACGCTCGTCGCTCAAGGCCTGGGCGACTTGGGCAGATGAGAGTTATCCACCGCCCGTCTCTCACCCATCAATCTCCACTCTCTCCACATCCACACTCCAGCAATCGCACCTCCCGTCCCACAAACAACAACTCCGAATACATTCCAAGCTGCCAACTTGCCCGCTTCCTTCCACGTCCTCGGGAATGCGACGAGGGTCATCATTATTGCTCCTGCGAAGAGGAATAGAGAGTCGACTTGCATAATTTGGAGAGCGACGACTGGAGAGGGGGTTGGTGGGAGAATGCGGAGGGGTGGAACGAGGAGGTTGATGAGGCGCGGGAGGGAGGTACGGATAGGGTTGAACATTGGGATAAGAGTTGATAAGTGGAAGACGGTGGAGAAGAGGAATGCGATAAGGTAAGTGCCTTGAGTGAGGAAATAGGCTCTTTCGAGGCTTTTAGCGGAGGTAGAAGAGGAGATTTTAGGGCGGAAGGTGATGTAGAGGTATTGGAGGAGGGTGATGGTGAGTGGGAATGCCCACCAGAGGGTGACGATGTATGAATGGTTGGGGAAGAATTTCATGAGGGTTGATGGGAGGATGAAGCCGAGGACGAAGGAGAAGAGGAGGGATTCGGCGGCGGCTTGGGGGATTTCGGAGTGGGATGCTTGGGCGGGGTATTTACGTGCTTCACCGCTGCAGATGAAGGATGCCCAGTAGAGTGGGTACATGAATGCTCCGCCGAACATTTGTGCGACCGCGTTCGTCAAGAATGGATTGAGGACGATACGGTCGAGGATATGCTTATTCCGGGGTCGTTCGGAACGTAATGATTCGGCGTAGGGGATGAGAGCGAGGATGGCGAGTGAGGAGACGAAGCCGCAGAAGAAGGGCGGGATGGATGGGTCCATGGCTGTTTGGAAGAAGGAGGTGTGCATGAACAAGTCCGAAGAGGACATTTGGGAGAGTTTAGTAGGGAGACCCGAACCGAGGAGGTATCCCCAGATCATAGCAAATGATGCCAGGGAGATGGGGATGAAGCCCAAGTAGGTCATCAGCCTCGAAGGCATCGACTGCGAAAAGCTGAGCGTCGGTTTCGAATGTGCCATGTCGTTGACGAGTGTCCGGGAGGATGAAGTGGACGACGACGAAATGGTGGATGAAGACGAGGGCGTCGGGGATGGAGGGACGAGAGGCTCTGCGGACGACGTGGTGGAGTGTGAGGACGCCGTCGTTGCTGATGCTTTATAGCTAGCTAGCTACTAGCTACTTAGTTGCGGAGAGCGGGGAAGGGGCAGGAAGGGAATGGCGGTCGTGGCATGGCGAGGCCTGGATGCTTTATACGAAATGGACCAATCGATTAGAGTTGGCTTGAGGCCTGAGAGATGCGATCGAGCGCGAGCGGCCGTACACGATTTCCGTCCCTCGATCACTTCCGACACAAATCTCTCCCGGACCAATTCCCAGATCTGCGATATACCCGACCCAGATTTAGCCGGGGCAGATTCAGATTCAGACTCCGCGGGACTTTGGTCCGTTCGGCTGACTGGGTTGCTGCGCCTCGCCCTCCTTCGCCGTCGCCGACCTTTTGATCTCGAGAACGTAACGCTTGCACTATTTTGAATATGGATAATTCACCCACTTCGCTCTTCGAGTCGTACCAACAAGACTTTACATCCATCACCCAATCCATCAGTCAAAAGCTCAATGAAGACCTCAAAGGCGGTCAGTCCACGTCATCCACTTGATTGCTCCCGTCGCCTCGTCCATTCGTGAAACTGATAACGTCTTTCGTCTACAGAAGCCCGCAAAGCCTCCCTGCGACGCGTTGAAATAGAGCTCGATGAAGCTGAAGAAGTCCTCTCCCAAATGGAAGTCGAGATCCACTCCATGCCTCAATCTCTAAAAGCCCAATATCAAGCCCGTCTCAAATCCTCGAAATCCTCCCTCACAACGCTCAAAAAACAATCAAAAGACTTCCACTCCGCTCTCCAACGCTCTCTTCTTCTCTCAACAGCACCGGGGGGTGCGTACTCGGATGATGCGGAAGGTGGAGGTGATAGAGAACGTTTGCTTACCGGGCATGCGATTTTGGAGAATGGAACGAGGAGGTTGGATGAGTCGAGGAGGATTGCGTTGGAGACGGAGGAGCAGGGAGCGGAGATTCTGAGGTCGTTGAGAGGACAGAGAGAACAGATTGAAAATTCGAGAGATATGGTACGTCTACTTCTGGTTATGACGAATTTGAAGATTGACAGTGGGTGTAGTTGCAAACTGCCGACCGGTCAATTGACCGTGCGTCGGGGACGTTGAAGAAGATGATTAGAAGGTAAGCCGTCCCTCATTTCCCATTCCTCGTATCCCGATGCTTGTTCATCGTTCGTCACCTCACCTTGTCGAACAACCAAATGCTAACACCCTCTTTTTGAATTATAGGATGTATCAACAACGCTTCATAACAGCAGCAATAATCGCCGTCCTCGTCATCCTCATCGCTCTCATCCTCTACTTCAAATTGCGCTAGTATACTACTCCTTTGCTTTTTTACCTACCGACACTCTTGGAACCTTATGATCACGTTTTTATGTCCTAGCTATTCAATAATTATGTATCCTATTCTTACACCTCACGTCTCATACCATCTTCGTACCTCATCGACTCCGACGACTCGGCTTATCATTCTCCCACCTCCACCTCTCCAATCTATCTCAATTAAAACCGGGTTTACAACTCAAGAGACCGGACACAGACTTTGTCCGCCTCGAAGCCTCAATCCCACATTCAAAACGAAAGAAGAAAGGAAGATTTTCCTCGGTTATTTATAGCATTTTCGGTTCCTGAATGGTCTTCTTCCTTAGCTTAGGATGGTCTTCTGACTTTTTCGTACCTGACTGCTGTTGTCCTCGAAGACGTTCGTGGTACTTTGGGAGACACGTTCTCTGCGCCGGCGCCGTGTGATAGGGATCGAGTATAAGTTTTAGTGTGCCATGTATGGCATGGAAGTTGCGGATTGTGGTGTTTGTCATCTATTGGGCCATCTGGACAGTTGGCAGAGATGAGAATGAAATGAGCGCGCAAATTCTCTGCCTATCACCATTACTAACCGCGACTTTACAATTTTAAGCCCTAGATTACACGCTCTTCCGATTCAATGTCTCTCGTGGACACGTATAGTCAATACCGACCTCAACAGAAAGCGTTCAACATAAATTGCAAGTCAAGGAGCGGAAATGAGATCAGATAGCTGTTCGGAGCATGTACTGCATCTGGCTGAATTCGAACACAGTATATTCACGATAACGGCATTCATTGACGAGGTCAGAAATGAACTTCGAAAGATGCAGAATGAAGGGCATCACTCATAGTAGTTAGGGGGTTGCTGTACGCACTATTGGAAGTTGTGGAAGTTGAGCCATTGAACATTTGTTTGCGTCCAGTGATGATGAACTGCCTTGACGGTCCTTTGACGAAGGGGATTTGTATTTGGACTATAGCTATGACGAATGGATCGCTCGGACAAGAGGAAAGAAACGATGTTGAATGGAGTGTATTCATGGATACGAGGAGTCATGCTGTGCAGTCTATGAAATGTAAGATCAGAGAGTAACATACATAGCCACCAGAACGCGAATCACTCACACGACGTTCACCAGTAACCCCATAAGCACCCGTAGAATGGTCATAGTCAAACCAGGAAGTCCACGGCGTTCATACCGCGAAGTATTTCAAGCTTCGGCCCATCGTCAACTGCGCCGTCCTCTCCGTACCAACGAACGGCTTCGCATTACCAGAATTCGTCAGGCAAGGATTCAATGGAAAGAGCTAGAGGGTGAGACATCCTTCGAATACACGTTGTAGACCTTCCAGACCTTCGTTCTTCGACTTCGCCAGAGCGCCGGGCACCACGAATCCATGATCGGGCAGTCCGCATCCTCCGATCGATATCGCTGACTATTGGAGAGCTCGAGATAAAACAAGAACAAGGTTGATCTTGGAATCGGAGGACCTGTATCAGCCACTATCAGGCTGTATCAGAGGCAGACTCTGGCACCGAAGTCGTACCTGAACGTGAATTTTCTCCATCCTCAGGTCCCCGAAATCGTAAACTCTCGGAAACGCTTAACATCTCCAATGGAGAGGCGTGGGCCCGTGGGGGCGTGGGGGCGTGGTTCCCTCGTGAGTGCCAGTGCTATCGCACGATGAGCGTCAGAAGGACCCATGGCCAAAGCGCTCTTAAATTCCAGGATGCCACATTCTCAACTGCCCAGAAAGGCAGGTTCAGACCGTTCAAGAGGTGTCCAGTCGGAGTTCGATGAATGTCTTCCACTGGTCTTGAATTTTGGACGGAAATCTGACAAGAATTCGAGGATAACGGAGTGAATATATTTGGTTTCTTGCTGAATTGTTGACAGCGCTGTCACTCAGAATGCGACGCATTTTCCTTTTCCAGGTGCTGCCACGTCTGATCTTCCCCAATCACAACAATATCGCAAGTAAACGAGGAGCCAAACAGCCGGTTTCCCCGAAGTGAGACTTCCACTGATAGCATGCGATTAGCGGGATGTGCGGGATCGAGGGGTAAGCTCGAAGGCCGGGAGACGAGGGGTTCGCGGGTACGGGTACGGTTGTTTGGCAGGTTCGCCGTTGACAGGTTTGACAGGTCGATTGACAGGTGAGTCGATCATCGAATGTTGGATGGAAGACTGAGACCCGGAGTGTACCTTTTCGTTCCCTGGAGTGCTAAGCGTCGTTGCCGGATGTAGGTAAGACACTCCTTATTTCGATCTTTTTCGATCTTTTTCGATCGGCGGGTGTGAGACATTTTTTGGTGTGGTGTCAATGGTGGCCGGTGTGCCGTGGTGTAGACAGTATTGGTAGAGTACAGGCCGAGTGCACCGACGGCGCCGATGATGTTGTATATCGACCGAGACATGCGAATCTTGAGTCTAACCGTCCCAGAATGAATCAACTCTTTGTGGATACCATCGAGCCTCGAGCGCAGGATACACTTGGAGTGGGAAGATACTAGTTTAGTCGGGCACAAAGTTGTTCAACCTAGTCGAAGTCCATGGATCCAGCCTGGACGACGCGTCAGTTCCTGGCCTCGAAGCCATGTCAGCTCACCGTTCACGCACGTTATCCATTCAAATGCCGTACAGATTACAACATCCATATCCATTTCGCAGCCTGAACAAGAAGCACAATAACGACACTTTGAAGATCCGCATCCACAGAAAGGAGTGAGAGACAGAAAAGGAATGAGACACCTTGCCATAGCGGTTTAGTCGAAAAAGCAAACGCAACCGAATCGGTAAACTCCTCGGCTAATAATAGGCTGCACGTGGTTCTTTTGGTCCCAAACTTCCCAAATGCGGCTCGGCTTCTCAAGAAGGGTCCAGGTTGAGGGTTCGAACCACGCTTTCGGTTTTTCAAGCGTGCCTGCCCTGCATTTAATCAGCCTCATCCCATGGCCATGCTCCTTTCTTCCTTTCTTCCGTGTTGCTCACATGACTTTTGAAATTCTCAGAAGACTCTACGATAAGAAAGTCGAGTGTCGGGCTGAGGGTCGGTGATTCGGCCATTCTCACTCATTGGGAAAATATATCCTCGAGTGATAGTCCCGGACTATTTTCGAATTGAGAGATACCGACGGGGCCGAGATGACGAAAGATCGGGAGGAGAGCTGACGAACCAGGGCCGCGAGGATGCCGATTTGATATTGTGTAAAAAGAATGAGATCTTGGACTAACCTTCTTCATGGCATCGATTGGCAAACTTTCAAACAGACTTGAATTTTGATAGCCGCGTTGATGCTGATGCTCGATGGTCGATGCTCCTGATTGATCCGGAAGATCCCACCCTCTAACAATTACATTATCAAGAAAATTCACAGCATGGTGGTGGTGGTGGTATTAGACGGTACTGGGTCCCCATATGGGAACGACCGGGTCTACGTCACCCCGAAGGGCCGCAGGCTACGCAGCATGGGGACCATTGAAGGGAGTAACCCAACTTCGGTGCCACACAATACTACGCAACAGATCTACCTACAACTAAAAGTAATACATACATGCAGCAGAAGCAGAGGGAGCCGTTAAAACCTTCCACAGCAAACCCGGTGGGTGAATCCACAGAAGGAAAGGTATCCCCCCGCAGTAACATGACCTACTAATATTCTACGCAGCAAGATCTAACAACCTACATGTAATTCGCAGAAAGCAGCGTTTGAAGAGTAACACCTGCACACGGAAGGGAGGACAAACATGAGCAACAGTAGTACAGTACAAAGTAATATTAGAATAAGGAGTATGTTACAAAAGTGTCAGAACGGAGTTGCTGGGACATATAGCGGGACCTGTTTAAAGCGTCGGAATACAGCATAGATGTATTCCGCGACAGTAGGCAGGAGAGCCTCCTGGTTAAGAATAGAAAGCAGGAGGAAGTTAAGATTTTGTCTCGCGAAAGGGTGAAGGAGGCCGGGATCAATTCGAAGTGCTTTCTGGAGGAAGTCCCGGCGAAGTAGAAGCAGATCATGGTCGGCCATGCATGCGAGCAGGGCATGACTCTCGTTCTCCACAGCGGAGTGACAGAAGCGACAGAGGCGAAGCTCTCGTGGTAAGCGGGGGTGTCCACGAATAGCCCGACGCAGTTCCTCGACTGCAAGAGTGTGTGCCGAAAACAACAGCTTTGTGAGTGCTACTCTGTGGTTGTAGTTTGGCAGGGAGAGATAGGAACGAAAGCGTGGAGCAAAGTCGTGGTGTTGGCAGTTGCGAATGGAACGACGTGACTCCGCATCCAAGAAGCCGTTCATCAGGCCAATTTTTGAGAGCTGATTGGCAGCATCCGCTTGAAAGCGATGTAAGGAGGGACGGATTGACTTGCGAACAGAGTCGATGTGAGCATGGGACAGGTTAGTGGGATCCAGTGGGACAATGAGCCCCGCCCGATTGCACATAGCAAGGAGGTCACGAAACCAGCCCCGTCTGTGTGGATGGGATCGCCAAAGCGAGATGGACGACAGGAGGGCCTGATGTGCAGGCCGTTCGATGGGGAGGGATAAGAGAAACTGTAAGTAGCGCAAGCATAACTCGGCACGTCGAAAGAGAAGAGGCCAGAGGCCAGTCTCCGAAAAGAGGAGGCATACAGGAGCAAACGAGTTCACTCCTAGGAGCCGTCGTAGGTAGGTATGTTGGGCAGAAGAAAGGGGCCCAAGGAGGGTGTCAGAGACGTCAGGGGAAATCTCGCACGCGTAAGAGAGGTATGGGTCGACTAAGGTCTTGAAGAACATAACACCATCGTCGGCATCGATTGAGCCAACATCGTTTGCGAGGGAGAAAATCCGACCACCAACCGCGCGTGCTTTCAGGGCCTGTGCCTCGGCATGTGGTTGGAAGATGTCGGGGTGATCCGAAGTCAGCATTGCACCAAGATATGCAGCATCAAGGCACATTGGGAGTGGTTGACCGTCGAGGAAGAAGGGAGGGTATGGCGCCGGAGTGGCAGCAAAAGGAGTCCAATAAGACTTTCCGACGTTAATGGTCTGAAAATTGAGCAATCCCCAAGAGGCGATAGCGTCCAGATGAGCCTGGAAGGCGTGGATGAGAGTGGTTAGCGCCAACAAGTCGTCCGCTTGAGCGACATAGTTGATTGGTAAGGAACCAAGGGTGATGTCACCGTCCGCAGAAGGGATGACAAGGTCGGAGAGGAAGAGGATGAAAAGAAGTGGCGATATTGGATCGCCTTGCAAAATTCCTCGAGAGGAGGCAAACACCTCCGAGGTCTCCGTACCAAGTCGCGCAAAATAGAGCATCTCGTTGTAAACCATTCTGATCCAATCAAAGATCGGGCCTCGGACGCCCCAATTCCATAGTTTCGTCCAGAGTGCTTCCCTCACGGTAGAGGGGAAGGCGTTCGAAAGATCAATGAAGGCTACGTAAAGAGGGGAATTGCAAGATCGAGCTTGATCAATGGCACACCGCAGAACAAAGAGGTTATCAATGGTTCGTGCGGCAGAGCGAAATCCATTCTGTGCGTGAGGAATGCGATTAGTTGCCTCTGCCCAAGAGGATAGTCGGGCAGCAACTAAGGTCATTAACATTTTGAGAGCACAGGACTCAAGAGAGATATGACGATAACTATTTGGATCACGGGGGTCTTTCCCCGGTTTCTGCACCGCGACCATTGAAGCCATCAGCCAGGGGGTGGGCACGGTCTGCTGAGCGATACACTCATTGAACAGTTCGAGGAGTAGATCGTTGTCTTTTTCTAACAGTGTAGAGTATGTAAGGCGATCCGGTCCCGAAGCCAGATGTGCACTTTTGTTTGCAATGATTGCTTTAGCGTCGGCGATGTCTTCATATGTGAATTCGTCAGAGAACAGATGGTGGTTCCAGCCAGCCATAGGGTCGTATGATGCGGGGGGTATAGCTGAACTGAATAAGGATACGGCGTCAAGAAGACCCTCGATGATGGGGTTTGCGATCTCGTCAGGTAGGTTAATGCGCTCAGCCATGATTGACATAATGGCAGTGAGCGAAACGGTCGCAGGAAGGACACGACTTTTTGGACGAAGGCGAGCTTTAGCCCACTTCCAGAAGGAAGCGAGAGATTCCCGCGCAGCCTCAAGCATCTCAGAGCGTTTCGCCGCGTAATGAGCCCGAAGGAGCTCCCGTCCCCGATGAGAAGCCAGGGAGTAGTCCGGCTCTGGAGTGGACGAACGAGAAGAGGATGGCGAGATAAGGGGTATATCATCAGGAGCGAGGGATGATTGGATGGAAATTTTCTTTTTCGCAGGAGCTGGAGCTGGAGCAGGTAGGCGCTCTTGAACATTGGTTGTGACACGAGGAGCAAGATGCTCAGGAGGAGAGTAGTCTCGGTGGTGTAGAGGGGCGACAAAAGGGATGTCGTCGAGTAGCCAAACATCAGCTGTTGGAAAATGAGTTGGAGAACGGAAGAGGGAGAAAAAGGAGCACGAACGCAATCCATCTGACGCCTCGGCAAGGCGTCCGGCGGATCCAAGGTGAGTGTTATGCTGCAGAAAATGGAGCTCTACGGGAGCAGAGCGATTCCGAATAGCCAGGATGATATGTTGAAGAAGATCCGAGTTTGCTGCTTGCCATCCGCGCTCAGCAAAACGCCCAGGGTCAAATACGATATTACGAATGGCGTCAACAGAGTTGCTGAAGATCGTCAGGGCACGTGTACGCTCGGCAAAGTTAAGAGCAAGAAGAATAGCCAGGAGTGTGGCTCTTAGAGCAGACGGACGACCTGGACAGCAGAACACGTGATGATTAGTCGAAGGAGCGTTGAATATCACAGCAGAAGCCGCCCAAGGGTTCGGGAAATTACAGGTGTGTGAACCAACATATGCAAAGGTTGGTCCCGTGGCGAAGGATGTCCACCCGAAGAGGAGGAGAGATAGACGAGCAGGAGGAGTAGGGGCCTGGACAAGTGTACGTCGTAGCAAGGCATTGATTGGAATGTCCTCAAAGTCGATCTCATTCATCCACTGCGAAGTTGAGAATCCGTTTGATGATGGAAGATGAGGAGTTATTGGTGGGAGAAAGTCGGGAATGGTGAGGGACAACGCAGCGTGGTCGGAGCATGCGTTTCGTGGCAGCACCGACATAGAGGGGGCTTTCTGATGGAACAGCGAGGTCGACATGATGAAATAATCTACCACGGCTGAGCCATGGCCTTGAAACGATGTAAAATGGCTGGACGTAGTTGTGGTGCCATTAATTAAGCACCATTCTGCAATGCGACACCACAGCAACAGGGAACGACCCCGTGGGCAGACAGTGAGGTCAGGAGAGGATCGACCGGGAGGATCGATACCCGCGGTCATGGACCCGGTTCGAGCATTGAAGTCACCACCGATAATCATGGGCAATTCGAGGGTCGCAGCAAGCCCTGCTAGCTCTTGCAAGTGATCCAAAGGGGAGACTTCATAGGCATGGTATGCGGGCGAAGAACCCGGTGGGAGGTAAATTGACACGAGCAATAAATCATTGAGGGTGAGGACGAGAACATCGTCGGAGCAGAGATCTGCATGTTTCGCAATAGGGAGGTTCTTACGAAAAATCGCGGCGACCCCACCACCGGGCTGTGAGCGCAGCGAAGTCGGGCGAGAGTGTTCAATGATAGTGAACTCGTCGGGGAGCCACATAGCAGTACCTTCGCCAGGAACCAGGTGAGTCTCCTGCAGAAGGAGGACGTCATGGGAATGAAGGATGAGCAAGAAATGCTTGGAGTCCTCTTTGGTGCGTAGTTTCCCATGTATGTTCCAAGAAGCAATACGGAGGCTCTTATTACAAGAATTAGGTACAGATTGCACATTAAGTATGGGAGAAGTAGGTCTACGAAGTATGAGAAAGATAGTCCGAGTACAAAATAGACGGAGCTCACAAGGCCTGCGCGGCTTCAAAAAGTGCAGCAGCCTGATCTGCGGTGAGGGGAGGGGCAGCCGCAACAGCAGGAGGGGCAGCCGCGACGACAGGGATGAAGGAGACACCCCTTGAATCACGTCTAGCCCCACCAATGTGGCGAGTCCAAGCGTTGGCAACCTGCGCTGCGCCACCAGGCACACCAGCCAGGTTAGCCGAGATGTAGAGGGGATCGTCGGTGATGCGAACGGGGACGGATTGGGTAGCGAGTGTTCTGATGTGAGGAGGCAAATGCCCTACCATTTGCTTATAGGTAGTGTAGGCACCGCGAGCATTACCAGTCCAAGGGTAAGGCCCAATGATGAGGCCATTAGGCTGGGCTTCCGCATCACCGACAGCAGGAACCGTGGTGGGGGCAGCAAGCGCAGGAACTGGATCTGCAATGGGAGGATGAGGAGGGGACGTAGCAGCAGCGGGCGGGAGTGTAGCAGTGCCAACTGTAGCAGCAGCAACTCCCGGAGGAGGGATGGCGTCGGGGACTTCATTGGCGAAGACATTGGGAGCAGCGATGGGCACCTCTGGAAGGGGAGCCGCAATCTCAACCGTAGGAGCTTGGGCAAGGGGTTCGAGGACCGGCATATGCAAAGCGTTGTGAGCTAGAGTGGTCTGGACGGAGGCAGTGAGTCCGGCACCAGTGAGGAGGGCGACGCTGGATTGCAGGGCATCTAGTTGCACCCTGAGCTCGTCGAAGGAGCCTGCAACAGAGGAAGTCGCAGTGGGGCGATCATCGAGAGCAGCTCTGATGGCCGCGACAGAGGTCAGAAGGGAACTCTGAGTGGCGGATACCGCGGAAATGTCTCTGCGCATAGATGAAGAGGAGTCGTTGAACGAGACGAGCTCGGCGGTAATCTGAGCCTGCAAAGATTTAAGTTGGCGGTCAAGCTGGCGCTGAGAGGAAGCAGCGAGCGTGATCTGAGGGAGCAACTCGTTGCGCAGTCCGTCAACACGGGTGGCGACATACGCGGGGTCGTTGTTGAGGCTGGACGCAAGCTGAGCGGAGGACGCAAAAGAGGGAACAGCTCGAGGGGCCTTGACTTCGTTCCGACGACGCTTCTGTTTTCCTTTCGTAGTAGGGGAGTCGACCGGGTCGGGTGTATCGTCGTCGGTGAGGTCAGAAGAAGTCTTCTGCCTTTTGAGCGATGCCGTGACACGGGAGGAAGCTCGACGAGGAGATACAGAGGGGCTATTGCCGGTGTCTGCAGAGGGCGGGCCAGGAGGTGTATCAGGGAGCGCAAGGACCCGGTCAAAGTCGTCGGCGTCATTCCCGGGAGGGAGCGCCGCGTCGGAACTCTGAGAGCCCTGGGGGATACCAGGCGCATCCGGGGCGGAGGCGACGGTAGGGGTCGGGACAGTCTGCTGAGAGGGTGAGGATGATACGTTGGCTAAAGGTGGAGGTGAGCGACGTGAGAATGCGATAGAGGATGACATACGCATGGTAATGGATAGAAAGACTGCAAGTATGACGCAAGAGTATCGGGAGGAGGGAAACACGCCAAGTAACAGAGTGTGAGTGAAGACGCGCAAGGCAGGCCTTTTTATGCGGGTTGGGGAATAGGGAGAGATGTCACCCGATGCGTCTGAGACAGAGGTCGGGACGGAGACTGAAGTCGGGACTGAGACAGAAGTCGGGACAGAGAGACCGGAATATGCATGGGCGGGATGGAGGAGAGCGCGCGGCTCGTCGACGATGCATGATGCACGATGAGGGAGTCGCGACTCGCGAAGAGCGAACCATGCGGAGTTTCAAAATTACGGGGTTATGCAAAGCGTGGCACGGATATCGAAGGTGGAGATCACAATACATTCCCCAATTTTGCGTTTTGCATGAGGTCATTCAAAATGCAACGGATGACATAGCAGGGATATGCAAAATTGAGAAGAGTGAAAGCAAATGGAAATACAGCGTAATATGCAGGAAAAGAAGTTTCAGCACGTGACGGCAGGACGCGCACGGGCCATGGCCATGGCGGTCGGGTATGAGACACAGGTGCGAGTACCGTACGACGATGAAGGAGAGACGAATGGGCGTTGGTCGGGAGGAGAATATAGGCAAGAGGGGAGGAAATTCAGGAGGGGGCAGACGAAGAGGAAACTAGGAAAGAGCTTTGAAGAAGGAAATAAGTAAGATCACAGTAAGACCGCAAACAGGCTAGGTTGCGAGAATCGTTGGTGGAAGAGAGAGAGGGTAAGGACGACGATTCCAAGCGACGTGTGGATGACGATTCCAAGCTTATGGATGACGATTCCAAGCATGTAGCGTGTGTGGATGACAATTCCAAGTCTTTCCCGGAGTCTCACTCGAGGAGGGACGTGACGTAGTCAATGTACTACGCAGCGAACGACATGCTCGAGCCACGCAACCCCTTAATCCATCCGAAGAGCACTGGTAGCTCGCGATCAGGGTAGAGGAAGGCGTTCGAGGTGGTGGTGGTGGTGGTATTGAGTCTAAGAGAATGAAAGAATAATCGCTCGGCGCTGAGATTCCTCCGTGCGCTTTCGGGGTGTGTGAAATCTTTTCTAGATCTGATCGGTAGGCGCTGATGGCCTTGCGTTGTCGCTGCTGTATGATTCTGAGTCGTTGCTTGGTGCACCGCCTTTGACGCTGATACCCGTCGTAAACTCGTAGATGACATGTGGGGCCAAGTTGGCTCTGACTCGATGAGGTAAGGCGCTACGACTCTCGCCTGTTTTTTTCGTCTCAGATTCACGTATGCTAATCATCATAGTAAAGTCTCCTAGGCTATGTAGATGTCATTGAACAGCCACTGGACGATCCGAAGGGCACGACTGCTAATTTCCGCGCTTGACCTTTCATGGCATGACGAAGAGGCTGGTGGAGTAAATGATGCGCGGAAGTTTCAAATCGCTCCTGATAGTGTGCGCCTAGATTGATCGCCCGGGCGGGTAGCCCGATATTGCATTGTCCTTCGAAGTCGTTCAAATTTCTCAGCACCCAGGATACAAGTCTCAGGGTTGGGGATTATTAGCGCTATCACTTCATTGTACCAACGAGTCTAACATTTCAACCTAGTCAATTTACGGAAGCACAAGATTCGGCATCAAACTCTATCCCGGGAATGCCGAACGTAAAAGGGGAATACCCAATTTAGGCAATAATCTACATTGAGCATGAAACAAAGCGATAGCTAGTCTCGTACCCAGACCCTCGCTACTTTGGGCGATCTGACTTTGAATTTCATTCGCCGTAAGGCCCTCCGTAGGAGGGTCTGGGATTCTAGCGTGGGAACCGACGTCATCGACCTCGGCAGGATGTATCGGGGTCGTTCGCCGACACGCAAGATCACCCAGTGAAGTGTTTTCTGCCGTCGTTTTGATCCCAAACGTATCTCGTAATGATTAGAAGAGTATATACGGATTTGATTGGCAGCAACGAAAAAAAATTAGGACTCGATTTGCGACAACTGTGCGTTGATTTAGG